>LR880969.1:739305787-739317341 GCA_904067115.1 Aegilops sharonensis
ACCATGATCTTGCGTGTGCGTAGGAATTTTTTTGAAATTACTACGTTCCCTAACAGGTCATACTCAGGGAGAACACTTTTTATCTTGAAATTTAGTGAGAGATCATTTCATAATGCTACCGTCAATCAAAGCAAGATAATATGCATAAAAGATAAACATCACATGCAATCAATATAAGTGATATGATATGGCCATCATCATCTTGTGCTTGTGATCTCCATCTCCGAAGCACCTTCATGTTCACCATCGTCACCGTCCCGACACCTTGATCTCCATTGTAGCATCATTGTCGTCTCGCCAATCTTATGCTTCTACGACTATCGCTACCGCTTAGTGATAAAGTAAAGCATTACAGGGCGATTGCATTGCATACAATAAAGCGACAACCATATGGCTCCTGCCATTTGCTGATAACTCGGTTACAAAACATGATCATCTCATACAATAAAATATAGCATCACGTCTTGACCATATCACATCACAACATGCCCTGCAAAAACAAAGTTAGACGTCCTCTACTTTGTTGTTGCAAGTTTTACGTGGTTGTTACAGGCTTAGCAAGAACCGTTCTTACCTACGCATCAGAAACCACAATGATAGTTTGTCAAGTTGGTGCTATTTTAACCTTCGCAAGGATCGGGCGTAGCCACACTCGGTTCAACTGAAGTTGGAGAAACTGACACCCCTAGCCACCTTTGTGCAAAGCACGTCGGGAGAACCGGTCTCGCGTAAGCGTACGCGTAATGTCGGTCCGGGCCGCTTCATCCAACAATACCGCCGAACGAAAGTATGACATGCTGATAAGCAGTATGACTTATATCGCCCACAACTCACTTGTGTTCTACTCGTACATATGACATCTACGCATAAAATCTGGCTCTGATACCACTGTTGGGAAACGTAGTAATTTAAAAAAATTCCTACGCACACGCAAGATCATGGTGATGCATAGCAACGAGAGGGGAGAATGTTTTCCATGTACCCTCGTAGACCGAAAGCGGAAGCGTTAGCACAACGCGGTTGATGTAGCCGTACGTCTTCACGATCCGACCAATCAAGTACCAAACGTACGGCACCTCCGAGTTCACCACACGTTCAGCCCGATGACGTCCCTCGAACTCCGATCCAGCCGAGTGGTGAGGGAGAGTTTCATCAGCACGACGGCACGGTGACGATGTTGATGTTCTAATGACGCAGGGCTTCGCCTAAGCACCGCTACAGTATTATCGAGGTGGACTATGGTGGAGGGGGGCACCGCACACGGCTAAAAGATCAAACAGATCAATTGTTGTATCTTTGGGGTGCCCCCCTGCCCCCGTATATAAAGGAGCAAGGGGGGGGTGCGGCCGGCCAAGGGGAGAGGCGCGCTGGAGGAGTCCTACTCCTACCAGGAGTAGGACTCCCCCCCTTTTCCATGTTGGACTAGGAGAGAGAGGGGGAAGAGGTGGAGGGGAGAAAGGAAAGGGGGGGCGCCGCCCCCCTCTCCTTGTCCTATTCGTACTAGGGGGAGGGGCGCGCAGCCCTGCCCTGGCCTCCTCTCCTCTCTTCCACCAAGGCCCACTAAGGCCCATTAAGTTGTCGGGGGGTTCCGGTAACCTCCCAGTACTCCGAAAAAATCCCGATTTCACCTGGAACACTTCCGATGTCCAAACATAGGCTTCCAATATATCAATCTTCATGTCTTGACCATTTTGAGACTCCTCATCATGTCCATGATCACATCCGGGACTTCAAACAACCTTCGGTACATCAAAACACATAAACTCATAATAAAGTTGTCATCATAACGTTAAGCGTGCGGACCCTACGGGTTTGAGAACTATGTAGACATGACCGAGACACGTCTCCGGTCAATAACCAATAGCGGAACCTAGATGCTCATATTGGCTCCCACATATTCTACGAAGATCTTTATCGGTCAGATCGCATAACAACATACGTTGTTCCCTTTGTCATCGGTATGTTACTTGCCCGAGATTCGATCGTCGGTATCTCAATACCTAGTTCAATCTCGTTACCGGCAAGTCTCTTTACTCGTTTCGTAATACATCATCCCGCAACTAACTCATTAGTTGCAATGCTTGCAAGGCTTAAGTAATGTGCATTACCGAGAGGGCCCAGAGATACCTCTCCGACAATCGGAGTGACAAATCCTAATCTCGAAATACGCCAACCCAACATGTACCTTTTGGAGACACCTGTAGAATACCTTTATAATCACCCAGTTATGTTGTGACGTTTGGTAGCACACAAAGTGTTCCTCCGGTAAACGGGAGTTGCATAATCTGATAGTCATAGGAACATGTATAAGTCATGAAAAAAGCAATAGCAACATACTAAACGATTGGGTGCTAAGCTAACGGAATGGGTCATGTCAATCACATCATTCTCCTAATGATGTGTTCCCGTTAATCAAATGACAACCTGTTGGAAATATGCCCTAGAGGCAATAATAAAATGGTTATTATTATATTTCCTCGTTCATGATAATTTCCTTTTATTCATGCTATAATTGTGTTATCCGGAAATCGTAATACATGTGTGAATACATAGACCACAACATGTCCCTAGTGAGCCTCTAGTTGACTAGCTCGTTTATCAATAGATGGTCACGGTTTCCTGACCATGGGCATTGGATGTCATTGATAACGGGATCACATCATTGGGAGAATGATGTGATGGACAAGACCCAATCCTAAGCATAGCACAAGATCGTGTAGTTCGTTTGCTAGAGATTTTCCAATGTCAAGTATCTTTTCCTTAGACCATGAGATCGTGTAACTCCCGGATGCCGTAGGAGTGCTTTGGGTGTACCAAACGTCACAACGTAACTGGGTGACTATAAAGGTATACTACAGGTATCTCCGAAAGTGTCTGTTGGGTTGACACGGATCGAGACTGGGATTTGTCACTCCGTATGACGGAGAGGTATCTCTGGGCCCACTCGGTAATGCATCATCATAATGAGCTCAAAGTGACTAAGTGGTTGGTCACGGGATCATGCATTACGGTACGAGTAAAGTGACTTGCCGGTAACGAGATAGAGCGAGGTATTGGGATACCTACGATCGAATCTCGGGCAAGTAACGTACCGATTGACAAAGGGAATTGTATACGGGATTACTTGAATCCTTGACATCGTGGTTCATCCGATGAGATCATCGAGGAGCATGTGGGAGCCAACATGGGTATCCAGATCCCTCTGTTGGTTATTGGCCGAAGAGTCGTCTCGGTCATGTCTGCGTGTCTCCCGAACCCGTAGGGTCTACACACTTAAGGTTCGGCAATGCTAGGGTTGTAGAGATATTAGTATGCGGTAACCCGAAAGTTGTTCGGAGTCCCGGATGAGATCCCGGACGTCACGAGGAGTTCCGGAATGGTCCGGAGGTGAAGAATTATATATAGGAAGTCCATTTTCGGCCAACGGGAAAGTTTCGGGGGTCACCGGTATTGTACCGGGACCACCGGAAGGGTCCCGGGGGTCCACCAGGTAGGGCCACCTATCCCGGAGGGCACCATGGGCTGAAGTTGGGAAGGGAACCAGCCCTTGGTGGGCTGGTGCGCCCCCCTTGGGCCTCCCCTGCGCCTAGGGTTGGAAACCCTAGGGGTGGGGGGCGCCCCACTAGGCTTGGGGGGCAAGCCACCCCCTTGGCCGCCACCCCCCCTTGGAGATGTGATCTCCTAGGGCCGGCGCCCCCCCCCCCCAGGGGCCCTATATATAGTGGGGGGAAGGAGGGCAGCCGCACCCTAGTCCTCGGCGCCTCCCTCTCCCCTCGCAACACCTCTCCCTCTCGCTGAGCTTGGCGAAGCCCCGCCGAGATCTCCGCTCCTTCCACCACCACGCCGTCGTGCTGCTGGATCTCCATCAACCTCTCCCCCCCCCTTGATGGATCAAGAAGGAGGAGACGTCTTCTCCAACCGTACGTGTGTTGAACGCGGAGGTGCCGTCCGTTCGGCACTAGGATCATCGGTGATTTGGATCACGACGAGTACGACTCCCTCAACCCCGTTCTCTTGAACGCTTCCGCTCGCGATCTAAAAGGGTATGTAGATGAAATCCTCTCTCTCGTTGCTAGATGACTCCATAGATTGATCTTGGTGAAGCGTAGAAATTTTTTATTTTCTGCAACGTTCCCCAATAGTGGCATCATGAGCTAGGTCTATGCGTAGTTACTATGCACGAGTAGAACACAAACTTGTTGTGGGCGTATATGTTGTCAATTTTCTTGCCACTACTAGTCTTATCTTGTTTCGGCGGCATCGTGGGATGAAGTGGCCCGGACCGACCTTACACGTACGCTTACGTGAGACAGGTTCCACCGACTGACATGCACTAGTTGCATAAGGTGGCTAGCGGGTGTCTGTCTCTCCCACTTTAGTCGGATCGGATTCGATGAACAGGGTCCTTATGAAGGGTAATTTCACAAATTGGCATATCACGTTGTGGTTTTATGTAGGTAAGAAACGTTCTTGCTAGAAACCTATAGAAGCCACATAAAAACATGCAACAACAATTAGAGGACGTCTAACTTGTTTTTGCAGCATATGCCTTGTGATGTGATATGGCCAAAAAGATGTGATGAATGAAATATATGTGATGTATGAGATTGATCATGTTCTTGTAATAGGAATCACGACTTGCATGTCGATGAGTATGACAACCGGCAGGAGCCATAGGAGTTGTCTTTATTTTTGTATGATCTGCGTGTCATTGAATAACGCCATGTAAATTACTTTACTTTATTGCTAAACACGTTAGCCATAGAAGTAGAAGTAATTGTTGGCGTGACAACTTCATGAAGACACGATGATGGAGATCATGATGATGGAGATCATGGTGTCATGCCGGTGACGAAGATGATCATGGCGCCCCGAAGATGGAGATGAAAGGAGCAATATGATATTGGCCATATCATGTCACTATTTGATTGCATGTGATGTTTATCATGTTTTGCTTCTTATTTGCTTAGTTCGACGGTAGTAAATAATATGATCCCTTGTAATAATTTCAAGAAAGTGTTCCCCCTAACTGTGCGTCGTTGCGAAAGTTCGTTGTTTCGAAGCACCACGTGATGATCGGGTGTGATAGATTCTAACGTTCACATACAACGGGTGTAAGACAGATTTACACATGCAAAACACTTAGGTTAACTTGACAAGCCTAGCATGTACAGACATGGCCTCGAAACACAAGAGAACAAAAGGTCGAACATGAGTCGCATGGAAGATACGATCAACATGGAGATGTTCACCGATGATGACTAGTCCGTCTCACGTGATGATCGGACACGGTCTAGTTGAGTCGGATCATGTATCACTTAGATGACTAGAGGGATGTCTAATCTGAGTGGGAGTTCATTAAATAATTTGATTAGATGAACTTAATTATCATGAACTTAGTCTAAAAACCTTTGCAAAATGTCTTGTAGATCAAATGGCCAACGCTCATGTCAACCTCAACTTCAACGCATTCCTAGAGAAAACCAAGCTGAAAGATGATGGCAGCAACTATTCGGACTGGGTCCGGAACCTGAGGATCATCCTCATAGCTGCCAAGAAAGCATATGTCCTAGAAGGACCGCTAGGTGAAGCACCCATCCCAGAGAACCAAGACGTTATGAACGATTGGCAGTCACATGCTGATGATTACTCCATCGTTCAGTGCAGCATGCTTTACAGCTTAGAACCGGGGCTCCAAAAGCGTTTTGAGCAACACGGAGCATATGAGATGTTCGAAGAGCTGAAAATGGTTTTCCAAGCTCATGCCCGGGTCGAGAGATATGAAGTCTCCGACAAGTTCTACAGTTGTAAGATGGAGGAAAATAGTTCTGTCAGTGAGCACATACTCAAAATGTCTGGGTTGCACAACCGCTTGTCCCAGCTAGACATTAACCTCCCAGACGAGGCGGTCATTGACAGAACCCTTCAGTCGCTCCCACCTAGCTAGCAAGAGCTTTGTGATGAACTACAATATGCAGGGGATGGTGAAAACTATTCCTGAAGTATTTTCAATGCTGAAATCAGCAGAGGTGGAAATCAAAAAGGAACATCAAGTGTTGATGGTCAATAAAACCACTACTTTCAAGAAAGGCAAGGATAAGAAGAACTTCAAGAAGGACGGCAAGGGAGTTGCCGCGCCCGGTAAGACAGCTGCCTGGAAGAAGCCAAAGAATGGACCCAAACCTGAGACTGAGTGCTTTTATTGCAAGGGAAAGGGACACTGGAAGCGGAACTGCCCCAAATACTTAGCGGACAAGAAGGCCGGCAACACCAAAGGTATATGTGATATACATGTCATTGATGTGTACCTTACCAGTACTCGTAGTAGCTCCTGGGTATTTGATACCGGTGCCGTTGCTCATATTTGTAACTCAAAACAGGAGTTGCGGAATAAGCGGAGACTGGCGAAGGACAAGGTGACAATGCGCGTCGGGAATGGTTCCAAGGTCGATGTGATCGCCGTTGGCATGCTACCTCTACATTTACCTACGGGATTAGTTTTAAACCTCAATAATTGTTATTTAGTGCCAGCTTTGAGGATGAACATTGTATCTGGATCTCGTTTAATGCGAGATGGCTACTCATTTAAATCCGAGAATAATGGTTGTTCTATTTATATGAGAGATATGTTTTATGGTCATGCCCCGCTGGTCAATGGTTTATATGTTACACATATTCATAGTGTGAATACCAAAAGATGTAAAGTTGATAACGATAGTCCCACATACTTGTGGCACTGCCGCCTTGGTCACATTGGTGTCAAACGCATGAAGAAGCTCCATGCTGATGGACTTTTGGAGTCTCTTGATTACGAATCATTTGACACCAAGACTCCGTTCTCCGGAACAATGGAGCGAGCAACCAACTTATTGGAAATCATACATACTGATGTGTGTGGTCCAATGAGCGTTGAGGATCGTGGAGGATATCGTTATGTTCTCACTCTCACTGACGACTTGAGTAGATATGGGTATGTCTACTTGATGAAACACAAGTCCGAGACCTTTGAAAAGTTCAAGGAATTTCAGAATGAGGTAGAGAATCAACATGACCGAAAGATAAAGTTCTTACGATCAGATCGTGGGGGAGAATATTTAAGTCACGAATTTGGTACGCACTTAAGGAAATATGGAATCGTTTCACAACTCACGCCGCCTGGAACACCTCAGCGTAATGGTGTGTCCGAACATCGTAATCACACTCTATTGGATATGGTGCGATCTATGATGTCACTCACCGATTTATCGCTATCATTTTGGGGATACGCTCTAGAGACAACTACATTCACTTTAAATAGGGCACCGTCTAAATCCGTTGAGACGACACCGTATGAATTATGGTTTGGGAAGAAACCTAAGTTGTCGTTTCTAAAAGTTTGGGGGTGCGATGCTTATGTCAAGAAACTTCAACCTGAAAAGCTCGAACCCAAGTCGGAAAAATGTGTCTTCATAGGATACCCTAAGGAAACCATTGGGTATATGTTGAGGATATAGCTACTAAGTATAAACCGGCCAGGAGGGCCCGGTTCCTTAGACTGTGCTGAAGCCCATGAAGGTCTTGAAGATGGCGTTTCAACTAGTAAAGCTTGGAAGCCCACGGCCCAAAGGCGGATTAGGGCCCGTAGTGGTAAACCGCCATGATTATGTAAACTTGTAATATAAGTTAGAAAGGAGAGAGACCAAGCCGGACACTTTGTATAGGTCGGCTCGGGACTCTGTAGACCGGCCGGGCGTCAACCTGTGTATATAAAGGGACGACCCGGCGGCGGTTCAGGACACACAACGACAACTCGAGGCCTAGGCGAAGCTTATTTGCTCCCTAGTCATCGAAACCACATCAATCCCATCACAACTAGACGTAGGCTCTTACCTTCATCGAAGGGGCCGAACTAGTATAAACTCTTGTGTCTTTGCGTCCGCTTTAACCCCTTCGAGTTAACCCGTAGCGATGGCTCCACGACTAAGTCCTTTCACGAGGACATCTGTCGTGACAAAACCACGACAGTTGGCGCCCACCGTGGGGCTATCGCACGATGGTTTGATGATCTTGGAGGGCAAGTTCGAAGGACTCAAAGGCTATGTTGCGGGTCGGATGACCAAGAGTCGTCGCGGCAAGCTCTACATCGACGATGCAGGCTGGGGCCCCGAGGCCGGCTCGATTGAGTACGGGTACCGGGTCCCCTTTGGTGGCATACACGTCTTCATTGGCAAGATCGGTGAACCGGGCCCTGAGTTGGACACCTGCACCGACCTCGTTGAGACAGCTCAGTGTGCGCGATCTGCCCGGGTCAAACCGGCCGTGAAGCGTGCCTTTGTGGGAGTCATCCACGGAGGAAGTTATGAGGACGGATCAGAATCTGGTGGCGAGACCATCGTCTACTCTGGCGACGAGTCGTCAACCGGAGAAACTGAATCTCTATATCAGTTACAAGATGGCCGGATTGGGGGCTGCTCTGATGGTGACAGTATTCCGGACCCCTCCGATCTTCCCAACCGGGTTGGGATATTCATGGCCGGTACACAAGCAGCGCTTCACTCTTCGACTGCTACGGTAATGATCTCTGGTTCAACAGCGGCGACGGCTGCCGGGGCAGGAGGCCCTGTGCGCCCGCCGGCTCAAGTTTTGTCAGATCTGTTCGATGCGTTGGCTGCGCTCATGGCAGAGGCTAACCCAGCGGATCAGGACGCTCATAACACAGAGATTGTGAATGTGAAGGAACAAATCACTCAGGCTAAAGCGGATCTAGCAGCTGCAGACGCCAGGATGACGGCACAGTGGGCCGCTTTAGATGCGTAGGCTTATAGGCTCATGTTGGATCAGAACGTGTCACATGAAGTCATGAAGAGGAAATACCGATCCCGTTTGCCTTCAGTTTTCGAAGCCAGAGACCTCTTCAACACCCCCGGAGCGGGAACCAGTAATCCGCCGGTGGTAAACCGGGCGGAAGCACCTGGGACGGGCGCGCCGGTCCAGCCCCGCTTAATAGATGTACCTCGCCATAACGCCGGTGAGCCTCAGGCTGTGCAAACACCTCCGGGTCACTACTCCAACCCGATGGATAACCTTGTTGCAGCGGCGGCACGGTTGGAGGCTATTCCAATTGAAGGTGATTCACCACAGGCGATAGAGACGCGCCGGGTCAAGGAGCTCCATAGGACAGCTTTGGTCCAACAGGAAGCGTATTCGTACAGCCGCGACCGGATCCACTCTACCCCCCGCCCAAGCCGGAGCTATAGCAGGCACATGGATGAACCGACCGTATCAAGTAATGCACGGTGTGGTGCGCCCCGTGGCAACAACCCGGCAGGTGATGTCGATAACGCCCAGGAGGTGGTGGACCAAGCCCGAGCGCAGGGAGGCCCAATTAGCAGCACAGCATCAGGCTCATCCGCTTACACCGGTTTGCCCGACCATCTCGGTCGAGCCTGGGGTTGCCTCTAGCTCTTTGGGGGTGCCTTGCCTCGTCCCCGCTTTACGCAATGTGCGCTTGCCCAAAGACTTCAAGGGTCCGCGCAAGGTGCCAAGTTACACTGCCGATTTAGCTCTAGAAGCATGGATAGAAAGCTATGAGATGGCCATGGAGATGCTGGATGTGGATGAGGCCGTGTGTGCAAAGTACTTCACCATGATGCTTGAAGGAACGGCCCGTACTTGGTTGAAGAGCTTGCCGCCCAATTCTATCAGTTCATGGGCCCAGTTGCGAACCCGGTTTATCCAGAATTTCAAAGATACCTGTAAGCAGCCCATGTCCGTAGTGGAGTTGGCGGCTTGTTTCCAGGGGGAGGGGAGTCAACAACCCATTGGGTACGCCACGTTTTGGAAATCTTGCACTCATCGGACCGGATCAACGCTGACTCTGCGATCTTAACCCTGGAGGGCAACTGCCGGTTTCAGCCTCTGAAGTTAAAGTTGGGGCGCATGAAGCGATTTTGTAATGACATGGGAACTCTCATGGGCGCTTTAGTGAAGTATGCTGATTCTGATAGTACCAAGGATCCCGAGTCTGACGATGACAAGACAGGGAAGGGAAGGAAGAACAGCAACTCCAAGGGCCAGCAACATCACTCAGCAGGTAATGGCAAGCGTAAAGCGGATGGCAGCATGGACTTTGTAGCTAATACCAACACGCAGGACAAGGGTCAGCGACGCAGAGGTAAAGCGGCGAATCGTGGTGGGGCTCCGAATCCTAACCCGGATCGCTTGAATTATTTATTGAATCAGCCCTGTCCAAAGCACGGGACGGAGGAGATGCCGGCCAACCACCTTTGGAAGGACTGCTACATTATGCAGGAGTTCAAGAGTTCTAATGCTTTCCGGTATGATCACGGCTCTAGCGGCGGTTCAGGATCCGGGCCGGGTTAAGGTGGAGGAAATTCCGGTTCAGGATTTAATGGTAATCCGGGCAGACATAACAATCAGAACAATCAGAGTAACCAAGGTGGTTACAACCAGCAGCAGCAACAGCCACCCATATAATGGGCTGCTCCGAACAGTCGGGTTATCAGAGCAACCCAAAGCAGTTGAATAGTGGGAAGTACCATGTCTTCACCACTAGCTTAGACAAGCGAGACCGGAAGGTTCAGAAGCGGGCAGTCAACGCTGTCGAACCGGCCGTGCCCCATTACCTACGCTGGTCGAAGCAGCCCATTATATGGAGTAGAGAGGATCATCCTCCCCGGGTCGACAATCCGGGTCAGCTGGCCCTGGTGGTGGCACCTCAGGTGGGAGGTTATAAGTTCACCAAGGTACTCATGGATGGAGGGAGCAGCATTAACATCCTGTACTATGAGACCTTCCGTCGTATGGGGCTAACGGATAAACATCTCAAACCGTCCAATACAGTGTTCCATGGTGTGGTACATGGCAAGTCAGCATATCCTGTTGGTAAAATAGCTCTGGAAGTGGCCTTTGGTGATGAATATGACTCCAGATCGGAAACATTGACGTTTGAAGTGGTAAAAATCCAAAGTCCATATCATGCCCTGTTCGGGCGACCGGCTTATGCCAAGTTCATGGCGCGGCCTTGTTATATCTATTTGCAGCTCAAGATGCCGGGTCACAAGGGGACAATAACGGTTCATGGGAGCCGTAAGATCGCTTTGGAATGTGAGGAAGGTGATGCGGCCTATGCAGAGTCGGTTTGCGCTACGGAGGAGTTGAAATATTAGAAGGACAACGTTGATCCGGCGGACATGACCCCTTTGAAGAAGCCGACTACAGAACATGATCCGGACCTGAAATTCGACTCGGCAGCTGAGACTAAGCTTGTTGACTTCGTGCCCGGCGATTCGTCCAAGCAGTTCAGCATCAGTGCCAACTTGGATCCAAAATAGGAAAGCGCGCTCATCGAGTTCATCCGTGAGAATCGGGACATTTTTTCATGGAAGCCTTCTGACATGCCAGGTGTACCGAGGCAACTCGCTGAGCACACTCCTAATGTTGATCCCAAGTACAAACCGGTGAAGCAGTTTCTTCGTCGGTTTAACGAAGAAAGGCGCAAGGCCATTGGAGAGGAGGTGGACAGGCTCTTAGCAGCTGGTTTTATCGTTGAAGT
>LR880969.1:739321842-739338237 GCA_904067115.1 Aegilops sharonensis
CGTGGTTACATGGAGTTGTTTTGTCTTAAAGCGGCCTCCGGTTTACCCCTTGAGTTTGCTTTTCAAAAGTTTTATGGTATCACTTGGGGGCTTGGTCGTGTCCGAACCAATGCAACACCTTTTGATAGGCGAAAGCCACCAGATCACGTGGGGACATGGTCAAGTCTGAACCAGTCACGCTTCTTGATCGGCCTAAGGTCATAGAGTCACTTGGGGGCTTGGTCGAACCCGAACCATTGCCACGCCACTTGATCGGCATAATGCCACGGTTTCAGTTGGGGACCTGGCTGACTTGAACCATGGTTACACCTTATTGGGAGCTTGGTCGTGTCCGACCATGGTAACACCATCTGATCGGCTCTGTAAAGCCTCTTTTTGCAAACGGTTTTATTATTACCTTTGCTTCCATATTTTTTCATAACTGTTATTTGATTTTTGTTGCGTTTCTTAAACCGATAACATTTTTTAACCGGTTCAAACTGTCAATTGACAGAATTCGGTCCATTTTTAATCCGGAGATAATTTTTCCGGTTTGACTTTTTCTGTTAACATCCCATTATGGAGTAACAGGGGGCTTGTCATGACCCGGCACGGTTTACATGGTAAACCGGCATTATAAACACAGGAGCTGTTTTCTCCTTTGACGGTAACGGTTTATACAACCTCCACTTCAAGATTGGCTAAGCCAACTTCATGCCCAGCGATGGCAGGTATTTTGTACCACAAATCTTGATCATATACCTCAATATTTCATTTATATGAACGTCACAAGCTGGCTGGCGGCACAAACCGCCGTGGCGGTTTAAGATTTTGTGACTGCAGGCAATATAGATTGAAGGTTTCGATCATTCAAGCAAAAGTATCAGCACCCATGCACGAAGGCATATTAAAAGCAAAAGTGTTGGCTATCCTATTACAAGGCATTCAGAGGCCCAAAATTTGAAATTGCTTCATAACGGGGAGTTTCGGACGTATCAACCGACTTGACGGATTAAGCTTCATTGCCGGGTTGACGTGAAGTAGATGGGTCGTCTGGCGTCGGTTCAACTTCTTCCTCCTCGCCATCCAATGGCCGGAAGTCATTGGTGGTCCAGTCAATCCGGGTTAAAGCCTGAAAGACAGCCTCTTCACTTATAATCTCAGCCGGATCAACGTCGGGGGCGTAAGTGTGCTTACGGGTTGGTGGAACAAGGTTCTGCACTTCCGGAATAACAGCTTCAACCCGTCTGTTGTTCGCGTCGTAGAAGGAGCGGTGAACCGTTAGGTTGGCCTCTTCTGCCAGTTGACTCGCCAGGGGACGCATCTCCCTTGTTACCCGTTTGAGAGCATCATTATCAAATACTTCGCCGTTTTCTTGAGCACTGGGGAAGCCCTTGGCTATGTCAGCCGAATCAAGGTCAGCTATCCATGCTTTGGCGCGAGTTAGTGCCAATAAGGTGCCAGCCCGGGCAGCGGATCGTTTCAGTTCTTCTATCTGTGCTGGTATCATAGATAGCCGGTCAAGTGTGTCCTTGATCAGTGTCGGAGCTGCATTATCATACTACATGGCGCAAATAACTCGCTGGGTGCCGGTATATAGCTGTTCAATTAGCGTATACGCGGCCTTGAGTTTCTTCCGCATGTCAGAGCCCAAATGAGCAATGCGCCTACCTATACCGGTTTAAGAAAGTTCAGGTTAAACCGGAGGAAATTTCAAAACGGAATATTTATCACAACTTTGGTGAAACGTTGCTTACCAAATATTGCAGAGGTCATGGCATTGATTTGGCGCTTTAATCCGGTGAGCTCTTCCGTCGCCGGTTTAAGAGCTGCTTTAGCATCTTCCGCCCGTTTTAGCAAGCCCGCCTTTTCAGTATCCTAGCTGGCCCGCTCAGACTTGAACCACTCCTTGAGCTGCTCCATGGTAGTCAAAGTGGTCTTCAGCTCATCCTTGGTCTTGGAAGTTTCTGCTTGTTGAGATTTCAGATTTTCTTGAAGATCATTGATTTGTGAGACTTGTTGGCGTATCTCACTCTACAACAAAAAGGGAGCATGTTAATATCTTCATAAGAAGTCCCAAGCGCATAACCAGTCATACACTTGGCACTTGGGGGCTAATGCGGATCATTTTTTATACTGATTATTGAAGTCCCATGGATTAATACAAGTGTTAATCATGGCACTTGGGGGCTAATGCGTGTTTGATCATAAATATATAAGACAAAGTACTATGGATTATGCAAAGTCCTGGTTTGACTTTCTAGAGACAAACCGGCCCTTGGGGGCTACTATGCAATGAAGGTACAAGAGAAAGGCACAATTGTTTACCTCATAGCGCTCCTTCATAAGATTTACTAAACTGGCTTCATAATCATGGCTTGTGTAGAGCCGGTTCAGGAAGCCAGAGTGAAGGTCTTGGGCAGAGAAATTGTTATAAGCTGACAGATCAGTTTTTTCCTTCCCTTTGCTCATGGCAGTAAATTCTTCCTTGGCACTTTGCTTTGATAGAGCAACCGGATTGCCAGGGGCGGTATATGCGGTGCCCGTAACTACGACATCATCATCTTTGGTCGGACTGGCCGGATTAGCATTTTCAACAGGGCTTGGCGGATCAACAGTTGAGTCCCGTTGTTCTGCTGCAGGACTCGGAGGAGCAGGAGGATGTGAAGTTTCAACTTGGACATCCGGTTCAACCTCTGGCGGATTAGCATTGGCATCTTGATTTTTCTCAGCATAGTTGTCTTTAGCAACTCCGGGATTTTCACCATGATGCTCTGGAGTCTTCTCCGGATCAACATCCACAGTAGGGTCAAGGGTCTTGGCCTTTTTACTAAGTCGGGCCTTGGTGCTACAACATCAAGGGTTAGAATATGATAAACCGACAAATACAAGGAACAAATTAAGGAGTAATATACTTACCCAGCAGCAACTTTGAGAGGAGGCAGCTGAGTGGTTGATGAACCGCCAGACGAGTTGGAAGAAGCCTGGTAATTCTGGTCAGACGGATTGAGAGGGCATGGGAAGAAACCTTTCAAAGGATAACACTTTTCAGGAGAACAAGTCACCTCTGGACGACGTTTCCGGGTTGGTGTGTCAGCTAAACCGGACAACGTAATTTGTTGACCGCTATGCCGGGTCGTACGACGTTCTTCAGTTTGATGTGTCCTCAAAGAAAATTTTGGATCCAAATGAGCATAGGAGTGAGATTGTTTCACTTTCCGGACTGCGCGGCGAATTCTTTTAACCCGTACAAGATCAGAATCAGAAGAAAGAAGGATTACCTCAACAGGTTCTGCATGGCTGGCCTCAGCATCATCCTGGGAATTGTAACTGTCAATAAAATGAATGAAAAAAGAACCAAGTGAGTCAAGTTCTACCTTAGCATCTGATTCTTCATCTTCTGGCGGTTCAGAAGACTCGGCGGTTTTCCTCTTGCCAGTTTTCTTGGTGGTCTTGGTCTTTGCACGAGGAACCCAGGCCGGTTTAGTTCGTTTCCAAAAGGAGCTGTTAGCCTGAAAATTAATACAGAGGGATTAATACAATCAATATGGAATCAAAGTAGAGTAATGAGAGGAACCTTACCTCGGGCGGTTTGTTGGAGATGCAGAACGGAGCCAACCTGGTTTGGCTGCATGCGGAGATCGGTTCATCGAGCATTTTCTTCACTGTTTCGGTAACTTCAAGCTCGGTTATTGATAATTCGTGATGTCGTTGAGGATCTTTGACGTCACCAGTATATTCGTGCATCAATCCGGGGCGGCGGCTTAATGGCAAGATGCCCCAAGAAACCCAGCAGCGGACAAGGTCAATACCAGTTAAACCGTTGGCCATCAGAGCCCGGAGCTTGGTAATTTGAGGTGCAAAATTCTTCCGTCATGCGGCAGTCAAGCGCGACGGCAATGGGTGGCTGTTGCTAAGCCGGTGAGGGCGGTAACCTGGCAAGGGATTTTCTCCGTTAGGAGCAGTGTTCCGGCAATAGAACCAGGTTTGATTCCAATCTTTAGGATGGCTATGATGTTTGGCGTGAGGGAAGTCCACTTCCTTCCTTTTCTGGATTGAAACGCCGCCAAGTTCTGTGTTAGGACCGTCCGAGAATTCTGTACGGCGGTTCAAATGAAGGAAATCTCGAAATAACTCCACGGTTGGTTCTTCTTGAAGATAGACTTCGCGGAATACTTGAAAGTTGCACATATTGGACACAGAGTTCGGACCAATATCTTGTGGATGGAGTTGGAAGCTTGCGAGGACATCCCGGAAAATTTTTGATCCGGGCGGGCTGAATCCCCGGTCTAGGTGTTGCATAAAAACAATCACCTCTCCTTCTTGAGGTTCAGGTGGACATTCAGATTCCGGAACTCGCCAGTGGAGAACATTTTTTGGGGCTAAAACGCCAGTGGTGACGTAGTCGTTGAGTTGTGTTTCCATGATCCGGGACGGAACCCAATTGCAAGCAGTAAATTGTTTCGCCATTCCAGAAGGGGGGAGCTGAAAGAAAAACAAACAGGTGCCGGTTTACTGTCTACGGTTTGTAAGTGAAAAATTCAGTGTTAAACCGGTGAAACTACAATGCAAGGTACAGTTGGCGGTTTAAGAGAGGGCTAATGACATATGGCGGATTGGCTATCAAGGATTAAACCGCCCATAGGAAGAAAGGCCCAGATTCAAAATTTCTACTAAGTGTTGACAGAAACAGGTTTCACACAATGTTCAAATCTATTTGGATCTACCGCACATCTATAAAGCAGTTTTTACTGCATTCTTTAAAAGGCGTTCAAGTAAAGCAGAGAAGGATGCATACTCTACCAGAAGAAAAGGAAGGGCTGCTAGTATTAAAAACAGATGCGGAATGACTACCGCAGGAGATCTATACCGTCTTTGGATTAAAACTACCACGGCAGAAGGTAGGAAGAAGAGGAAAAATGGAGGACTGTGCGGATGAGCTTGCAAAAATTTAATGCAGATCTAAGGACAAAGAACAGAAGAAGTTTACCGCTGCAGATTACGACGGAGGGGGGCGATGAGCCTCTGATCTAACTCAGGTTGATGCGGCGGCCTTGGTTGGTGCAGTTCTCGAAGGTCGCGGACGGCGGTGGAGCTTCAGAGCTGAGGGCGTCGCGAGGAAGAAGAAGATGCAGAAGAGGAAGAGAAAGGGGGCCCTCGGGCTTTATTTATAAGGGAAAGAGTAAAAGGCAGGCGCGAGAATCAAGGCGTCCGAAGCGGCCGAGTGGGTGCGCATGTCGCCTCGATTTTCTAGATAATCATTAATGAGAAGGGAATCTTTTTAATCCTTTTATGCAGAGATGATGTCATGACGGACCGTTGCGGTGCTCCGAAGATGACGTCACGGCGGTTTACAAAAACTCACAGGAGAAGTCAATATGGCGGTTTACGAAAATACAAGAGGATGTTTACAAGATATTTTCAGTGTTGAAGATTGACATGAATAAATTCAAATCAATCCGGGGCCTAATGTTGAGGATATAGCTACTAAGTATAAACCGGCCAGGAGGGCCCGGTTCACCTTAGACTGTGCTGAAGCCCATGAAGGTCTTGAAGATGGTGTTTCAACTAGTAAAGCTTGGAAGCCCACGGCCCAAAGGCGGATTAGGGCCCGTAGTGGTAAACCGCCATGATTATGTGAACTTGTAATATAAGTTAGAAAGGAGAGAGACCGAGCCGGACACTTTGTATAGGTCGGCTCGGGACTCTGTAGACCGGTCGGGCGTCAACCTGTGTATATAAAGGGACGACCCGGCGGCGGTTCAGGACACACAACAACAACTCGAGGCCTAGGCGAAGCTTATTTGCTCCCTAGTCATCGAAACCACATCAATCCCATCACAACTAGACGTAGGCTTTTACCTTCATCGAAGGGGCCGAACTAGTATAAACTCTTGTGTCTTTGCGTCCGCTTTAACCCCTTCGAGTTAACCCGTAGCGATGGCTCCACGACTAAGTCCTTTCACGAGGACATCTGCCGTGACAAGACCATGACAGTATACCTTCTACCTCAGATCCGAAGGCAAGATCTTTGTTGCCAAGAACGGGTCCTTTCTGGAGAAAGAGTTTCTCTCGAAAGAAGTAAGTGGGAGGAAAGTGGAACTTGATGAAGTACTACCTCTTGAACCGGAAAGTAGCGCAGCTCAGGAAGATGTTCCTGTGGTGCCTGCACTAACTAGAGAGGAAACTAATGATGATGATCAAGGTACTTCGGATCAAGTTACTACTGAACTTCGTAGGTCCACAAGGACACGTTCCACACCAGAGTGGTATGGCAACCCTGTCCTGGAAATCATGTTGTTAGACAACGGTGAACCTTCGAGCTATGAAGAAGCAATGGCGGGCCCCAACAAATGGCTTGAAGCCATGCAATCCGAGATAGGATCCATGTATGAAAACAAAGTATGGACTTTGACAGACTTGCCCGATGATCGGCGAGCGATAGAAAACAAATGGATCTTTAAGAAGAAGACAGACGCGGATGGTAATGTTACCATCTATAAAGCTCGACTTGTCGCTAAGGGTTATCAACAAGTTCAAGGGGTTGACTACGATGAGACTTTCTCTCTCGTAGCGAAGCTGAAGTCCGTCCGAATCATGTTAGAAATTGCAGCATACTATGATTATGAGATATGGCAAATGGACGTCAAAACAGCATTCCTTAACGGCCATCTTAAGGAAGAACTGTATATGATGCAGCTGGGGGGTTTTGTCGATCCTAAGAATGATAACAAGGTATGCAAGCTCCAACGCTCCATCTATGGGCTGGTGCAAGCATCTCGGAGTTAGAACATTCGCTTTAATGAAATGATCAAAGCATTTGGGTTCATGCAGACATATGGAGAAGCCTGCGTTTACAAGAAAGTGAGTGGGATCTCTGTAGCATTTCTCATATTATATGTGGATGACATACTTTTGATGGGAAATGATATAGAACTTTTGGACAACATTAAGGCCTACTTGAATAAGTGTTTTTCAATGAAGGACCTTGGAGAAGCTGCTTACATATTAGGCATCAAGATCTATAGAGATAGATCGAGACGCCTCATAGGTCTTTCACAAAGCACATACCTTGATAAGATATTGAAGAAGTTCAATATGGATCAGTCCAAGAAGGGGTTCTTGCCTGTGTTGCAAGGTGTGAAATTGAGCTCGGCTCAATGTACGACCATGACAGAAGATAGAGAAAAGATGAGTGTCGTCCCCTATGCCTCGGCCATAGGGTCTATCATGTATGCCATGCTGTGTACCAGACCTGATGTAAACCTTGTCGTAAGTTTGGTAGGAAGGTACCAAAGTAATCCCGGCATGGAACACTGGACAGCGGTCAAGAATATCTTGAAGTACCTGAAAAGGACTAAGGACATGTTTCTCGTGTATGAGGTGACGAAGGGCTCCTCGTAAAGGGTTACGTCGACGCTAGCTTCGACACAGATCTGGATGACTCTAAGTCACAAACCGGATACGTGTTTATTCTGAATGGTGGGGCAGTAAGCTGGTGCAATTGCAAGCAAAGCGTCGTGGCTGGATCTACATGTGAAGCTGAGTACATGGCAGCCTCGGAGGCAGCGCATGAAGCAATCTGGATGAAGGAGTTCATCACCGACCTAGGAGTCATACCCAATGCGTCGGGGCCAGTCACTCTCTTCTATGACAACACTGGAGCTATTGCCCTTGCCAAGGAGCCCAGGTTTCACAAGAAGACCAGGCACATCAAGCGTCACTTCAACTCCATTCGTGAAAATGTTCAAGATGGAGACATAGATTTTTGTAAAGTGCACACAGATCTGAATGTCGCAGATCCGTTGACTAAACCTCTTCCGCGAGAAAAGCATGATCAACACCAGAACTCTATGGGTGTTCGATTCATCACAATGTAACTAGATTATTGACCCTAGTGCAAGTGGGAGACTGTTGGAAATATGCCCTAGAGGCAATAATAAAATGGTTATTATTATATTTCCTCGTTCATGATAATTGTCTTTTATTCATCCTATAATTGTGTTATCCGGAAATCGTAATACATGTGTGAATACATAGACCACAACATGTCCCTAGTGAGCCTCTAGTTGACTAGCTCGTTTATCAATAGATGGTCACGGTTTCCTGACCATGGGCATTGGCTGTCATTGATAACGGGATCACATCATTGGGAGAATGATGTGATGGACAAGACCCAATCCTAAGCATAGCACAAGATCGTGTAGTTCGTTTGCTAGAGCTTTTCCAGTGTCAAGTATCTTTTCCTTAGACCATGAGATCGTGTAACTCCCAGATGTCGTAGGAGTGCTTTGAGTGTACCAAACGTCACAACGTAACTGGGTGACTACAAAGGTATACTACAGGTATCTCCGAAAGTGTTTGTTGGGTTGACACGGATCGAGACTGGGATTTGTCACTCCGTATGACGGAGAGGTATCTCTGGGCCCACTCGGTAATGCATCATCATAATGAGCTCAAAGTGACTAAGTGGTTGGTCACGGGATGATGCATTATGGTACGAGTAAAGTGACTTGCCGGTAACGAGATAGAGCGAGGTATTGGGATACCGACGATCGAATCTCGGGCAAGTAACGTACCGATTGACAAAGGGAATTGTATACGGGATTACTTGAATCCTGGACATGGTGGTTCATCCGATGAGATCATTGAGGAGCATGTGGGAGCCAACATGGGTATCCAGTTCCTGTTGTTGGTTATTGGCCGGAGAGTCGTCTCGGTCATGTCTGCGTGTCTCCCGAACCCGTAGGGTCTACACACTTAAGGTTCGGTGACGCTAGGGTTGTAGAGATATTAATATGCGGTAACCCTAAAGTTGTCCGGAGTCCCGGATGAGATCCCGGACGTCACGAGGAGTTCCGGAATGGTCCGGAGGTGAAAAATTATATATAGGAAGTCCGTTTTTGGCCAACGGGAAAGTTTCTGGGGTCACCGGTCTTGTACCGGGACCACCGGAAGGGTCCCGGGGGTCCACCAGGTGGGGCCACCTATCCCGGAGGGCCCCATGGGCTGAAGTGGGGAAGGGAACCAGCCCCTGGTGGGCTGGTGCACCCCCTTGGGCCTCCCCTGCACCTAGGGTTGGAAACCCTAGGGGTGGGGGGGGCGCCCCACTTGGCTTGGGGGGCAAGCCACCCCCTTGCCCCCCCCCCCTTGAAGATGGGATCTCCTAGGGTCGGTGCCCCCCAGGGGCCCTATATATAGTGGGGGGAGGGAGGGCAGCCGCACCCTAGTCCTTCGCGCCTCCCTCTCCCCTCGCAACACCTCTCCCTCTCGCTGAGCTTGGCGAAGCCTTGCCGAGATCGCCGCTACTTCCACCACCACGCCGTCGTGCTGCTGGATCTCCATCAACCTCTCCCTCCCCCTTGTTGGATCAAGAAGGAGGAGACGTCTCCCCCAACCGTACGTGTGTTGAACGCGGAGGTGCCGTCCGTTCGGCACTAGGATCATCGGTGATTTGGATCACGACGAGTACGACTCCCTCAACCCCATTCTCTTGAACGCTTTCGCTCGCGATCTACAAGGGTATGTAGATGAAATCCTCTCTCTCATTGCTAGATGACTCCATAGATTGATCTTGGTGAAGCGTAGACAAATTTTATTTTCTGCAACGTTCCCCAACACAACCCATGTCTATGTTAGGAAACATAACCATCTTTGATTAACGAGCTAGTCAAGTAGAGGCATACTAGTGACACTGTTTGTCTATGTATTCACACATGTATTAAGTTTCCGGTTAATACAATTCTAGCATGAATAATAAACATTTATCATGATATAATGAAATAAGTAATAACTTAATTATTGCCTCTAGGGCATATTTCCTTCATCTACATCATGTCATCTTACTTAAAGCGTTGCTCTGTTCTTATGAACTCAATACTCTAGATGCAGGCAGGAGTCGGTCGATGTGTGGAGTAATAGTAGTAGATGAAGAATTGTTTCGATCTACTTGACACGGACGTGATGCCTATATTCATAATCATTCCTTGGATATCGTCATAACTTTATGCTTTTCTATCAATTGCTCGACAGTAATTTGTTTACCCACCGTATGTTTTCCTTCAAGAGAGAAGCCTCTAGTGAAACCTATGGCCTCCGGGTCTATTTTCCATCATATATTTTTAGATCTATACACCAAAAACCCAAAAATATCTTGCTTCAATTTATTTATTTTTACTTTGTTTTACGTTTTAGTAATCTTTTATATCTATCTCTATCAAATCTCACATTTGCAATTGACCGCGAAGGGATTGACAACCCCTTTATCACGTTGGGTGCAAGTGTTTGATTGTTTGTGCAGGTGCATAGATTGGAGACTTGCGTGTACCTCCTACTGGACTGATACCTTGGTTCTCAAACTGAGGGAAATACTTATCTCTACTTTACTGCATCACGCTTTCCTCTTCAAGGGAAAAACCAATGCAAGCTCAAGAAGTAGCACATCTAGAAATCTTTTAGATTCCACCGTGGGAGGTACTTTTATGGAAATTACATTAGGATATCTACTAAACTCCTAGATAATATTATGGCAAATTACTCCCAATGGCGTACTGAAAGATCTTCAACTAGTAAAACAACGCATGTGATTGAAGAAATTAATACTTTGGGTGGAAAGATGGATGAACTTATGAAATTGTTTGCTAGTAAGAGTTCTCCTATTGATCCCAATGATATGCCTTTGTCCACTTTGATTGAGAATAATAATGAATCTATGGATGTAAATTTTGTTGGTAGGGACAATTTTGGTAATAACACATATAGAGGTAATTTCAACCCTAGGTCGTTTTCTAGTAATTCCTCTAATAATTATGGTAATTCCTACAACAATTCTTATGGAAATTATAATAAAATACCCTTTGATATTGATAATAATATTAAAGACTTCATTAATTCTCAAAATAATTTCAATGCTATGGTAGAAGAAAAATTGCTTAAGATTGATGATTTGGCTAGGAACGTTGATAGAATTTCTCTTGAGATTGATTCTTTGAAGATTAGATCTGAGCCACCTAAGATTGATATGAATTAGTCTAAAAAATCTGTTAAAATTTCTATGGATGAATGTAAATAAAGAACCGCTAGGATGTATGCTAAGAGAGATTGGTTTGTAAAAGCGTGTTCTTCTAGTTTTTGTGAAAATAATGATGAAGATCTTAAAGTGATTGGTGTGACTCCTATTGAATCTTTATTTGCTAATATAAATCTTGATAAATATGGGACTGTAGATGAGTCAACTTTAGCTATCAGGCGTCTAATTTGGAGTTTAAAGATCTTAATGAAAAAATTGATAAAAGTGGGATTGGAGACTTTAAGTAGCGATGAACCCAATCTTTTGGATTTCAAGAACTTTAATTGTGATAATTTTTATAGATTATATTTCCTTGTTGCAATCCATGCTTAATTCACCTCATGCTTATAATCAAAATAAAGCTTTTACTAAGCATATCGTTGATGCTATGTTGAAATCTTTGAAGAAAAACTTGAGTTGGAAGTTTCTATCCCTAGAAAGATTTATGATGACTGGGAACCTACTATTAAGATTAAAGTTAAAGATTATGAGTGCAATGCTTTGTGTGATTTGGATGCTAGCGTTTCCACTATTCCGGAAACTTTATGTGATGTGCTAGGTTTCCATAAATTTGATGATTATTCTTTGAATTTGCATCTACCGGATTCCACTACTAAGAAACCTATGGGAAGGATTAATGATGTTCTTATTGTTGCAAATAGTAATTATGTGCCCATAGATTTTATTGTGCTTGATATAGATTGCAATCCTACATGTCCTATTATTCTTGGTAGACCTTTCCTTAGAACGATTGGTGCAATTATTGATATGAAAGAAGGAAACATTAGGTTTCAATTTCTGTTAAGGAAGGACATGGAACACTTTCCAAGAAAGAAAATTAAGTTTCCATATGAATCTATTATGAGGGCTACTTATGGATTGCATACCAAAGATGACAATATCTAAATCTATGTTTTATTCCTAGCTAGTGGCGTTAAACAATAACACTTGTTGGGAGGCAACCCAATTTTTATTTTTATGTTTTCTGTTTTTGGTTCTGTTTTTAAATCAATGCACATTATACCTCTGTAGTAATTGTGTTTTGGTGTTTTAATTAGTGTTTGAGCCAAGTAAGACCTTTGGGATGGTCTATGGTGATAGTTGATTTGATCTTGCTGAAAAACAGAAACTTTTGCGCTCAATGCCAGAATTTTAGAAAATCACATAAACGTGCTTTTAATCTGCATTTTCTTACACAAGATTGATATACACATTTCCCATGTTGTCCTAATTTTTCAGAATTTTTGGAGTTACAGAAGTATACGAAATTTCCAGATTACTACACATTGTTTTGTTTTTGACAGATTCTGTTTTCTATGAGTTGTTTGCTTATTTTGATGAATATATGGGTAGTATCGGGGGGTATGAACCATGGAGAAGTTAGAATACAGTATATATAACATCAATATAAATTAAGAATGAATTCACAACAGTACTTAAAGTGGTGATTTATCTTATTATACTAATGGATCTTACAAGTCTCCTGTTGAGTTTTGTGTTGTGAAGTTTTCAAGTTTTGAGTAAAGATTTGATGGACTATGGAATAAGGAGTGGCAAGATCCTAAGTTTGGGGATGCCCTAGGCACCCGAAGGTAATATTCAAGGACAACCAAGCATCTAATCTTGGGGATGCCCCGGATGGCATCCCCTCTTTTGTCTTCAATCCATCGGTAAATTTACTTGAGGCTATATTTTTATTCACCACATGATATGTGTTTTGCTTGGAGCGTCTTGTATGATATGAGTCTTTGCTTTTTTAGTTTGCCACAATCATCCTTGCTGTACGCACATTTTGAGAGGGACACGCATTAATCGTGAATTTATTAGTATACTCTATGTGCTTCACTTATATCTTTTGATCTAGGCAGTTTGCTCCAGTGCTTCACTTATATCTTTTTTTAGCACAGCGGTGGCTTTGTTTTATAGACATTGTTGAACTCTCATGCTTCACTTATTATTTTGAGAGTATTAAACAGCATGGTAATTTGGTTAGGTTATGAATTTATTCCTAATATGATGGGCATCCAAGAGGGATATAATAAAAACCTTCATATAAAGAGCATTGAATACATGGGAAGTTTCATTCCTTGCTTTTTTTTGAGATATAAAGATGGTGATATTCTAGCCCAGTGCCTATTTCCATAAGATGTTTTATGCATTAATATGCTATTTCGAGATATAAATATGGTGATATAAAGATGGTCATATAAAGGGCATATTTCCATCAGATGTTTTATGCATTAATATGCTATTTGATATTATTTTTGGGACTAACGTATTAACTTAGAGCCCAGTGCCAGTTTCTATTTTTTCCTTGTTTTTGACTTCTACAGAATAGGAATATCAAACGGAGTCCAAACGGAATAAAACTTTACGATGATTTTTCTTGGACCAGAAGACACCCAGAAGACTTGGGGAGAGGGCCAAAAGAGTCCCGAGGAGACGACAAGCCTCTAGGATGCGCCCTCTGGCTTGTGGGCCCCTCAAGGGTCCTCTAACCCTAATTCCACCTCTATATATTCTCAAATATTCCCTGAACATCAGAAGCATCCACAAAAATGCTTTTCCGTCGTCGCAAGCTTCTGTTCTCGCGAGATCCCATCTTGGGGCCTTTTTCGGCGATCTGCTGGAGGGGGATTCGATCATGGAGGGCCTCTACATCAACCTTGCCGCCCTTCTGATGATGCGTGAGTAGTTTACCACAGACCTACGGGTCCATAGCTAGTAGCTAGATGGCTTCTTTTCTCTCTTTGTTCTTGAATACAATGTTCTCCTTGATGTTCCTAGAGATCTATTCTATGTAATCTTCTTTTGCGGTGCGTTTGTTGAGATTCGTTGAATTGTGGATTTATGATCATATTATCTATGAATATTATTTGAGTCTTCTCTGAACTATTTTATGCATGATTAAGATATCTTTGTATTTCTCTTTGAACTATCGGTTTGGTTTGGCCAACTAGATTCGTTTTTCTTGCAATGGGAGAGGTGCTTAGTTTTGGGTTCTATCTTGTGGTGTCCTCACCCAGTGATAGAAGGGGTAGAAAGGAACGTATTGTATTGTTGCCATCAAGGATAAAAATATGGGGCTTATATCATATTGCTTGAGTTTATCCCTCTACATCATGTCATCTTGCTTAAGGTGTTACCCCGTTCTTATGAACTTAATACTCTAGATGCATGCTGAATAGCGGTCGATGTGTGGAGTAATAGTAGTAGATGTAGGCAGGAGTCGGTCTACTTGTCACGGACGTGATGCCTATATTCATGATCATTGCCTTAGATATTGTCATAATTATGCGCTTTTCTATCAATTGCTCAACAGTAATTTTTTTACCCACCATATGTTATCTTCAAGAGAGAAGCCTCTAGTGAAACCTATGGCCCCCGGGTCTATTTTCCATCATATATTTTCAGATCTATAAACCAAAAAACCCAAAAATACTCTGCTGCAATTTATTTATATTATTTTAGTTTGCTCTTTTATTTATCTTTTATACCTATCTATATTATATCTCACTCTTGTTCGTGACCATGAAGGGATTGACAACCCCTTTTTCGTGTTGTGTGCAAGTGTTTGTTAGTTTGTGTAGGTGCACATATTGGAGACTTGATTGTGCCTCCTACTAGATTGATACCTTGGTTCTTAACTGAGGGATATACTTATCTCTACTTTACTGCATCACCCTTTTCTCTTCAAGGAAGAAATCAATGCAAGCTCAAGAAGTAGCACCCCACTTGGGGGGCTCTCACCATGTTGACTCCTGGCAAGGTGGGCCGGGCTGAGGACCCCCTTGCCAGTTCTGCCCTGGGCCACTTTGGGCGACACATAACAATCTGCAAGAGAAACCAGAAGCCTTGCCATTCAAGAGAATGACTCATTATCTTTGGAGGACTCCTCTCCACCGACATAGCCAAGTAGGACTCATGTTATCCTAGGACTCCGTTAACTTATATAAACCGGGGCTGGCCTAGTCAATAAATTATCTCATGAGATCATTAGATCTAGACACACAACGATTTCGTGGTATATCATATGTACGCTGTACTCCATATCAAATTAATACAAACATAAAAAAGATGTAGGGTATTATCTCTTCTAGAGATCCCGAACCTGGGTAAAACTTTGTGTCCATGTTACCATCGCATCTAGGCTTCTAGCTCGGGCCCCCTACCCGAGATTCTCCGGAATCGACTCCCTCACTTACCAATCCTCATGACCCAACTTGTATCGCTATGAATGTTTGCATTGATCAATAAAGGTTTTGGCAACCCCTAAAAAATCAAAAGTTCCATTAGCGTGATATTTTTTGTTTCCATCCGCAGCGTCAGAGTTTGTGCCCCTGCAGGTTAGGTGTGTCCGACCTTGTGGAATTTAGATTAATGTCGTCACAGTTTCGCTCATATGGATTTGATGAGTTTTGTTAGTATTTTCTGGGGTTGGTGGTGCGGCCCATTATGATTTCGGAGTCAAGTTTTTGGTCTTCTATTTAAGATACATGAAACAACATGACCGGTCGGCTGGGCTGGCTCTCGAGCCGGTGTCGAGCGCCGTCTGATCTGGCAAGATCATATGCTAAAGAGGAAGCTACATAATGCGCACACCACTCTACCCCCTCTTGTCTCTTTCATCGAACAACCTCGGACACTTATTTTCCCGAGCATTGACTGTGACGCCCGGATAATTAAGCTACAGTAACCCTCTACTAATGATGTCACGTCACCACTGTTATTGTTACTAAACTCACTCTGGTTCAAATCCAGTTCGAGTTCAAAATTTGAAATCAAGTCAAACAATAAAAGTTTTCGAATATTAAAACTAAACTCTCCGGAGTGAACCAAATATTGCATAGGTAATTATGGTGGAGGAACCACACCTTTATAAAATGTTAAATACTATCAGATGAATAAAACAGCGGCATAAATAATTATTTAAATACCTTTTGTAATTAATAAAATGTCAAACTAAATTATTTGAGGACTAGACTTTTTGTGACAATGGCCTAAATTGAATTACTAAATTAGATGCCAAGTATATATTTTGCAAAAAAATAAAACAATAGGAAACAAAGACAAAAACAGAAAAGAAGACTAACAAAGACAAAAACAGAAAAGAAGACTAACAAAGACAAAAACAGAAAAGAAAACTAACAAAAAAAGAAGGAAAAGAACCCCCCCCCCCCCGGGCTCCAGCCCAGCAGGCCATCAACCCCACTGGGCCAACCCACCAGGCCCAGCCGGCCACACCTTATCCCCTCACCCCTCACAAACCCTAACCCCACGAACCCCACTCCTCCCACTCTCCCCACCGATCTGGATCGGGGATCCACCCCGACGACCGCGCCCCGCGC
>LR880969.1:739356033-739391956 GCA_904067115.1 Aegilops sharonensis
CTCCTGGAAGCGCCGACGTGGGTGCTGGAGGTGGCAACGCGACTGGGCCATGGAGGATGCAGAGCTCGGCCAGGAGGTGCTGCAGAAGCGGCGGCCATGAGTTGATGCGGTGGTGCCTTCATGGAGGCGGCGACGCGTTGCAGATATGGCCTCAGGGTCGTGGCCGCCGCTGTTGTTTTTCGAGATGACTGGTGTTGGTTGAGACGCAACTTAGAGTTCATGTTTAGGGCATGCCCTTTTTTGCGTCGTGTTTGTAATGGTTCGTGGTGGCTAATTTTTAGATTAGCTTGGGTGTGGTGTTTAAACTACCATTGATGTTTGTGTCAAGAGGTAGTTTCTTGTATTTATCTTCTACCTTCTGTAAAATATGATGCGCCTAGGATATTCTAGAGAAAAAAATACGTTCAATGCCCACGATTTCTCAGTTTTTGGATGGGGGTTTTAAAGAATTTCTGAACCAATGAAGATAGTCAAGTTCATGCAGGCACGAGTGACGGCGTCTCTGCTCTGATTGGATTGTAGTCATTTTATATGAGGCTTGGCAGTATTTGGCATTGCAAATATTGTTACTTCCTCCTTCCCAAAATATAAGACATGGTTTGACTTTTCTGGTCTTCGTTGCACAACTTTGACTATATATTTTATGTATTATATGTTTATAAAATTATTATACATACATATAAAATAAAAATGCTTTGCAAGACAAATACAACGATGCTATTTATACATGTTCAATTCATATACTTTAATATATATTAGTGGTCAAAGTTGTGCATTAAAGACCGTAAAAAATCAATCGCGCCTTATATTTTGGGAAGGAGGGAGTACCATGGAGAAGATGATTATGAGAAATTTTCACTCTAATTTTTTGTTATATGAGTTAGTTTGTAATTTCTTACATCCATGATGGCAAATATTGTATCCGTAATATTGTCAAGTTCAAATAAAAATATACGTCATAAAAAAAAAGTCAAACTGCCCGCAAAAAAGAAAAACAACAACAAAGCCTTTAGTCCTAAACAAGTTGGGGTAGGTTAAAGATGAAACCCATAAGATCTTGCAACCAACTCATGACTCTGGCATATGGATAGCAAACATCCACGCACCGCAAGAAAAAAATGCAACTCTGAAAATTGTTTAGAACTATTTATTACTTTCTCTGTCTCATCATGTAAGACATTTTTTAAACTGGAAGGGAGTACTTTCCGGCCTCTACTTAAAAAAAAAACAGTTCATACAAAAAAATACAGTTTCCAGCAAACTGAAATCTGTACACAGAAAGAGGTAATGGTATTCCTCTATCCTCCGGAAAGGAAAACTATTATTATTACCAAAATAGATAAGATAAGGATACCCTTGCCGCAACAAATTACACCGCAGACGCGCAGAAATCAATTTGCGTCGGTGGCCTAAGCAGAAGCGTGTTCTGCACATTTCAATCATTACAGATATCTTCCCAAAATGGGCTAAAGCAAAAGCATTCTCGCTATTGGAGTCCAGAAATTCCCAGCTAGCTTACAGCTCAAGCGCGCAGACCAAAACAGGTCACATGGCATGGCATCAGGACGCAAAGAAAAGAAGAGACGATGGAGATGAAAAACAAAAGCAAGCAGGCAACGGCGCATGCGACCATGTGACCTCGCCCGCGCCGATCGAGAAGAAAACAGAGCTCTGCACATGGCTTTGGTCCTGCCGACCCAATTGAGAGCGCAACGCAACGGCAACTCTCATCGGTTTACCGTTGTCGTCCTAGCTTAGCTTTTCGATCCCCGTACCACGCCGCATCGCAGATTCACGTCACCGAGAGGTAGGCCCCTGATCCGTATGATAGGTGAGACTTCGCCAAGTTCCACCCGGCCGAGGAAACTGCTCGAACAGAGCACGTAGTCGAGTAACAATGGACATTAGGGTTTCTTGCCAATTTTGTGGTTGTTGTTAATCGGAACAAGTTAATGGAGAACAGACGCATACATCGAGGAGCGGAGATCAATAAGGTAACAAATGAAAGAATTCTATTAATGATAATAATCTGGCGCATGTGTGGCGCAACACGGCGGTGTTACATATAACTCACTCCCCAGCTCAACAAAGAGAACCGAAAAAGAATCTCGTCGGAGTATAAACAACGGTGGGACAGACTCAGAGCCACACGGCGGCGGCACATCGAAGGTCAGCTCAACGATCCTCCGTCCATCTAGAACACGATGGCGGCGGCGACCGCTCCGGCGACGGCCACGAAGCTGGCGGCGGACGAGTACACGGCGGAGCTCGCGGGGGCGCCGGTGGGGGCGCCGGTTGGCGTGGCGGAGACCGCGGAGGGCGTCATCGCCGAGGGAGCGTCGGTCGGCGCGTCGGTGGGCGGGGCCGGGGGAGAGGCCATCGGGGACGGCGACGCGGCGGTGGGCGGGGTGGCGACCGGCGCAGGCGCGGTGGCCGGGGACCTCGCCGGCGGTGCGGGGAGCGGGGCCATCCTGGGCGCCGGCATGGGGCCCTGAGCGGCGGCGGCGACGGCGAGGAGCGCGATGACGGCGGCGACCACGGCGAAACGAGCCATCTGGCTGCTGTTGGTTGCGGAGAACTTCCCTAGACTGAGAGGGTAGAGGAGACGAGTGGAGAGGCTGTTGAGTTGTGGACTGGGACGGGGCGAGGAGCCTGGTATTTATAGCGGGAAGGCGATTATCTATCTAAACGTCGGTAGAGGCAGGCAACAGCTGGAACGTTCAAGCCTCGGGCTGGCGTCATGGGCAGCGACGACGCGTGAGACCAGACCAGAGCAGTCTGTCTTCGCGAGGACGGCGCCGTGCAAAGTTGAACACTTCGGGCCGCGGCACCGCGTCGTCCCGGTGGTTAATCGGAAGTTCGGAACAAAGGTGAAGATTGGATCGGCGTGTACAATTTTCTACCGAGACTTCGAGTCGGCTGCTGTATCACGTGTGGTTCCTAGTCGGTGGTCTAGCAGATTGGGGAGTAGTAGAAGTTTGGCTTTGCCAAAATTGATGATAGAAAACGTAAATGATTTGACTCCACCGACTCATCAGTCGATCAGTTTGGTCAGACTCGTCGCCCATACGCCTCCTCTCCTCTGCTCTTCTCCGACACGCTATTTCCGTTTTGATTGAGAACACTGACCGAGTCGCTAAATGGGCTTGATCACCATAATAACAAATATTCGATAAAAAAATCACTCTAGCAGAGTCGTGAAAATATATGGAGGGCGCTTCATATCAAGTCCGCTAAGAGTATCTACAGCTGGACTTGACAAATCCGGCCCCTTAAACGCACGCGGACACGCCTACGGGCACTGATCAGACACCCTTGAAATCGCGTTGTTCACATCCATGTATCTCATATCCGAATCCCTATATCCATACTAAATCATGCAATGCCGATCAAACTACGTAGGTCTACTGACCGGACATAGAATCAATCAGAACCCCTATATTCATACGAAATCACGCAACGTCGATCAAACTACATAGGTCAACTGATCGGACATAGAATCAGACATAGGACACCACAATAGTTCACCAGAAGATCACCAAAGTTCACATAAACAATGGCAACTTTATACTGCATCTAAAACTTGAAATGAAATTGAACTTCATCACTTACGGGCCAGCCCTTTCCCCTTCTGGTCGCGGGCGTAGCTGTAGCAGTCAGCGGCTGGTGAAGGATCATCTGATTCGTCGGATGGGGAGCCGTCGTCGTCGGACGACGAGGAGGAGGAGATGATGACGAGGCCCTTGAGGCGCTGGACGACCCTGTCCTGCTGGCGCCTGAGCTTGGCCAGACGAGCCGCCTCCGCCCCCTTCTCCTTCGCCTCCCGCTCGGACTGCTTGATGGCAAGCCGGAGGGCCTTCGCGTTCTTCCGGCGGAGCCGCCCACGCGAGGAGCCTCTCGTCCTCGTCGGGCTCCGCCGATAACCCACGATAGCGGCGGACAGAGCGCTCCGCAGCTTCCCTTTCCCTTTCCCGCTGCATCTCGTGACGGGCGGCGCGCGCCTCCGACTCCAGCGTGCGCGTCCGGGCTGGCTGGGCAGGCACAAGCACCCACCGCTGCCCACGAGGGGTAGCGACAGCCGGCAGGGCCAGGGGACGGCGTAGGGGAGGCGCGGGTTGCGCAGGCCGCCTGTCGGAGCTGCCCCGGGCTGGGAGGGGCCAGCGTCGGCGTCCGAGTTGCGCCAACGGGGAAGCTACGGCTGCGGCAAGGCTGCAGATCCGGAGCTGCCCTCGGTCTCCACCTTGGACCGCTCCAAGGCGCTGCAGAGGGTTAGCTCATACTCTGGATCCAACTTGTCATCGGAGCGACTGCCAGAGCGCGACATTGTGCCAGATTTGATCGGAATCGGTGCAGGGAGAGGAGAGGACGGAGAAAGAGAGAAGAGCGAGTGAGTTAGGATTTCAGAGCGATGAGCCTGGCCAGGATTTTTGTGAGACATCCGTGGGGTCGATGGTGGGCCGGGCTTGTCAGGTGGACGCGCCCGAGCGTGCCCGGGCCGCCTCATATCCGCCCTACATTTGGGACGAATATGAGAGGTGCCGGTCAGTCAGGGCGTTTGAGGCCCGTTTGAGAGGTCCGGTTGGATCGGTATTTTGTGACCGGTCAACCTGGACATATGAGACAAATATAATGCGCCCGACTATAGATGCTCTAACCTCCAGATTCGAAGATTGTTGACGTTGGTTTAAAGCGCACAACATCCCTAAACAGCTCACGCGGGAGGAAAGTTTCACCTTCCCCATGCCTCCTATGTTGTCCCATGACAATTTGCCGTCATTTTTTTTCCATCGTCCTCAACTATAAAAGGCCCCATAGCTTCCACTTCCCTTCCCACAACCTATATTTTCCTTTTCGCCCTCCACGGCTGCCACTATCATCATCGACGGAGTGGATGTTGATCCCGGAGGAGGAGCGGGATCATCGCGAGGTGCTTTTAAAAATTAGACTAACCATCTTGTTCTTGTAGGATACATATGGTTTTCTTCAAGGATATTTGTATGTGTGCCTCAAAATGTTTAATATTTGTATGTGGGAAGAAATCGGCGACTTGATGACCAAACAAGATGGGTGTACACGTGCGAGATTTCTGATGCATCATGCATGAGTGTTCCTAGGCGTGTGTGATTTATATGTGGCCGAGAGGAGGGCAGGTCGTTGCCACCCGTTGGTCCGGAGCAGCACAATGGAGGCAACTATGGCTGTTGGCGCTCATGCTGTGGCATGGGGCGTGCGGCCTCTCTGGGAGGTGAACGAGAGGTGGTTGACTTTCACGCAGGGGTTGACCGGCCGACAGTGCTACAGTCTGCGGCTTAGGCCCCTCCCAATGCTTCATGGTGTACAGGTGCTAAGGATGTCACATAGGCAGAAATGTGATGTGGCAAAGAAATTAAAGAGGAGAGAGAATATTATGATGACCCCAAGAGGAAACAGTGCTAAGCACGTGGACCTATGCAAAATGACTACCAACCAATAGACGGAGGAGTTTAATTATTAAACAATTCAATGAGAGGAGCTTAGCTATAAAAGCTAAGCAACTATGCATTGGAAAGACTAATTGCTAAGATATTTAATATACTTAGCACCTCATGTAAGCACCTTTGCATTGGTAGTAGCCTAGTAATTCAGATCAGTGGGTCAAGTGGGAGTTGCTGCAAACTATGCTGTGGCGCCCCTTAAGGCGGGCCTATGCGCACTTAACTTATCCCCGCACGTTCGTTGTCATATTTGGACGTCGGTCTCATCTCATGTACATTAATATGGGTGTATGTTATAACAATAGGATCTCTTGCCATCTAAAATATTTATTACAACCACTCATTGATGGAGAAATAAGAAGAGAGATGAAAAAGGAAGAGAGAGCTGCAATTAGATGGAAACCAATAAGCATATGTTCAGCCTACACAAAAGTAGAATGGCTACTCGCTTCTTTACAAACCCAAAGTTGTACCTGGACATCACCCTAGTATATGTAGCAAGGGATTCATTGTTTCTTCTTCAATACCTAAGAAGCTAGAATACATTTTTCTACTTCACACAAACCAACTCTTACTGAAATTGCAAATACATGGCTTAGCTCCCAAAAGAAATGAATCCAAATTAACTTATTCACAAGCACCACCTAGTAATAGATATCTGAACAAATCAAAATATGCCTTACAAAAGAAGCATAGTGAGTAGGAAATACTCCCTCCGTTCCTAAATAATTGTCTTTTTAGAGATTTCAACAAATGACTACATACGGAGCAAAATGAGTGAACCTACACTCTAAAACATATCTACATACATCCGTATGTTGTAGTCCATTTAAGATGGCTAGAAAGACAATTATTTGGGAACGGAGGGAGTAGATAGCAGTAGAACACTTTGAAACTTCATAATATCTAAGAACCCAGTGTTGTAAGGCCACGCAACACAAACGTGACCACCAAGTCTCGTACTTGAATCTTCAGTTTGGTAAACATCATTCATCTTTGTTCAGTATACAAGCAAGACACACTACAACAAAATATGTCCATAGGTACGCTTTTTCTAAGACGCGTTTATATTCGTCTCTACATTAAGATGTACCTATTATGTAGAGACGCTTTTTAGAACGATATGCATAGCGTCACAAATTTTATTTTTACAGGTGCATCATATTCATTATTATTTGCATGTGTAAATACGTAGGGACGATTTTTGAGAAGTTTTAGAATACGCCGCTAGGTCTTAGAAAAGAGTTCAACAATAATCTATTATCTTTTCTAAGAGAAATAACATATAATTTTGTAATAGTACGTTGTAAAAAAAATCAAGCCAATAAAATGGACAAAACACGGATCAGAAACGACCTGCCGATCTCTGCCCACAAACGAAGCAGAAATCTCTTGACGAGACTTTTATTTATGAAACACGGAAAAGAAATCTCACCACCTCGGTCCTTGCGCCGGAAATCCCTATTCGCCGCTCGCTGCGGCAAACTGTCGGGTTACCGCACAGGGGCAGCGATGCGAGCGACAAACATGGACCAGCCCACTTCGAGTTTTACACAGGTACGGCCAACCAGTTTTAAGAACCTTCTAGAAGGTTCTCTAAACCGGTTTTTTGTGTTCTTTTCTTTTCGGTTTTTTGGCTTTATATTGTGTTTTATTTTTCGTTTTCTCTTTTCCTTCTTTTTCGTTTTTCCATTTTCTGTTTCTTTTTCTTTTTTTTTCTGTTTATTTTTCCTTTTCTATCTTTTGTTTGTTTTTTCTTTTTCTTTCCTTTTAATTTATTTTCTTTGTTTTGTTTTTTCTTTTCTTTCCATTTTATACCATTTTCACTTTTCTTTCCCAACATATCTCCAGAACTTTTAAAAAATTTCACATTTTTCAAATTTTGTTCATTTTTTCTAAAATGCTCCAATTTTGAAATTTTATTCAGAAATTCCAAAAAAGTAGAATTATAATATTTATTTTTAATTTACAAAAAAGTTCCAAAATTAAAAAAGTGTAGAATTTCAAATTAAAAAAATGTTTGCATTTTTTTTTCACACATTCAGAAAATGTTTGCGAGTTTCAAAAGATGTTCCCACTTCAAAATGTGTTCGCAAATTCAAATAGTATTCTGTTCATGTTTTCAAAAAAATGTTGGCAAAATAACAAATTGTTCCGAGGATCTCAAAAAATGTTCTCCTTTGAATTTTTGTGCACAAATTTGAAATATGTTCGGCAATTTCATTTTCGCAATATGTTCACGAACACAAAAGCCATGTTTTCATGAATTCAGAAATATTTTAGATAATGTCAAAAAATGTTGGCATTTTGATAAATTTGTAATTGATTTCAAAAAAATTGCTTTGTTAATTTTTTTTGTTTTGTCAAAAAATGTTCGCATTTTCAATAATTTGTTCATTATTTTAAAATATGTTCTCCCTTTGAAATTTGTTCCTTTTAAAAAAATGCTTGGATTTCAAAAAACGTTCGACTTTTTATAAATTTGTTCAGAAGTTAGAAAATTTTCGTGTTCAATTTTCTTTTACTTTTTTCGAAAAGAAAATCATGTTTGTGGCTAGCGACACGGGGCTGCCATTTTAAATTTGTTCATATACACGGGGCTGGACACCTAATCAAAGTAATGATGGTGGAGTTGTGTTACCAGTTTGCCGGTCGCGTGTTCGAATCCCACTGCCCGCGCTCTCCTTTTCTTCTTTTTTTCACGTCGCTAACGCCTGCCACCCCGTGCACTGGAAGTGGGCCGGCCCAGGTGAGTCGCCCTGTGCGAAACGCCACCTCTTGCGCCATATAGTAGTGCGACGCACATGGTCCAGACGACAGCGCTGGCTCACTAGACGCAATGCGAGTTGTTTTTTTAACGCGCGACATAAAAATCCCAAAAAGTGAGTAACCTGGGAACTTGAACTCAGAACCTGGCGCTGCTTAACTACCGCTGCTAGCCAAGGGAAAAGATGACTGTATGTGATTGTTCCCAAGCGCAAAATATTTATTAACCCACTGCAGCGTCGAGATTCGGAAACATTTCTGACTATTTTTGAAAACTGCAAACAATTTTGAAATGCCAATTTTTTTAAAAAAAATTGAACTACGTTTACAATTCAAAACATTTTTTTAAATGTTAAAAATTCTGGAACTCTGAATAATTTTTGAAATATATGAATAAATATTTAAATCCCCAAACGTTTTTTAACCTGCAAATACATTTTTGAAAATTGCGAACATTTCTTGAAACAAAAGAGCAATTTTTTGAAAATGACTATTTTTTCAAAAACGTAAACATTTATTTCAAATGGGAAATTGGTTTGAAAACATGAACAAAATTTTAAATTCTGAACATTTTTGGTTTTCCAACATTTATTAAATATTGTGGAACAAAATTGAAATTCAGAGTTGTTTATATTAGCATTTCTTTAAATGATTTTATTTTGGAAAACATGACAAAGAAATTTGAATTTCAGAACAGCATTGGAGGGCTTGAAAAAAGTAAATTTTGTAAAAATAATTGGAAAACATTAAATTGAGAAAATGAGACTAAAAAAATAAAAATAAGAAAATAAGAAGAAGAAACAAAACTTTATTTCGTGTAGCCACTTGTCTCATGTTCATCACGACGTTCACACCGGGTCGACGTCAATTTCAGTGAGCTCATTATGCCACCATGCTCTTCTTTTTTATGGTCGACATTGTACATCAAAACGTTATATATAATCGGATATAATTATTATTATTCTCTAAAAAACAATCACTTCACAATTTATGTGAAATAAATGATTTTTTTTCAAAATGATAGGATTTCTGCATTCATTAAGAATAAAAAGAATTGCTCAGTTAATTGGGAAACGTCGATCAAAACCAAATTGTCCAGTTAATTATGAAGAACTGGAGAAACCAACACAACCACTGAGCGGCATACATAAGATACCCCACTGCACACTAATCCAATGAGAGCCTCATCAAGCCAGCACGCATGTGTCACCATTATCACTCTTCCCTAGAGGCGTCCTCACCATCCCTAAACCTGGAGCCAACGACTTCGTCTTCTCCGTAGGCGATCATTGACCCAACCCACACTGTACACGGCGTGTGGAGATGTATGAAGATCCGCACCAGAACTCAGCTCCTGCGACCAGACAGTGCAACCCCGACTCTGGCGGAGATCACGAAGGAGAACTAGGCACGGCTGGTGCCGCAGATGATCATTGAACGAACCAGATGCTCCCATCATCATATGGCAATCGAGACCCCACCACCATAGCTTTGACTTCACATCAACAAACAAGGCGTCGGAGAAGAACCGGCTGCCTCAACCATATCCAAGTCTCCGATATTTCTCTCCTCATCATCGTTGCCACAAAAGCCTCGACACCAACACCATAGTCGTCCACTGATCCAGCTCGCCAATACCCAACTCCAAAGACGAAGCCCCCATGGGAGGGGGAATACGACACGAAGGCGCCGCCATCATCTGAGCAAACCAGATCAAGTGTTTCCCCCCGGAGCTGCAGCGATCCACGCGGGAGCGGGAGCGGTGTGGCAGCAATACATCGATGCCTCCGAGAAGGTAAACGACGACCACGGTCGTCGCCATCGCTGGTCACGCCCACAATCGAGACAAGATTTTCACCCAAGGTCCTGACACCACCTCATCTGCACATCATCTCACAACAGCGCCCACCTAGGACCACCATCGAGCTAGGTCGCAATCGAAGAAGCTCATCTCGGAGCAGCCAACCGCACCTTGCGGAGGCCGCCGACCAACAAGAACTGCTAGATCCACCAATCGTCGATCGACAGTTGTTCATCGGATGCAGCACAAACCAATCCTTATATGCCGATGACCACACCGCCTTGGACCAGAGATATGCCGTCCGATACCACGAAGCACCTTTGTTCCCAGCCGTGACCAGGCTCCCACGCGCATCCGTCGGAGAACGTAGAAGATCCAACAGCCGCTCGTGCGCCGCTGCTCCATCACTACGAGCGCTCCACCATGCCACCCCCGGGCTACCGCGCAGCCCGAGTAGCAGCCCCTCACCATGCTGTCGAGTGACCTCATGGTGGCAGAACCTTACCGCAAAACCGCTTGTGCCGCACCTCCTCGCGCAGACTCACCGCGTCCTAGCCATGACCAGAGCACCACCGAGTGCACATACCTTTGTGAGGCCCGCGTCGTGCCTGACCAGATGGGCCAAAGCACCGGCCACCATCGCACGCCGCCAAGGCCACCCCTGTTGGCCGAATGCCGCCTGCACACCAGATCCGAGCGCGAGGGCCCCAGATCTGCCTCTTTTCCGGAGGAGAGGACCTTCAGTCCGCCGACACAAAGCATGCGACACCCACTTGCGGGCACCACATGAGCCTGCCACAAGGACGCCCGCTCCCTGACGAAGAAGCCCGTCGCTGGCGCTGCCACATGGGCTTTCCTCAGCAGCGCATGCCGGCTGCGAGGGGGTAGGCGGCTGTCGATGGTGGCTAGATTCACCGCCTATGTTGCTTGTGTGGAACGACATGGGCCTAATGTGTGCTTCTTAATGGCATTACATGCAAAAAGTAATAGTAATAAAGCAAGTGTAGGATCACTGGCCCCTTTTCTAGTTGCTTTATCTATAATAATAGAAATAAATTATCATTTCCCTAAATGATTAAAATTAAGTTTTTCTGAATTTCATTTGGAGGAAATTATTTTGGCCCTTGGCGCTCCTATTTTTCTTTTGCCGCGAGAAAATAACTCCCCATATATATTTTCTCTCACCCATGCCGCCATCTCCCCAGTTATCTCCTTCTTCAACCTCCTAATCCATCTAATGGGATCCCTCCCTGGCCGGTGATGTGCACCGACTCCACAGAGTGGTGATCAATTCGTTTGGTGGCGGACTGAGGGAGACTCGCTGGGCGGCGAGTGATTGGATGCGGCGGAGGTTGGGGGACAGAGACCGGTCGACGGGTGCCTCGGTGGCGGCGGCTGTGGCGATTGGGCGGGCAGGACGGAGGAAGCATCTGCTGCGACGAACATCTTCGTCTTCAACCTACAGGTGGAATATGCAAAGCAAGCACGGAAGTACATCCGTGCCGCCTAGGGTAGCCACCTCAGATTCGTCGTACCCCTGCCAATTGTGATCTGATCGCTCAAACTGGTACGAAAAATCCTCAAATTCTTCTAGATTCTCAAACTTATGTGGTAAATTGATTTCCTGCTTAATCGTTGTACTTTTGGGTGTTTTGACTCTGCAAACTGCAAGTGCTCTGCTCCGTGGTAGGAGTAGAGTAGATATTCACTTCAATAAAAAAATCTTCTGAACATTGGGCGTACATACAGTTCGCTCGGTTTGATTGCTTCGGTTGGGTTGTGTGTTGTTTACAGATCCTAGGGAGAGGTGAAAAACTACCAGCCTGGACAATGCTCGTCATGTCTGGCGTACAACCTGTTGTGTTGCAATGACGACTCTGCGGGGCGGCGGTGTTGGCGTCGGGTGCCGGAGACCACCTTTGTTTGGCTCCGCTCCTTGTCGCTGTTTTGCCATCCGTCCTCGCACACGGCCCTCGTGGCAAACTCTAGACGTCGCGCGGGGATTGGTGACCATCGACGTTGTTGCCTTGGAGCTACGAGCGCGTGATTTGACCTCTGATGTTTTATGCCCGAGTGCTATTTATTGGACTCACTCCACTTGATCCCAAGGTCTATTTAGCCTCCTCCCTTGTCTCATTGTCTGTTCGTAGTTGCTGCTTTCTGGCAAGTAGTACAAATTGGTCTACCGCAGCCCACAGCCGCACATGTCCCCTTGCATTGTCAAACAAATGGAATTCAGATTCAAAGTTAGTAGAAAATTGACAGCATGTTGAGAAATTGTCACATCACACAACCAAGTAAAATCCGATAGACAGGGGACACGAAAATGGCGCATCCATGTTTTGATTGCATCAATGTATTCAACAATCACATAGCATGTTATGTTTCATCCGGAAAAAAAGGATCACAGAACATATTTTGCTTAAATTTTCTTCATCACCTTAGTTAATTATAAAATAGAACAATAATGTATCTTTTATGAGCATGAATAGTACATCTAGTTCAGCAAAAAAATGGATCGGGAGAAAATATATGATTGATTGAAACCAACTATTTCATTGATAATATACAAATATGGTAATTATTTGCTTAACAAAATGTTCGCTATATATATTCAGAAGTATAATAGAGTTATGTAGGTGTTACTCTGGTGATTTGGTTCTGCTTCTCCTGTTTCCAAAGAGGATTTTCTTCTTTCTGCTATCTGGCAGTTTATATCTGATAATGGCTATCATTTGCGATTGATGATATTATCTCTTAGTTTAATTCTGCCTATAGCGAAGGATTTGATTTCATTCACCGTCCATTATTTAGCTACTTCAACGGCCTACTGGCCTTGCTATCTCTATGGAGAAACATACATGTCTAACGATGTTTCCATTCCTGGCACAGAAAAATGGTCATGTATTTCATGCCCAACAGGTGTTACCTTTGATAAATCATGCAAATTATTTACAATCTCTTTGTCCATTTCAGGGGAGAGCATTTCAAAGGAAGCATGGACTGGAGGTGTAAGGTTAGATGGCAAGCTATGTTGCTCATGCATTTTGATGACAAAATTCATGATGTCCACGTCCCTGTTTATTTGGCTCATGATTAATGGTTATTTTTTCTAACTTCCAAATGTTGGCTAGCAATTGATATACTATGATTAAACATGTCATAATACATTGATTTATGATCACTGTTACATTTGATAATTTATAATCACATAAATGAACTTAAATTGTTCCGGGCCTGGCATGAACATCGCAAGATCACTCAACACTATAGGCCGGCACAGCAAAACACGCATACACTTCTAGTTTACATGACAAGTACTTCATTTGTTTGCATCATGCATGCATGTTTACCTTTCAAAATAAATTATTATGTTGTAACAAAACCTTAGTCTAAGAAGACCGAAAGTATGTGTAGAATAGGGCTACTTAGTGCATTCCTAGTACATGATATCGGAACTCTTGGAAATTATCATTCTTTAGCTGATTATGGCTCTCCATTCATACCTCTTCCTATTTAACTACAAAATGCTCATACTGAAAATAGCAGTGCAGTCAAGCTAGGTGGTCTTCACCAAGTCACTAAGCAGGTACACATGTGCTAGGTATCCAAATGTGTGGCAACAGTGGCCCCCACCTCGTCCTTCACCTTGTACTGCAGCGTCTCCTCGACCCGGACGTCCCCTCCCCACCGGCTAGCACCACCATGTTCCCGTCCTCTAGACGGAGGAGCAATGGATCTGGTCGAGGATGTGCTTTTCCCGCGGTCGCTGCCTCTCACACTCTCCTTCTCCTCATATCTGACGAAGATGATAGAAGGGAGGAGTTGGGAGCTCGGAGAAGGGGAGCGAAGGGAGGAAGAGCGGTGTCCTCGGGTGGAGAGGGAGAGATGCATTGACGGTGGTGGGATTCAGACCTGCTGCTTGATCTGGGGCAAGGGAGAGGGGAGGAGGTCGCCGGTGATGAGGAGGAGAGAAGGCGTGGGGGCGCCAACCATGGTGGTGGTGGCGGCGGACGAGGGAGAGGGAAAGGAATTGCGGGATGAGGGATGGGGGTTGCGCGAGGGAGGTCCCACCCACACCCACTGAAATTGCACGCAGAACCAACCACCAGCCTCCAGCTAGGCGCGCAACGCACGACACGATTGGGCAGCCGCGTCGCTCGTGATTCACCCCGCAAATATCTCTCACTCTCATTTCAGCTGCACGGTACCAGCACCGACGTGGCTATCATGAGGAGACGACCTTGATGCACACCTTATTGTTTTGGATAGACCTTCTACGGCTCCACAACAACGATGGTCACTGAAAGATCTTTGGGAGTGTTCATCTCTAAAGATTCATTGGTTTACTTCAGCGGTGAGATGCAAATAATGAACGACGACTTGACCCAACATGATGGTTATGCAGCGGCGATGGTTGCATCACATGTAGCTGCTGGGATCGTGAAAACGTGGTGGAGACAACACTCTCGATGACTTTGATGATGGTGCTACTCGAGCACCCAGTCGAGAGCTCCAGGGTAAAAGCCAGGGTCTGACCCGAGTTGATTATATGGTGATGTTTTTACGTCGTTATCTTATTGAAGACAATGCTCGGATATGTTCGGAATGATTATTCAAGATTCCCTCTTTAAAAATAGGGGGAATATATTAATATCACGAACATACCAATTACACCCAACCTCTGCACCAATGAGATGTCAAAAGATATCTAGGATGCACACATCCAAGAACAAAATATAAAAGAGAGAAATATAAAACAAAGACCCCGTCGCAGTGATGAAACACTCGCAACAATAACACTCTAACCACCACCAAAGACAACACTCGGACCGCAAAATAGGTTCTCCATAAGCGACGCCTCCAAGAAGGAAACAATGCACAAGCGTTGCCGTTGCACGATCAAGGATCTTGAGTTCTCACCCTGAAGAAAGTCCGAGATCCCAAAAACAATGCCTTCAGCAAGGCCATTGCCAAGTACAAACAACGAAGGCTAAACCTTGGGCTTTCGCCCTGGAAAAGCGGCTCGGTACTCGAGAAGCACCACGAAAATTGCTTTCCACCCGTGTTGCCACCCCCTCCTGCCAAGGCCGCTGCTGCAAGTACTCGATACCTGACACACAGGAAAAATCTATGCCACAAGTCTTCATCGTAATCAAAACTCCTCTCCGCCATCACAAACCTCCAATCACGGCTCTTCACCACTGTCCATGCATGGAAATCTATACTTTGACATGTCCCATTGCACCAGCAAGATAGCAAAGCTCCGCGGCACACCCTCATAAAGCCTCTTTGGCTGAAGATAAGGGCGCAGCCGACCGGATCAATTCTAATCTAGATATCTGGTGGCACCATGCGCAAATAGCTAAGATCTCTGAGAGGAATACTGGAACTCATAGGCATCCAAATCGAGGAGGCCAGTAGGAAGCAAATCAGTGGTTTGAAACTCGAAGAACAGCAGGGTCAACCACCTTTATTCGAGTCAAGCCAGTAGCCCCCACACTACCAGATGGCTGTAGAGGAGAAGACGAACCATACCGCCGCCGACCAAGCTGGATCCTACAGAGATCGGTCCCAAAAAGACCCGTGTCGCTGCCTCCCTTGGACAGCAGCCAATTTGGCCAAATCTCATAGCGGCTGCCGCAACCCGCTGGCCCAGATCGGACACAGGGCGGGCCCGCTACCGTCGTTGCCCGCCATGGTAGCAACTCCTCGGATGGCTCCGCCGAGGACTGGCCTCGCTCAATCCATGCACCCGAACGCCGCCACCACATCGTCTTCACCTCCACATCCTCCATCCACATGTGTCCGCCACTGTGCATCTCCGCCCCCACGCGCCGTTGTTGAGTGCCTTTTACGTCCTCTACCTTCGGTGAGACGAGTGTCGGCGACGACAGCCGCCAGGGGACTGGCGCTGGCCAGGGATCGGGCGCCTCCGGTGCCGCCCGAGCGGGGGCGACACGGGAGGGTTAAGGGATTTGATGTTGATATTCTGCTCTCAGTGGTTGGATCCGGTGACGGTGATGGTGACGCTTGAGTGTCGCCCCTTTCTTGAAGGAGTTGATGTTGGAGAATCTCGTCCTGTTTGTGGTGTCATGAGGTGGTTGGTGTCGATATGGTCATTGTTGTACTGGTATGTTTTGTGTGTGCGTGTGTTGGTGTTTATTGTATGCATCCTAATTATAAAGAGATTGGGTCTGTGCTCTTTGGGTTTGTATCCTCTCAATGCTTCGTTTTTAATCAATAAGTACATCCTTTATAAGAAAATGCGATGCTAGAGCTTGTGCTCTATGTGTGTGTGATCTGTGTGCGTGCATGGACGGGTGGGACTAGAGGGACGTGTGCATGTGGATGGGAAGCTTGGCATCTTTCGTGGGCATGTTTGGTTGCTTACATGGATTTTGCCTGCATTGCATACATGTTTCAGTTGGGTCTGGGTGAGAAAAACAGGAAAAAATATTATCTTTTGCACATCGTTTGGTTGCTCACATGTAGACTACTTGCATTAGGGGAGCAATTTTTGCATGGTGTTTGGTGTCCTACATTGGTGTGCTGATGCAACTTCACAGTGTTTGGTTGCATACACTTGATATGATTAAGAGTTAACTGTTACACATAACCCACCGAGGTACAACATGCCTTGGTGACTCCGGTGGATGGTGGTCGCGGTGCCGTGTTCAACATAACAAGCATGGAGTCATGGGAGAGTGATCTCATCGGCTCTCGTCGGTGGCGTGGTGAACTAGCTGCTTGTGTTGTCATAGAGAAAGTGCCGAAGGACGAATGGAAGGGCACTGAGGTAGAGGATGGGGGAGAAGAAATGTAGTGCGCACGCCATGGCGGCTTCGTGCAGTAGGATGTGGGAGATGAGGCAGAAAGGAACGACGCCGTTGATAGTATAGTAGGACGCATGCGAGTAGGCCAAGAGGAACTACGTCGACGACAATATAGTAGGGCTCATGCGAGGAGGCCGAGAGGAATGATGCCGACGACAGATAGTAGGACGCAAGCGAGAAGGCCGAGAGGAACGACGCCAACGGTGGAGCAAGTGTAGCAGGATGTGGGAGAGAAGCCCGAGGGGAACAATGCCGACAACCTCCCTAGTGTATGGTAGGACGCGAGAGTGAAAGTGCAACTAATCCCTGGGTGGGTTTGGTAATTCCTAACAACATATAGCTCATTGAACTAATACTCTTTCAAGATGATCATTTCAGAAAGTTCAATGATTGACATGGCTTGGACTAGATAAGTGGACCCCTCAAAATGCTAAGGACACATATTGGCTCAAGCTCAAGACTCTACATTTTCATTTTAGTGATCCAAAATCACATTGAGTCCATAGGAAAAGTCAATACTATTAAAAGGGGATGAGGTGTTGCTTAATGGCTTGCTTGCTCAAAATGCTTAGTGATATGCTCCAAAGCCCTCAACCACTTTCTCATATCCACATATGTCCAAAACCAAGAGTCAAACTCGGCCCCACCGATTTGATCTATCCGGCGCCACCGAGTTTATTTGACATAGCCACTGCCAGAAACCCTAATCAGTTTGGTCTAACTGATAGGGATCTCGGTCTCACCGAGATGAGATTGCAAATTCTCTGTTTTCCTTCATAACGTTTTGGTCTAACCGAGATGAGCGATCGGTTCCACCGAGTTCGCAATGCAAACTCTCCGTTTCTTTTTTGTAACGTTTCGGTCTCACCGAAATGAGCGATCGGTCCCACCGAGTTTGCCTAACCAACTCTCTGTTTGCCTATTACAGAAATCGGTCTCACCGAGTTCATGTGATCAGTCTCACCGATATTACGTTATGCCCTAAACCTAACTAGTTATCATGCACGTGCAACGCACGTCTCAAACATTTATGAGTTCACAGGGTATATTATTGAAACAAGTCTTGCAAAAATAGATCTCTATTTTGATGAGCCAAACCAACCCCCCTTCATGCAAAAATAGTGTACCTCGTGCAGAATGGAGACGGCAACCAACAACTGTAGAATCCAATTCATCCAACTAATGGAAAAATGCTCCTAAAGAATTAATGAAAAACTTGGCTCCGGGGGATAGGAGCCCCCACTTTCTTTTATGTTTTTCATCCAATTTTTTTGCCTCGGCCACATGTTAGCTCCCACTTACCTTCCTTGCCCCATCACCAAGGCAGACAATAAACATAGTATATCATACAAGAATGCAGACATCTCTATAAACAAACAAAACTATATTTTCCTTTTCTTTTTTCTTCCTTTTTCTTTATTTCTTCATAATTCGTTCACTTTCTTTATGGAGTGTGGAGGGCCGGACTTCACGCCGTTGGCGCATGGAGGTTTGAGGTGTGGTGCGGGTGGCCGATCTGGCGGATCCGGTGGCATGGTTGGTCCTTCATCTGCGACAAGCAGGTAAGTTGGTATGTTATAATACCTACAAAGTGCGTGATAAGACATCGACATATTAACAATCGCCAGAAAAGAAGAAGAGGGTAAATGCAACAAAAAATGCACTAAACCCATTATCACACTTCAGTCCTGCAACTGAATTTGCCTGGCGAAGAAAAATATATATTAATGACAACTAAATATTTAGTACTCGTGCTAGCTTATCTGGTGGGATATAGTGAAGAAGCACAAAGGATAAGCAATATTTAGCAATGATAAGAGTATATTTGATACCTAAATTTACCTGCCAATTCATCACAGAAATATTTAATACCACTATACAGAAGATGACAGAATTAAAGGGAGACACAATGATTCCAGGCAATTACATTGATCAACCTCATAAGATCAGCAAAGAATTAACATCAGCTACGTCTAGCAAACAATTTCTGTTCAAAGAGTAAATGAGCATGCACCCTGTAGCTTGCAAATGAGCATTACCAAGCTCTTGCATTTAATTAGAACATGGGTTAGCAAGAAGAAACAAATAAATGTAAATAAAGAATAGCTTACCTTTAGTACATGATTTTTCATAATAAGGCAGGGGAGATGAACACAATATGTATACTCAGTAGTCGGGTTTGATGAATTAACAACCTAACAATAGCAGCAAGAGAAAACATTAGATTCAGAATTCAACTATTGTAGCAAGCCATGAATACAACAAACTTCAGAATTTAGTACATCTCTGAAATCAGGCCAAGGTCTCATAACATAAAATCAACTTCAGTTAGTAGTGTTGTAGAACAAATGGCAGTCATCTTTCCAATCACACATATGAGTAAATTGCTTGAAAGATACATCCAGTTGCTTGCTCTGAAACAAAAGGGGAACCACATAGCACACAGGCAGTTGCGATCTCCAAAACGAAAGGGAAACCAAAAAGAAATCAATCTCAAAGCTTACTGCCTGAATAATCGTGAGAATAGGAGGAGCCCTTAATATGAAGATCCTTTGCAAAGGCCCACTGAAACATACAAAGACCATCAGTGCCTAGCAGCGCAAAGCAATCTCATATGAAAGCATTATAAATCTTACATGCTGCATTTCTTCAATACAGTAATTGGTCCACTTTTATGAACATCAATTCTAAGGTACTTCCGTACTTGCTACTGCTTGAACAGGTAATGAAGCAACAATACAAGGAACTAAACGAGAGTACACCACAAATAATTTCGGTTCCTGAAAAATTAGCGCATGTCAGTCTTATCTTGTGGTTGTCCCAAACATTGCAAATTAAAAAACAAGCAGATCTAGCTGTAAGAAAACCTTAATAGCTAGTGATGAATATAAGTTTGGCCAGTATCAAGGTTTGTCAACGTGGTGCGGCGGGCGGTGGTGGCGGCCCACGCTCGCATCTGTGGGTCGGCAGAGGAGAGCAGCAGGCGGCCACGGCGGCCCGCGCCGGCGTCCGTGGGGCAGCAGAGGTGGAGAGGACGGTGGCGACGGAGACCCTCGCTCGCATCTATGGGGCAGCAGAGGAGGGCGACAGGCGGCGACTGCGGCATGTGTTCGCCGTCCGGGTGGCAGTAGAGGAGGAGCGGACGACGACGACTAAGACCCTCGCTCGTGTCCTGGGGGTAGTAGAAGAGGAGCGGGCGGCGGCGACGGTGATCTGCGGTCGTGCCCATGGGACGACAAGGAGGAGCAGAGGGCGGCGGCGGGGATCTGTGCTCGCATGCGTGGAGTAGAGGATGAGCAGCAAGCGGTTGTGAGGGAAGAGAGAAAATTATGGGATACTAATCCCACTAATTGAGATAGAGATTAGTTAGTTTCCAGGATCCAAATAAATTGTGCTTTTTTTTACTGAACAGATGCGGTGCGGGCACGGATGGGCAGAGTTTTCGTCCGCCCTGATGATGTGCTCTTGTTTGATAATAGTGTAGATGAACAGATGCGGGTGCGGGCACGATGGGCAGAGTTTTCATCCGCCCTGATGACGTTCTCTTGTTTAATAGTAGTGTAGATGAAATCGGTTCCACCGAGTTGACATGTCGGTCCCACCGAAAATCCTAACGTTCACATTTTGAACTAAATCGGTCTGACCGAGTTTGAGTATTCGGTCTCACCGAGTTTGGTAAATTGTGTGTAACGGTTAGATTTGGTGTGGAGGCTATATATACCCCTCCACCCTTCCTCCATTCATGGAGAGAGCCATCAGAACGTGACTACACTTCTAGCATTCATTTTCTGAGAGAGAACCACCTACTGATGTGTTGAGACCAAGATATTCTAATCCAACCACAAGAATCTTGATCTCTAGCCTTCCCCAAGTTGCTTTCCACTCAAATCATGTTTCCACCAAATCCAAATCTGTGTGAGAGAGTTGAGTGTTGGGGATACTATCATTTGAAGCACAAGAGCAAGGAGTTCATCATCAACACACCATCTATTACCTTTTGGAGAGTGGTGTCTCCTAGATTGGTTAGGTGTCACTTGGGAGCCTCAGTCAAGATTGTGGAGTTGAACCAAGGAGTTTGTACGGGCAAGGAGATCGCCTACTTCGTGAAGATCTACCCTAGTGAGGCAAGTCCTTCGTGGGCGATGGCCATGGTGGGATAGACAAGGTTGCTTCTTCGTGGATCCTTCATGGGTGGATCCCTCCGTGGACTCGCGCAATCGTTACCTTTCGTGGGTTGAAGTCTCCATCAACGTGGATGTATGATAGCACCACCTATCGGAACCACGCCAAAAATCTCCGTGTCTACATTGCGTTTGCTCCCTCCAAACTCCTCCATTTACCTTAATATGCAGTGATTTACATTCGACTTCTATACTCTTAGAATTGCATGTGTAGGTTGATTGCTTGACTTGTGATAAGTTGCTAAAATCTGCAATACTTAAAATTGGGAAAGGCTAGATTTTTATTTGGTCAAGTAGTCTAATCACCCCCTCTAGACATAATTTCGATCCTACAAGTGGTATTAGAGCTTTGGTCTCCATTTGCCTTGATTTCCATAGCTTTGGTGATCATAGCCTTAGTTTCACAACCTAGGAGAGTATGGCTTCTAGTGAGGGAAATTACCACCGTAGAGGTCCTTACTTTGATGGCACTAATTTTGCTAGTTGGAAGCATAAGATGAAAATGCATATTCTTGGACATAACTCCGCCGTTTGGGCTATTGTGTGTATTGGCTTGCAAGGTGAATTCTTTGATGGGAGAGAACCAAATCGTGAAGCTACCGGGGAAGAATTAAAGATGTTGAAATACAATGCTCAAGCTTGCGATATCCTCTTCAACGGATTGTGCCCCCGAAGAATTCAACAAAATCAGCCGTCCTGAGAATGCAAAGGAAATATGGGATACTTTGATTGATATGTACGAAGGTACCGACTCCGTCAAGGAATCCAAATTGGATGTGCTTCAAAGTCAGCTTGACAAGTTCAAAATGAAGGATGGTGAAGGTGTCGCTGAAATGTACTCTAGGCTTGCTCTCGTCACAAATGAGATTGCCGGCTTAGGAAGTGAAGAGATGACCGATAGATTCATCATCAAGAAGATCCTAAGATCCTTGGATGGAAAATATGATACCGTGTGCACATTGATCCAAATGATGCCCAATTACAAAGATCTCAAGCCAACCGAAGTCATTGGAAGAATTGTTGCTCATGAGATATCACTCAAGGATAAAGAAGAGCTTCACAACAAGTCTAGTGGTGCTTACAGAGCCTCATGTGATACTCCTACATCATCAAGTGAGAAACAAGCCTTCAATGAGGAATTGAGCCTAATGGTGAAGAACTTCAACAAGTTCTACAAGAATAGAAGCAAAGAAAGAAGTTCCAAGTCAAGGTCCTACAATGACTAAAGATCTTTTAGTCGTGAGCGTAATTGCTACAATTGTGGAAGACCCGGACACTACTCCAATGAGTGTACGACTCCCTACAAAAGAAGAGAAGACTCACCTAAAAGGAGAAGTAGAAGAGAAGAATCACCTCCAAAAGAGAGAAGGAGTAGAGATAATCGTTATGAACGAAGAACCTCTCGCAGAAGCAAGGATTCGGAAAAGGCAGGACAAGTCATCAAGGAGCTACACAAAACGAAGACATCAAGCTCATGTTGGTGAATGGGTATCCGGCTCCGACTCCGACCATCACTCCGAGAGAAGTTATCACTCCGACTCCGAATATACTCAAGATGAAGGTGTTGCCGGTCTAGCACTTGTCTCAACCAACTCCTATGACATATTTGACTCACCAAATGAAGGAATTGGAAGATGCTTCATGGCTAAAGGCCCGAAGGTATCACACCCTGAGTATGTTGATTTCAATAGTGATGAAGATGATTTATTAGGTGATGATGATTTACTTGTTGACAACTCTAGTGATGAAAACTATGATGAACTTGCTATTAATCATGCTAATCAAGATAAAATGAATAACAATTATAAGAAGGAGATTGAGCGTCTAACTAAAGAACTAAACACTCTTAAGTTAGCTCATGAAACTACCTTGTAAGATCATCTAGAGCTTTTAAAGACTCATGAGAAGCTACGCTTTGAAAAGCTCAACCTTGAGCAAGAGCATGGGTTCTTAAAAGCAATCAATGATGATCTTCGTAAGAAAAATTCTTCTTACATTGCCAAGCATTTACTCTTGTCTACTTACATGCCACAAGTAAAATCTAGCAACAAGAACAAGAAAGATTCTTCTTCTAGTAGTAACAATAATCATGTTAAATCCAATGTTGTTGCTTCTAGTAGTTCTTTTGATTCCACTAATGATTCTCTTAGCCAAGTTACACTTGAGCAAGAAAATAGCTTATTGAAGAGAATTATAGAGAAAGGTGTTTACAAGAGCCTTGCCGGAAGTAAGCAATTTGAGGAAATTGTACGCAAGCAAGGAAGGCACCGGAAGAATCAAGGTGTTGGTTTTGAACGAAAGTTCAATGCCAGTGGAGTTGAATGGGAAGAAGATCAATATCCCAAGACGAAGTTTGTTCCTCAACAAGAGAAGTATGATCCTACTTCTTTCAAGGGGACACAAGCTCAAGATGATCTTCCACCACAAGACCACAAGAAAAAAAGGCTAGGACAAGCTTCGAGAGGAGATTGATGCATTTGAAGAAGCTCCTACGGCCTTGGTCAAGTGGGTTCCCAAGACTACATCAAGTTCTACTTCATCAAGTACGACTACAACTCCAAGTATTCCATCAAGTTAATGTGGATCCTGAAGAAGAATAACTAGAGAGTTCTTGAGGGTGACTACGCCAACATATCTCACTCATATCATTTTGGCAAGGACAAGTGCAAACAACTTCCACATCTTGCACTAGTTCAAGGAGTCACAAACCCACTTGTTGGTAAGACAAGGGACAAGGTAACCTAATGCTTTCATGGGCATCATCTTGTGTGTACTTCACTCTATGTCTATGGATATCCTTGTTTGTTCCTTGTGGGATTAACCCGTGTAGGTATTGAAAGTGCAACTCACTCCAATGGATTGCTCTGAATGATCTACATCAACATTGAGCATCCACATATTCAACATCTACATGAAGTCATCATCGACAAAATCCAAGGTTAGTTCATCCCTCTTAGGGGGGATATCACATCTAGGGGAGCTTTACTCTAAGAATTGAGCTAAAGCAACTCTAATGGTGTGAACACAACAATGCTTTATGTAAAAGTGGTAACCCCACTTGCGCTTAAACAATGAGTATGGCCTATGAACAAATGTTCTCATTTGACTCCTAAGTCAATATACTCATATATAGATGACCTAGTCATCACCAAATTCTTGATAGATGCTAGAGTGTTTGTGCATGCTTTGTCACATATTTCATTTGCCATTTTATTGTATGAGCATGTTGATTGCATATTTTTCTCATTCGAGGACATCCATTTGTTGCTTTGATTGTTTGGATCTTCTTCTTTTGCCAAATGGATGGACAAGAATGCCTAATAACTTCCTCTAGCTATCTATGGTTTTCTCTTCTCAAACTCTATTCATGCTACATCACAAAGTTTGAACAAGTCAGATTCGAACCCTCTGGGTGAGGAGCACTCGGAGTCACCAATTCGTCATAGACTTAAACTTCCAAAACCTCTTTGTGCATTTGGGTCTGACCGATTCATCCTTTTCGTTTATACCGAGTTCACTAAATTGATCTAGGTTTTCAATCTCGGTGAAACCAATTAGAACCATTCGGTCACACCGGGTTGCAGTAACTGCTTGCGATTTTGCATCTTAGTGCCACCGAGTAGTTCCACTCGGTCACAGCGATAGGGTCAGGATATATATACCGACGGGTCAAATTTTGGAAATTTCTCCGAAACCTATTCGCCGGCGCGTATCCTGCTCTGCCAACTCGAGTCTCCGGATCGTCCTCTCGTCACCAGCGACCTCCCGCCGCCGGTCTTCGTCACCGTCAATGGAAATCTACGCCGCCGTTGCCGCCGTAGCAAGCTCATCACCGAGTTAGGGTATGAGTTGGAACCTTTGTGCAATATTTTACCTCCGATTCTTAGCACAAAGTCAATGCCATGATTCTTACCACATATGAGATCATCCTATCCAGCAAAAACTTCCTTTAGATTAGTTTGATTCAAAAATTTAGGGTTAGGTTTCCGCCGAACTCATCTCGGACCAACCAAGTTGTGGAAATCAGTCTCATCGATTTGGCTTAGGCCATTGCACTTGTAACTTTCCGTCTGACCGAAACTTGCAAATCGATGTGACCAAGTTCAACTCTCAGTGAAACCCTAGGAATCTCGGAGTCACCGAACTGTGTCTCGGCCTGACCGATTCCACTAGTTTAGACTCCAAAGTTGTTTCGGTGTCACCGAGTTTAACAAATCGGTAGCTCCAAAATGCTTTCTGTGGAAAATTAAAACTAAGTTTTTGACTCATTTGTTTTGCAAAACCTCTGCACTTTGTGATGCTCATCCACTCTATCTCATCTATAACTATTCACAGGGTCAGCTGTAAGTTTGCATTGTCAAAATGTAAGATCGGAGTGATAGCCAAGAACAAGTCTGAGGAGCAGGTAAATACGAGTGAGGGCACTAGTCCCTCTGGCAGTTATGGTGAAGGCAGCAGAAGTACTCCTAGCAACCTGCCTAAGGCTGCTACTAGGCATAGAAGGAAGAGAAATTCTGATTCTGAGGATGAAGACTATGTGGCTGCTGAGGAAGAGGTCAGCTCCAAGAAGAAGGTTGTCAAGAAGGAATATGGCACAGTTGCCTCTATAAAGCCAGGTCTGAACAAGAAGGCTCCTGCAAAGAGAGTGCCCATGTCCAAAGCCAGAGCCTCAACACAGGAAACCATTGAGTTCACTCTTGAACAAAAAGTGGCTGGTGAGGGCAAGAAGAGAAAGGAAAGGGTCAAGAAGACCATAGCTAGAGTAATTGGAAGATCCTCTATGATGAAAGACCCAGCTGAGGATGAGGAAGAAGACGAAGAAGAGGATTCTGCACCAGCACCTAAAGCTCGAAAGCTGATGGAGGATGCCATCAAGTCTGGGGCTGCTTCATCTAAGCCCAAGACTGCCCCAAAGCTTCTGCTCCAGCCTCCAAGACTGCACCAAAGAGGAGCACAAGAAACATACCAGCTGCTGAGAAGAACAAGGCCCCAGTGCATGAGATTGAAGAAGAAGATGATGATGAACAAGCCCAAGTGCTCAGGAAGCTAAAGCCAAAGATCCCTGGCCATGATGACAATAATCTAGTGGCTGAGAATATGAAAATCAGAAAGGATGCAGGGCTCAGATTGTGGAGACAATCAGATCCATATGCTATGAGGAGAAGGACTGCTATGGACTATAGATTTCACACCAAGAAGCAGCAGGATTTCTATGAGACAATTCTTTTAGATAAGAAGACCATAGTGTGTGACATGAAGTGGGTTGACTGGAAGTACATCGACAACAATGAAGACCACTTTCCAGGAGTGCATGAAAGTTTCAGACTCAACGGAGTAGATACTTTTGTGAGCCAGAAACTGACCAAGTGGAATGATGAGCTCATTATGCAATTCTATTCTACAACTCATTTCTATCCAGATGGAAGGATTGTATGGATGTCTGAAGGTACAAGGTACCAATCAACAGTTGCTGAGTGGGCCAAGCTAATCAATGCCCCTGCAGAGCTTGAGGATGACATAGATGTCTATGCCAAGAGAAAGAAGGATCACAACTCCATGTCAAATATGTACAAGGAGATTCCTGACAAGGTCTTGGAGACTCATAAGCTAGGCTATGTATACTATCTGTTGTCTGGACTGGCCACTATTAACACCATCTTGAGGCACACCTTGTTGCCCAAATCAGGAGATCACATGATGATCAGAAGCCATTCCATCAATTTGCTTCAGTTGTTTGATGTGACCCGGAAGTTCAAAGTAATGAGTTTGATTGTTGAGACAATCAAGAGGACAGCTGCAGACCAGAAGAGATCATGTGGGTATGCTCCACACATCCAGATGCTCATCAACTCCAAGATGGGCACATGCACATACTTGTTGGATAAAGAACATCTTCCCCTGAGGCCGTACTTTGAGGATAACACAGTTGTCATGGATGATGAAGATCCCACATCAGTAGAGGCTCTAGAGAAGAGGGAGAAAGCAAAAGCTGAGAAGGCAGCCAAGATGCCTAGTGCTGAAGAGGCTTCACAAGTCTTCCTCAAGTCAAAGCAAGATCAACTTGGATATCTTATTCAAGCCACCTTGAGGATTGAGAAAGGATTGGCCACCCCGACTCAGAACCAAGAGAGCGTAGAGAGGATCATTTAAACAAAGTTCTATGATCTTGACTTGAAGGTAACAGAGATGCAGACAACAGTTGAGCAGCTCCAGGAAGAAGCTGAAGGGAAGAAAGGAAAAGCTACCATAGAAGCTTTTCAGAGAGTGCCTATGGCACAGAGATCTGCAGCAGTGTCTGTGACAGACACAAGAGCTACTACGTCAGCACCTGCAGCCACAACTTCTATAGCCCCTCCAGTTGCCACTCCACTAGCTCCAACAACTTCAACAGATGCATTCGTCCTTGGAGTCCTGTCAACGCCATGTCCTGAAGATCAAGCCTAGAGAGACACATAGCACTATGCATTTTCAAACTTTTTGGTAACTTGTTGCCAAAGGGGGAGAAAGTGTATAGATCACGGGCTTCGAGATAGAGAGAGAGAGAGATTTGCTTCTTTTTGCTACTTGTTTGATACTTATTGGTGTGCTTGCTTGTTTGATACTCTATGCTTATGTGTGTGAGATACTTGTATGGTCATGTGTTTGATCATATCATGCTTTAATGCTTGTTCTTGAATGATGATATTATTTATCTCTCTTGTATGATCATTCACTTTGCCTTGGTGATGAGTGCATATTTCATATTCTATCATTTTGAGCGCTGCACCAAGATGTATGTGACATGGAAAAGTAACCCATGATCCTAATCAATTGTGCATTTGCATTTAAAAGCAAATTTTAAATAATGCACAAATTATGGGGAGCTCTTGCTTATCACATACTTCTCAAAGCGAGGATATATTTCATTCTTATTGTCATTTGTCGAAGCTTTGATCTATATGTTGTCATAAATTACCAAAAAGGGGGAGATTGAAAGTGCAACTAATTCCTGGGTGGTTTTGGTAATTCCTAACAACATATAGCTCATTGAACTAATACTCTTTCAAGATGATAATTTCAGAAAGTTCAATGATTGGCATGGCATGGACTACAGATGTGGACCCCTCAAAATGCTAAGGACACATATTGGCTCAAGCTCAAGACTCTACATTTTCATTTTGGTGATCCAAGATCACATTGAGTCCATAGGAAAAGCCAATGCTATTAAAAGGGGATGAGGTGTTGCTTAATGGCTTGCTTGCACAAAATGCTTAGTGATATGCTCCAAAAGCCCTCAACCACATTCTCATATCCACATATGTCCCAAACCAAACACTAAAAAAAACATACACTTCCGTGATGATACGTGTTTGTCGCAGTAGGTCACGTTTTCTGTCATGCATGTACATCTATGAAAATTTTATGACATAATCAAGATAGTCATACATGTGCCGTCGTAGAAGTGTTCCATGACATTACCAAAATTATCACCACGGAAGTGTCCACTTCCATGACGATAAACTGCGCGTCACAGAAGTGCTTTCGTCAAGGGTGACCGACACGTGGCATCCACCGTAACGGAACGTCGTTAAGCTATCGGGTCCGGTTTTGGATCCGATAACCCGTTAGCAGCCCGGACCAATGGGGATTTTCCACGTGTAAAATTCTGATTGGCTGACGGAAACACGTGTCAGCTCCGCGTTGGCATAGGTGTCACCCATCCAATGGGCGAGATGCGCCTATGATATGTTGACACGTGGACCGGCCCAAAAGTGGCCCATAAAGTTTAAATGGGCCGGCCCAACTAAAGGCCCGCAAGATTTTGCGGACCATAATGGGCCGGCCCAGCTAAAGGCCCATGAGATTTTGCGGACCATAATGGGCTGGCCCAGCTAAAGGCCCACAAGATTTTGCGGGCCATAATGGGCCGACCCAGGTAAAGGCCCACAAGATTTTTGCGGGCCATAATGAGCCGGCCCAGGTGAAGGCCCACAAGATTTTTGTGGACCATAATGGGCCGGCCCACCTAAAGGCCCATGAGATTTCGCCGACATTAATGGGTCGGCCCAGCTATAGGCCCACAAGATTTTGAGGACCCTAGTAGGCCGACTCATTAACTGGCTGCCATGTTTTGGGCCAAATGTCAGCCCATATTTGATCCGGTCCATTAATGGCCTGCCACGTTCCCGGCCTAACAATGGCCCATATGAGATCCGGCCCGTTAAAAGCCTACCACGTTCTGGGCCAAATTACAGCCCAGATCAGGTCCGGCCCTTTAAGAGGCTTTGGGCTAAATTATGGCCCATATTAGATTCGGCCCGTCAACTGGACGCTATGCTTTTGGGCCCACTTGCTAAAGGCCCATTTAGTAATTCATCCTGATATTAGTTTCGGCCTGTTAAAGGCCCGTTTAACATTTCGGCCCTATATTAATTTCGGCCTGTTAAAATCCCGTCATATAGTTGGGCCTAACTACGGCCCGGTTTTCATCTGGCCTGCTCGCAGCCGATAATCTGATTGGGCCAAACAAGGACCGAGACAATTTTGGCCTGTTAAAAGCCCGTGATTTGATTGGCACAATCATGGGCCGGGGTCCATTTCGGGCTTCTGCCGGCCCGTGAGCTGTTCGACACGTATCAGGCCCAACCTACTTCTCAGCCTCCTAAAAGCCCATTGAGTTTTCTTGCGAAAAGAGGGTCGGCGATTTACTCGGCCTATTAAAGGCCCGACTCTACTAGTGGGCCAGTTTACATTCAGGCCTTCTAACGGACCAAGATGACGGGGCCCATGATGCGGATCATACATCGTGATTGCATGACGACCCGATTATGTATCGTAATTTTACGGTTTGGCCGGTTTACTGCGAAGACAGGATATATATACAGTAAAATAACTGCAGTATCGTGAATAAGAAAAAACCTAGACTATACAATAAAGAAATTACGGCATACTACATCCACTGGGCATTAAAGTTAGCCACTATGATAATAAAGCACAAGAAGACAACAGATTACATACACGGGGCATCAAAGATCTCCACCGGTGCAACTAAACACGCCGACAAAATAATATACAAAACCGACATCACTTCAATAGAGTTCAAGAAAGGTTAGCCCTGCTGGGTAGCTGCAGCGCAAACAGGTGAGCAAGCTGATGAGACTGTGCTTGTTTAACACTTATATCCTCCTCACTCTGAAAGATAAACAAGCAGACAGATGACAGGTTTTGCACATAAAAGTATCAGTGCTGACAATTCATCACATTTCTTACTGACGAATAAAGTGACACAGTTTAAAACTGCATTAACACAATATGGTAGTGTTCAGGTCAAGACATGGCAGGAAATGACATTATGAAGGAGCTGGCAGCTTCACGACACCACTCGATTACAGATCAAGAACTCATAAGTATCAATGGTTAATGTGCTGTCAATTTATCCCATTTCAGATTGGCAAGTAAAGAGATGGTTTAAATAATAGTAGAATGATATGACATTTTTTATAGTTAAGACATTGCAGAATATGACATTGTGCTGTAGTGGGTAGGATCACCACACCACTGGATTACGGATCAAGAACAGAAGCATACATGCAGTGCAAAAGAAGATCACTTGCTCTGTATAGTTTAATTTACATGGTATGAAGAAGGAACTTGGTTGTACAACTGAAAACTTAAATTGAGAAGGACAAACTTTTGTTTATGAACTACATAATAAACTTTAAACATGCAATTTAATGCAAACACCAAAAATAAACAACAGTTGCAGTCATGCCTAACCAAATATACACAACAAAGTTTGAAGGCTTGAGAAGGACAAACTTACATGATTGGTGAAGGCAGGCTCTATAAAGCCCTTGTCCATGCTGATGGGGGGGGGGGGCAATTCAAGAAGTTTACCACAGAATCTTCTCCATAAGCATTGCCTTTATTCTACATTTTGTTAAGAGTAAATATAGATGTGACAATGTAAGAAAAAATGGAGAATATTTAAGATAAGATGAAGAGTGATGCTACATAACCAAGTAGCTATAAATGTAAGTATAGCGATACAGGCAAAAGGTACAGCCAAGAGCAATGCAGAGCTAAACTTCTTCAGTACCATCAGTGTTATCCAACCTTACGGTAAGAGTAAATATAGATCTTATGTGTAGAAAATTGAGGGCAAAGGAAAATAAGCTGCAGAGTGATGGTAGATGAACAAGTACCTGTCAATATAAGTACATTGATAAAGGACAACAGGTACTTACAAGAACAATGTAGAGCTAAAAAAATTCATTGGCATTGGATATATTCTACACTAATGTAACCATTCATACAGATCAGATAATTTGGAGCGAACAATTGATAAGCAAGCTATCATGCATACTGCTGTCACATAATGAACCAGGTATGTATGCAAGTACAGTGATACACGACAACAGGTACTAACAAGAGCAAAGCAGCGGGCAACATATTTGCGATATCCTGTCGTTTTTTTCAAACCGGAATTCTTTTTCGAGCAGATTTCCTGCAAAAAAGATCCGTAAGGCACATGCGGAAAAGTAGAAGTTCAAATTGTCATGCGATATCATAGACAGTGCCTCATCCTCGGAACAAGACCAGTGCATAACAAGGTTTTTCCATTCAATGTCTTCTAAATTTAGCACAGGAGACTTCACCAGAAATTCATTTATAGACTTGCCATCAAAGTGTGATTTCCTTAGGTAACACCAATACTGCTGCAATGCTTCCTTGAAAAGCGCAAGCAAGCTTTGCTCGTTATGACTATCCAGATTGACCCTTGCCTACTTACAACAATGTAATGTAAATCATTTATGTGTTCAATCAGCAGAAAACAGGAAAATAATCACCATGAATAATAGCACTTACACGTAAGTGGGACAGGAAGATGTGAAAATGGTGTTTGTCTTCACTATAATCTTCCCATGATGGGAATATATGCACGTAGTCCCTAACAACATTGAAAGCATTGTATTTTAAACTAGGAATAACTGTAATGGGGTTCCAATCTGCAGGAATTGGCCGTCTCTGCAGTTGGGATAGGTCTTCGGCCGGTGGACTTGCTGTACTTTTTGCTGGAGTGGGATTTTTCTGTGGTACGGCTGGTGCTATGGAAACTGAAATCGGCATGCCTTTTGCTGGAGTGCAGGTCCTGTGTGGTGCGGCTAGTGGTGTGGCCAGTGTAGTATGGGTACAGTCTGCTGGAGTCGGTCCTACGTTTTGTGTCACTGGTTGTACAACCAATATAAGTGGGGTGATGTCTGATTTCTCCGGCACAACCACGTTTTTGAAGGACTTTGCTGGTGCTCCTTCAAGTTCGGCAATCACCCTCTTCCTTTTTGATGTCTGATGCACAAGAACAACATTTGAGTGGAAAAACATGGTATGATGACAGATGGAATATGTATTGATAATGGATGGGCATGGCATCTCGACATATATGATGAGTAAACTAAGCAGATGGCGGTGCAACAAAGTAGAAGAAATGCAAGACAACATATGCAAGATACGCGTAATCAATAAAACCTTGCCAAATTAGAACAGGCACCTTGATGGGTGAACATGACAGACCATCTTCCTTTGACTCCTCGAGGTTAGAATAGTCATTAGGATCATATTCTGAACAAGAATCAACAGGTGGGGAGCGTATGAGTTTCATTGCATCCAGAATGGCACTCAATGCCTTGGTGCCAATTTTGCAAGTCATTGCGGTGTTTAGCTTCAAGAGTGGACTGCTGCTAGTGTGACACAAAGCAGCTACACAGATCATAGTGTAGATATAACGGGAAAACCGTAAGCATCAGAGTAAAATCAGCAAAGTGGAACTTGCTGGAATATATGTGCTAGTACTGCCGGTACGGTTAGAAAGGCTTTGGATACCAGCTTTCTTCAACTGAAGGTGCGATACTGTTAATATCAGTGTAACTCTCAAAGGCGACACAACTCCCCGCATTTCCTTGCTATTCTTATAGGATTCAAGTGGGCAGGCCACTACAAATCATATTCCCATGTTTACAAAATCCTACGAATCAAAGAGGCCCGAATAGTTCAAAGTGTCCATACCAACCGACCGTATAGACCTCTACACTGCAAATGTCCCTGCTCACTCCCTCTGTTCCAAAATATAAGTCTTGGTAGAGATTTCCACTATGGATCACATACAGATGTATCCAGATACATTTTAGAGTGTAGATTCACTCATTTTTCTCCATATGTAGTCCATGGTGGAATCTATACAAAGACTTGTATTTAGGAATGGAGAGAGTACTTATTAAAGAAGAACGAAAGAGGAACATACTAAAGAAGAGCAAGCAGATTTTGGATAATAAAATGTTCGTTTCGCAGTGCCCACACATGATGAACCATAGCGTATTAAGAAAGCAACTCCCTGCTGTCTCTCTATATGTGGTGCACGTGCTTTTTCGAAAGTAAAGTAGGAACATTAGCTGACCAATTAAATGTTATCTGTTTTTGTAATATCAACATCATATCAGATTCGTACTTGAGCAACAAGTTTGGAATTATGAGTGGCACATTGTTTAGCTTGATGGATTCAGGAGCAGTGCTAAGCAGGTACGATGATGGTACTGAATATCAAGGCATGTCTGCATGCAAGTCGCGTGACTTTTGTCATTTGGTTCAGTCGACCATTTCAGGCGATTGGATGAAGATCCTACGTCTCCTAACCCTTCTTCTTCCTCGTCTCTGATTCTTCCCATACAGAACACCGCACGGGCCGCCGGCCGGACCATCCGCCTCCACCGCATGTGTTCCTCCGCCACCCCCAGCCCCCACCCCCGCCCCCACCCGCGTCGAGTTTTCCTCGTTCGGCAAGGCCCCACCACCGCCCCCCACAACCAAAGTCCCCACCCGAGCCCCTTCGTTCGCACCGGAAAACTCCAGCGAGCTCTGAAAAATCGACTAACCCAATTTTGAAATTTAGTCTACTGTGATTTAACTAGTGTGGAATATAAAAGGCGAAAGCCATAAGCATTGGGAGTATAGTGTTGAGCGTACCATGGCGGATCTGAAGGTGCAAACTGGACAAAGGCAACTTCGCAACCAATGTTTGCTTTCAACTAGCAAGTAAGTGATGGAAAAGAAATCAGAGTAAAGCAGTGGTGATCTATTTTCTTGCTGCGATAAATAAGTTGAGCAGATACAAAAGAGTACCGCCTCTGGTGCGGCGCCGTGTATGCATCTACTGAGAATTTGATGGTGCTGCGTTAGCAATGGCTGTCGGCGGCGTGGAAGCAGATCTAGAGGGTAGACGGTGGCGGCGGGGCGCGGTGGATGAGACGGTCATAGGAGCGGCACCGGCAAGGTGGACAACGGCGGGGATGAAGCGAGAGGACGGGATGCAAGGATCCCGGTCCAAAGCCGTGGATGAGAGAGTTCGATCTCTTGTAATGGACAACGGCGTCGGGGTACCAGCTCCGGCATGGTGGAGGAGGACGGCGGTGGATGGGGTGGCGGACGGAGGAGGCTGGGGTGGAGAGGGTGTTTTGGCACCCATAGAGTACAAATGGGGAAATGGAGGTGGAGAGGAAGGGGGGAACCATGTCTTCAGGGCGCGCTTGTTTCAAATGCGAGGAAATTTACAAACTTAGCCCCCGTTTCAAATTTCCTACATAATAGCAATATTAGTCGGTTGGGGATAGGACGGTAATCTCGCATACACCAAATATTTGCCGACAAGAGTTTTTTTTTGGCGCCCACCGTGTATGAATCAGGGAGGGAGTCGATTTCGGTCGAGGACACACTGTGTTTTGGCGCCCACCGTGTATGAATCCGGGTGAGAGGCGGTTATGTCACGTTTGAGTGAAATTACAAACCTACCCCTATCGAAACCTATAGAAATCGAGCAGATAGGCTTTGCGTGGTAGGGATTGGCAGTATTAATTTCCATCTCGCAGATTTTGGTTTCGGGCGGTTACTGCGACTTTCCCCGCTTCGTTCAAATTTTGCAGAGTGCACGTTTACCATGCCAACTCAATTCGAATCCCGTTTGTATTCTATTTTTTTCGGGCGGGATCCATTTTTGATTGGAATAAAATTCTATATACATCTTTTTTATATATACTTTCAAAAGCACAACAAAGAATTCTGCTCCTTTATATGTATAATATGATTTACAAATACAATGATCTCAAAATCATAAGGTTGAATTCAAAAACTTAAACCAAATTATGTTCTACTAAAATGTATGGATCAGTAGTATCTACATATTAAATAACATAGATGCGCGTGAATTCATATGAGTATGCATGATTGATAGATCAATTTTGGTTCGAGTATGGATTACATGTATCATCATCTCGAATTCAAATATTTTAATCCCTTTTATGTTCACTCCTTTCATGCCCATCTCTCTCGCATGCATGCTCCTTCATGTAGCTATCACTCTCTTTTCTCCAGCTCACCCGCACGCTCACTTCATGTTTCTCCTATCCTCGCAAACATGGTCTCTCGACGTCTCCCTTGAGAAGTGTCACACTCTCCCTATCATTATACATTACACGGTTTTCATTATCTCTCACGTCTCTACCGTTCTCTCATATCACTAGGTACCTAAGCTTTCTTTTTCACCGCCACACACACAGTCTCCACTCTTCTTTCACTTTGTCTTTCTCTCTATGGGATTCTCTCACACACCCTATATGTCTCCAGATATGAATTATACCACTAAAATTACACTCTCTCTCTCTCCTGTAGACACAACATTTGTTGCGGTCTCCTTTTCGTCTCCATCCCAGACTGACATTATTCATTTGTTTACCGATCAGACAACCCCGACTACCGTCTCCTCTCTCTCTCACACAGACACACACACACACACACACAACTCCTGCTTCCACTCCCCTTCCCGACTACCGTCTCTCTCTC
>LR880969.1:739392296-739409120 GCA_904067115.1 Aegilops sharonensis
CACACAAAACTCTCGCTTTCGCACCCCGACTCATATTTCTCTCACAAACATTTATCGACTAGCCTCTAGATAGGTTTATACACCCGCACACTCGTGCTTCCACTATCGCATACATGTCTCTCTCCCGCTCCTTGTATCTATGTAGACTTTTCTTCCCTTCTTGAGACACGCCCTCTCGATCGTGCACACAGACACACTATCGCCTCATTTTAAGCTGATACCTCTCGCACACACACTCTTTGTTTCTTTGTCACACATGCACTCCATCCTCCTCCTCTCTCCCTCTCTCTCACACACACATGGGCTTTTTGCAACAACTAGCAAGATGCCCATGCGTTGCACGGAACATCAAGATGCATTTGTATGAGTAGTTTATCTTGTGGGAGAAAATGATGAACAAGGGAAGGCCTTCTTTGCAAGTGTGGAGAGGGGTGTGAAGAAAATATGCCCTAGAGGCAATAATAAAGTTATTATTTATTTCCTCATATCATGATAAATGTTTATTATTCATGCTAGAATTGTATTAACCGGAAACATAATACATGTGTGAATACATAGACAAATATAATGTCACTAGTATGCCTCTACTTGACTAGCTCGTTAATCAAAGATGGTTGAGTTTCCTAGCCATAGACATTTGTTGTCATTTGATTAACGGGATCACATCATTAGGAGAATGATGTGATTGACTTGACCCATCCCGTTAGCTTAGCAATTGATCATTTAGTATGTTGCTATTGCTTTCTTCATGACTTATACATGTTCCTATGACTATGAGATTATGCAACTCCCGTTTATCGGAGGAACACTTTGTGTGCAACCAAATGTCACAACGTAACTGGGTGATTATAAAGGTGCTCTACAGGTGTCTCTGAAGGTACTTGTTGGCTTGGCGTATTTAAAGATTAGGATTTGTCACTCCGATTGTCGGAGAGGTGTCTCTGGGCCTACTCTGTAATACACATCACTATAAGCCTTGCAAGCATTGTAACTAATGAGTTAGTTGTGGGATGATGTATTACGGAATGAGTAAAGAGACTTGCCGGTAACGAGATTGAACTAGGTATTGAGATACCGACGATCGAGTCTCAGGCAAGTAACACACCGGTGACAAAGGGAACAACGTATGTTGTTATGCGGTTTGACCGATAAAGATCTTCATAGAATATGTAGGATCCAATATGAGCATCCAGGTTCCGCTATTGTTTATTGACCGAAGACATGTCTTGGTCATGTCTACATAGTTCTCGAACCCGTAGGGTCCGCACGCTTAAAGTTTCGATGATGATTGTATTATGATTTTTTGTGTTTTGATGTACCGAAGGTAGTTTGGAGTCCCGGGTGTGATCACGGACATGACGAGGAGTCTCGAAATGGTCGAGACGTAAAGATCGATATATTGGATGACTATGTTCGGACACCGGAATGGTTTCGGGGAGTTTCAGACATATACAGTAGTACCGGGGGGTTACCGGAACCCCCCCGGGGAGACTAATGGGCCTATTGGGCCCTAGTGGAGAAGAGGAGGGGCGGCCAAGGGCAGCCGCGTGCCCCCTTCCCCCCAGTCCGAATTGGACAAGGAAGAGGGGGCGGCGCCCCCCTTTCCTTTCCCCCTCTCTCTCCTTCCCTCTCCTCTCCTACTCCCACTTGGAAGGGGGAGTCCTACTCCCGGTGGGAGTAGGACTCCTCATGGGGCGCGCCTAGGGAGGCCGGCCCCTCCCCCTCCTCCACTCCTTTATATACGGGGAGGGGGTACCCCTTGGAGACAGAACAATTGATCTCTTGATCTCTTAGCCGTGTGCGGTGCCCCCTCCACCATATTCCACCTCGATCATATCATAGCGGTGCTTAGGTGAAGCCCTGCGTTGGTAGCAACATCATCACTGTCATCACACCATCGTGTTGACAGAACCTACCCATGAAGCTCTGCTGGATCGGAGTTTGCCGGACGTCATCGAGCTGAACGTGTGCTGAACTCGGAGGTGGCATGCGTTTTGTACTTGGATCGGTCGGATCGTGAAGACGTACAACTACATAACCGCGTTATGCTAACGCTTCCGCTTTCGGTCTACGAGGGTACGTGGACACACTCTCCCCTCTCGTTGCTATGCATCACCATGATCATGTGCGTGCGTAGGATTTTTTTTGAAATTGCTACGTTCCCCAACAGTGGCATCAGAGCCAGGATTTATGCGTAGATGTTATATGCACGACTAGAACACAAGTGATTCATGGGCGATACAAGTCATACCGCTTACCAGCATGTCATACTTTGGTTCGGCGGTATTGTTGGATGAAGCGGCCCGGACCGACATTACACGTACGCTTATGCGAGACTGGTTCTATGATACGTCTCCAACGTATCTATAATTTTTGATTGCTCCATGCTATATTATCTACTGTTTTGGACATTAATGGGCTTTATTATCCACTTTTATATTATTTTTGGGACTAACCTATTAACCGGAGGCCCAACCCAGAATTGCTGTTTTTTTGCCTATTTCAGAGTTTCGAAGAAAAGCAATATCAAACGGAGTCCAAAAGGAATGAAAACTTCGGAAACGTGATTTTCTCACCGAACATGATCAAGGAGACTTGGACCCTACGTCAAGAAACGAAGGAGGAAGGCACGAGGTAGGGGGCGAGCCCACCCCCCCAGGGCGCGCCCTCCACCCTCGTGGGCCCCCTGTTGCTCCACCGACGTACTCCTTCCTCCTATATATACCTACGTACCCCCAAACCATCAAATACAGAGCCAAACACCTAATTCCACCGCCGCAACCTTCTGTACCCATGAGATCCCATCTTGGGGCCTGTTCCGGAGCTCCGCCGGAGGAGGAACCCGTCACGGAGGGCTTCTACATCAACACCATAGCCTCTCCGATGAAGTGTGAGTAGTTTACTTTAGACCTTCGGGTCCATAGTTAGTAGCTAGATGGCTTCTTCTCTCTTTTTGGATCTCAATACAATGTTCTCCCCCTCTCTCGTGGAGATCTATTTGGTGTAATCTTATTTTTGCGGTGTGTTTGTGGAGACCGATGAATTGTGGGTTTATGATCAAGATTATCTATGAACAATATTTGAATCTTCTCTGAATTCTTTTATGTATGATTGGTTATCTTTGCAAGTCTCTTCGAATTATCAGTTTGGTTTGGCCTACTAGATTGATCTTTCTTGCAATGGGAGAAGTTCTTAGCTTTGGGTTCAATCTTGCGGTGTCCTTTCCCAGTGACAGTAGGGGCAGCAAGGCACGTATTGTATTGTTGCCATCGAGGATAACAAGATGGGGTTTCTATCATATTGCATGAATTTATCCCTCTACATCATGTCATCTTGCTTAAAGCGTTACTCTGTTTCCTTGAACTTAATACTCTAGATGCATGCTGGATAGCGGTCGATGAGTGGAGTAATAGTAGTAGATGCAGGCAGGAGTCGGTCTACTTGTCTCGGACGTGATGCCTATATACATAATCATACCTAGATATTCTCATAACTATGCTCAATTCTGTCAATTGCTCAACAGTAATTCGTTCACCCACCGTAAAATACTTATGCTCTTGAGAGAAGCCACTAGTGAAACCAATGGCCCTTGGGTCTATCTTCATCATATTAATCTTCCTACACTTAGTTATTTCCTTTGCTTTTATTTTACTTTGCATCTTTATCACAAAAATACCAAAAATATTATCCTATCATATCTATCAGATCTCACTCTCGTAAGTGACCGTGAAGGGATTGACAACCCCTTACCGCGTTGGTTGCGAGGAGTTATTTGTATTGTACAGGTGCGAGGGACTCGCGCATAGCCTCCTACTGTATTGATACCTTGGTTCTCAAAAACTAAGGGAAAGACTTACACTACTGTGCTGCATCACCCTTTCCTCTTCAAGGAAATCCAACGCAGTGCTCAAGAGGTAGCAGAGAAGATTTCTGGCGCCGTTGCCGGGGAGTCTACGCAAAAGTCAATATACCAAGTACCCATCACAATCCCTTATCTCCCGCATTACATTATTTGCCATTTTCCTCTTGTTTTCCTCTCCCTTACTTCACCCTTGCCGTTTTATTCGCCCTCTCTTTTCCGTTTGCCTCTTTTTCGCTTGCCTTTTGTTTGCTCGTGTGTTGGATTGCTTGCTTGTCATGATGGCTCAAGATAATACCAAATTGTGTGACTTTACCAATACCAACAATAATGAATTCCTTAGCACTCCTATTGCTCCTCTTACCAATACTGAATCTAGTGAAATCAATGCTACTTTGTTGAATCTTGTCATGAAAGATCAATTCGTCGTCCTTCCTAGTGAAGATGCCGCTACTCATCTAAATAGCTTCGTTGATTTGTGTGATATGCAAAAGAAGAAAGATGTTGATAATGATATTGTTAAATTGAAGCTATTTCCTTTTTCGCTTAGAGATCGTGCTAAAGCTTGGTTTTCGTCTTTGCCTAAAAATAGTATTGATTCTTGGAACAAGTGCAAAGATGCATCTATCTCTAAGTATTTTCCTCCCGCTAAGATCATCTCTCTTAGAAACGATATTATGAATTTTAAGCAACATGATCACGAAGATGTTGCACAAGCTTGGGAGAGGATGAAATTAATGATACGTAATTGCCCTACTCATGATTTGAATTTATGGATGATTATACAAAAAAATTATGCCGGATTGAATTTTGCTTCTAGAAATCTTTTAGATTCGGCCGCGGGAGGCACTTTTATGGAAACCACTTTAGGAGAATCTACTAAACTCCTAGATAATATTATGGTTAATTATTCTCAATGGCACACTAAAAGATCTACTAATAAAAAAGTGCATGCAATAGAAGAAATTAATGTTTTGAGTGGAAAGATGGATGAACTTATGAAATTATTTGCTACTAAGAGTGTTTCTTCTGATCCTAATGATATGCCTTTGTCTACCTTGATTGAGAATAATAATGAATCTATGGATGTGAATATTGTTGGTAGGAATAATTTTGGTAACAACGCGTATAGAGAAAACTTTAATCCTAGGCCTTACCCTAGTAATTCCTCTAATAATTATGGAAATTCCTACAACAACTCTTATGGAAATTTTAATAAGATGCCCTCTGAATTTGAGACTAGTGTTAAAGAGTTTATGAATTCGCAAAAGAATTTTAATGCTTTGCTTGAAGAGAACTTGCTTAAAGTTGATGAATTGGCTAGGAACGTTGATAGAATTTCTCTTGATGTTGATTCTTTAAAGCTTAGATCTATTCCTCCTAAGCATGATATCAATGAGTCTCTCAAAGCAATGAGAATTTCCATTGATGAGTGCAAAGAAAGAAGCGCTAGGATGCGTGCTACGAAAGATGCCTTTATTAAAGCGTGTTCTTCTAGTTCCTATGAAAATAAAGATGAAGACCTAAAAGTTATTGATGTGTCCCCTATTAAATCTTTGTTTTGCAATATGAATCTTGATAATGATGGGACTGAATATGATCCACCTTTACCTAGAAGGCGTTCCAAAAATTCGGAGTTTTTAGATCTTGATGCTAAAATTAATAAAAGTGGGATTGAAGAAATCAAAACCCTACATGTTGCTAAACCCACTATTTTGGATTTCAAGGAATTTAATTATGAAAGTTTCTCTTTGATTGATTGTATTTCCTTGTTGCAATCCGTGCTAAATTCTCCTCATGCTTATAGTCAAAATAAAGCGTTCACTAAACATATCGTTGATGCCTTGATGCAATCTTATGAAGAAAAACTTGAGTTGGAAGTTTCTATCCATAGAAAACTTTATGATGAGTGGGAACCTACTATTAAAATAAAGATTAAGGATCATGAGTTTTATGCTTTATGTGATTTGGGTGCTAGTGTTTCCACTATTCGCAAAACTTTGTGCGATTTGCTAGATTTCCGTGATTTTGATGATTGCTCTCTAAACTTGCACCTTGCGGATTCCACTATTAAGAAATCTATGGGAATAATTAATGATGTTCTTATTGTTGCAAATATGAATTATGTGCCCGTATATTTTATCGTTCTTGATATAGATTGCAATCCTTCATGTCCTATTATTCTTGGTAGACCTTTCCTTTGAACGATTGGTGCAATTATTGATATGAAGGAAGGGAATATTAGATTCCAATTTCCATTAAAGAAGGCATGTAGCACTTCACTAGAAAGAAAATAAAATTACCATATGAATCTATCATGAGAACCACTTATGGATTGCCTACCAAAGATGGCAATACCAAAATCTATCCTTGCTTTTATGCCTAGCTAGGGGCGTTAAACGATAGCGCTTGTTGGGAGGCAACCCGATTTTATTTTTAGTTTTTTCTTCAATTGCTTCTGTTTAGGAATAAATATTTGTTCTAGCCTCTGGTTAGATGTGTTTTTATGTTTTAATTAGTGTTTGTGCCAAGTTAAACCTATAGTATCTTCTTGGATGATAGTTATTTGATCTTGCTGTAATTCCTAGAAACTTTCTGTTCACGAAAACAATTGTTAAAAATCACCAGAACATGATAAAATAGTGATTCCAATTTCTGCTGATCAATAAACAAATTTCCTAGGTCGTAATATTTTGGCTTATTTTTTGGAGTTCCATAAGTTTGCGTAGTTACAGATTACTACAGACTGTTCTGTTTTTGACAGATTCTGTTTTTCGTGTGTTGTTTGCTTATTTTGATGAATATATGGCTAATAAAATAGTTTATAAACCATAGATAAGTTGGAATACTGTAGGTTTAACACCAATATAAATAAATAATTAGTTCATTACAGTACCTTGAAGTGGTATTTTGTTTTCTTTCGCTAACGGAGCTCACGAGATTTCTGTTGAGTTTTGTGTTGTGAAGTTTTCAAGTTTTGGGTGAAATCTTTTGATGGATTATGGAACAAGGAGTGTAAAGAGCCTAAGATTGGGGATGCCCATGGCACCCCCAAGATAATCTAAGGACACCAAAAATCCAAAGCTTGGGGATGCCCCGGATGGCATCCCCTCTTTCGTCTACTTCCATCGGTAACTTTACTTGGAGCTATATTTTTATTCACCACATGATATGTGTTTTGCTTGGAGCGTCTTGTATGATTTGAGACTTTGATTTTTATTTTACCATAATCATCCTTGCTGTACAGACCTTTTGAGAGAGCCATACATGATTTGGAATTTATTAGAATACTCTTTGCGCTTCACTTATATCTTTTGAGCTATATAGTTTTGCTCTAGTGCTTCACTTATATCTTTTAGAGCATGGTGGTGGATTTGTTTTATAGAAAATATTGATCTCTCATGATTCACTTAGATTATTTTGAGATTCTTAAATAGCATGGTAATTTGCTTAAATAATCCTAATATGCTTGGTATTCAAGATTTGTGAAACTTTCTTATGAGTGTGTTGAATACTATGAGAAGTTTGATACTTGACAATTGTTTTGAGATATGAAGATGGTGGTATTAGAGTCATGCTAGTTGAGTAGTTGTGAATTTGAGAAATACTTGTCTTAAAGTTTGCGATTCCCGTAGCATGCACGTATGGTGAACCGTTATGTGATGAAGTCGGTGCATGATTTATTTATTGATTGTCTTCCTTATGAGTGGCGGTCGGGGACGAGCGATGGTCTTTCCCTACCAATCTATCCCCCTAGGAGCATGCGCGTAATACTTTGCTTTGATAACTTGTAGATTTTTGCAATAAGTATATGAGTTCTTTATGACTAATGTTGTGTCCATGGATTATACGCACTTCTCCTCCTTCCACCATTGCTAGCCTCTCTAATACCACACACTTTTCGCTGGTATCATACACCCACCATATACCTTCCTCAAAACAGCCACCATACCAACCTATCATGGCATTTCCATAGCGATTCCGAGATATATTGACATGCAACTTTCCACCATTCCGTTTATTATGACCCACTCCATCATTGTCATATTGCTCAGCATGATCATGTAGTTGACATAGTATTTGTGGCAAAGCCACCATTCATAATTCTTTCATACATGTCACTCTTGATTCATTGCATATCCCGGTACACCACTGGAGGCATTCATATAGAGTCATATTTTGTTCTAAGTATCGAGCTGTAATTGTTGAGTTGTAAGAAAATAAAAGTGTGATGATCATCATTTTTAGAGCATTGTCCCAAGTGAGGAAAAGGATGATGGAGACTATGATTCCCCCACAAGTCAGGATAAGACTCCGAACGAAAAATAAAAAAAAATAGAAAAGAGGCCATAAAAAAGAAAAAGGCCCAAATAAAAAAAATGAGAGAAAAGAGAGAAGGGACAATGTTACTATCCTTTTACCACACTTGTGCTTCAAAGTAGCACCATGATCTTCATGATAGAGAGTCTCTCATTTTGTCACTTTCATATGCTAGTGGGAATTTTTCATTATAGAACTTGGCTTGTATATTCCAATGATGGGTTCCTCAAAATGCCTAGGTCTTCGTGAGCAAGCGAGTTGGATGCACACCCACTTAGTTCTTTTGGTTGAGCTTTCATATACTTATAGCTCTAGTGCATTCGTTGCATGGAAATCCCTACTCACTCACATTGATATCTATTGATGGGCATCTCCATAGCCTGTTGATACGCCTAGTTGATGTGAGACTATTTTCTCCCTTTTTGTCTTCTCCAAAACCACCATTCTATTCCACCTATAGTGCTATATCCATGGCTCACGCTCATGTATTGCGTGAAGATTGAAAAAGTTTGAGAATGTCAAAAGTATGAAACAATTGCTTGGCTTGTCATCGGGGTTGTGCATGATTTAAATACTTTGTGTGATGAAGATAGAGCATAGGCAGACTATATGATTTTGTAGGGATAACTTTTTTTGGCCATGTTATTTTGAGAAGACATAATTGCTTTGTTAGTATGCTTGAAGTATTATTATTTTTATGTCAATATTAAACTTTTGTCTTGAATCTTTCGGATCTGAATATTCATACCACAATTAAGAAGAATTACATTGAAATTATGCCAAGAAGCACTCCGCATCAAAAATTATATCTTTTTTATCATTTACCTACTTGAGGACGAGCAGGAATTAAGCTTGGGGATGCTAGATACGTCTCCAACGTATCTATAATTTTTTATTGCTCCATGCTATATTATCTACTGTTTTGGACATTAATGGGCTTTATTATCCACTTTTATATTATTTTTGGGACTAACCTATTAACCGGAGGCCGAGCCCAGAATTGCTGTTTTTTTGCCTATTTCAGAGTTTCGAAGAAAAGGAATATCAAACGGAGTCCAAACGGAATGAAACCTTCGGGAAAGTGATTTTCTCACCGAACATGATCAAGGAGACTTGGACCCTACGTCAAGAAACGAAGGAGGAAGGCACGAGGTAGGGCGGCGCGCCCACCCCCCAGGGCGCGCCCTCCACCCTCGTGGGCCCCCTGTTGCTCCATAGACGTACTCCTTCCTCCTATATACCTACGTACCCCCAAACGATCAGATACGGAGCCAAAAACCTAATTCCACCATCGCAACCTTCTGTACCCACGAGATCCCATCTTGGGGCCTGTTCCGGAGCTCCGCCGGAGGAGGAACCCATCACGGAGGGCTTCTACATCAACACCATAGCCTCTCCGATGAAGTGTGAGTAGTTTACTTCAGACCTTCGGGTCCATGGTTAGTAGCTAGATGGCTTCTTCTCTCTTTTTGGATCTCAATTCAATGTTCTCCCCCTCTCTCGTGGAGATCTATTCGATGTAGTCTTCTTTTTGCGGTGTGTTTGTTGAGATCAATGAATTGTGGGTTTATGATCAAGATTATCTATGAACAATATTTGAATCTTCTCTGAATTCTTTTATGTATGATTGGTTATCTTTGCAAGTCTCTTCGAATTATCAGTTTGGTTTGGCCTACTAGATTGATCTTTCTTGCAATGGGAGAAGTGCTTAGCTTTGGGTTCAATCTTGCGGTGTCCTTTCCCAGTGACAGTAGGGGCAGCAAGGCACGTATTGTATTGTTGCCATCGAGGATAACAAGATGGAGTTTCTATCATATTGCATGAATTTATCCCTCTACATCATGTCATCTTGCTTAAAGCGTTACTCTGTTTCCTTGAACTTAATACTCTAGATGCATGCTGGATAGTGGTCGATGAGTGGAGTAATAGTAGTAGATGCAGGCAGGAGTTGGTCTACTTGTCTCGGATGTGATGCCTATATACATGATCATACCTAGATATTCTCATAACTATACTCAATTCTGTCAATTGCTCAACAGTTATTCGTTCACCCACTGTAAAATACTTATGCTCTTGAGAGAAGCCACTAGTGAAACCTATGGCCCCCGGGTCAATCTTCATCATATTAATCTTCCTACACTTAGTTATTTCCTTTGCTTTTTACTTTGCTTTTGTTTTACTTTGCATCTTTATCACAAAAATACCAAATATATTATCCTAGCATATCTATCAGATCTCACTCTCGTAAGTGACCGTGAAGGGATTGACAACCCCTTATCGCGTTGGTTGCGAGGAGTTATTTGTATTGTGCAGGTGCGAGGGACTCGTGCGTAGCCTCCTACTAGATTGATACCTTGGTTCTCAAAAACTGAGGGAAATACTTACGCTACTATGCTGCATCACCCTTTCCTCTTCAAGGAAATCCAATGCAGTGCTCAAGAGGTAGCATTCTACCGACGAGCTTTGCACACAGGTGGCTGGCGGGTGTCAGTTTCTCCAACTTTAGTTGAACCGAGTGTGGCTACGCCCGGTCCTTGAGAAGGTTAAAACAACACTAACTTGACGAACTATCGTTGTGGTTTTGATGCGTAGGTAAAAAAGTGCATGCAATAGAAGAAATTAATGTTTTGAGTGGAAAGATGGATGAACTTATGAAATTATTTGCTAGTAAAAGTGTTTCTTTTGATCCTAATGATATGCCGTTGTCTACTTTGATTGAGAATAATAATGAATCTATGGATGTGAATTTTGTTGGTAGGAATAATTTTGGTAACAACGTGTATAGAGGAAACTTTAATCCTAGGCCTTATCCTAGCAATTCCTTTAATAATTATGGTAATTCCTACAACAATTCTTATGGAAATTTTAATAAGATGCCCTCTGAATTTGAGACTATTGTCAAAGAGTTTATGAATTCGTAAAAGTATTTCAATGCTGTGCTTGAAGAGAAATTGCTTAAAGTTGATGAATTGGCTAGGAACGTTGATAGAATTTCTCTTGATGTTGATTCTTTAAAACATAGATCTATTCCTACTAAGCATGATATCAATGAGTCTCTCAAATTCATGAGAATTTCCATTGATGAGTGCAAAGAAAGAACCGGTAGGATGCGTGCTAAGAAAGATTGTTTTATGAAAGTGTGTTCTTCAAATTTCTATGAAAATAAAGATGAAGATCTAAAAGTTATTGATGTGTCCCCTATTAAATCTTTGTTTGGATATATGAATCTTGATAATGATGGGACTGAATATGATCCACCTTTACTTAGAAGGTGTTCCAAAAATTCGGAGTTTTTAGATCTTGATGCTAAAATTGATAAAAGTGGGATTGAAGAAATCAAAACATTAGATGTTAATAAACCCACTATTTGGATTTCAAGGAATTTAATTATGATAATTGCTCTTTGATAGATTGTATTTCCTTGTTGCAATCTGTGCTAAATTCTCCTCACGCTTGTAGTCAAAATAAAGCTTTTACCAAACATATCGTTGATGCTTTAATGCAATCTTATGAAGAAAAGCTTGAGTTGGAAGTTTCTATCCCTAGAAAAATTTATGATGAGCGGGAACCTACAATTAAAATTAAGATTAAATATCATGAATGCTATGCTTTGTGTAATTTGGGTGTTAGTGTTTCCATGATTCCAAAAACTTTGTGCGATTTGCTAGGTTTCCGTGATTTTGATGATTGCTCTTTAAACTTGCACCTTGCGGATTCCACCATTAAGAAACCTATGGGAAGATTAATGATGTTCTTATTGTTGCAAATAGGAACAATGTGGACGTAGATTTTATTGTTCTTGATATAGATTGCAATCCTTCATGTCCTATTATTCTTGGTAGACCTTTCCTTAGAATGATTGGTGCAATTATTGATATGAAGGAAGGGAATATTAGATTCCAATTGCCATTAAATAAAGGAATGGAACACTTCCCTAGGAAGAAAATAAAATTACCATATGAATCTTTCATGAGAGCCACTTATGGATTGCCTACCAAAGATCGCAATACCTAGATCTATCCTTGCTTTTATGCCTAGCTAGGGGCGTTAAATGATAGCGCTTGTTGGGAGGCAACCCAATTTTATTTTTAGTTTTTTGCTTTTTGCTTATGTTTAGGAATAAATATTTGTTCTAGCCTCTGGTTAGATGTGTTTTTATGTTTCAATTAGTGTTTGTTCCAAGTTAAACCTATAGTATCTTCTTGGATGATAGTTATTTGATCTTGCAGAAAATTCCAGAAACTTTCTGTTCATGAAAATAATTGTTAAAAATAACCAGAAGGTGATAAAATATTTATTCCAATTGGTGATGATCAATAAACAAATTTTATAGGTCTTCCTATTTTGGCTGATTTTTTGGAGTTCCAGAAGTTTGCGTTAGTTACAGATTACTACAGACTGTTCTGTTTTTGACAGATTCTGTTTTTCGTGTGTTGTTTGCTTATTTTGATGAATATATGGCTAATAAAATAGTTTATAAACCATAGAGAAGTTGGTATACAGTAGGTTTAACACCAATATAAATAAAGAATGAGTTCATTACAGTACCTTGAAGTGGTCTTTTGTTTTCTTTCGCTAACGGAGCTCACGAGATTTTTTGTTAAGTTTTGTGTTGTGAAGTTTTCAAGTTTTGGGTGAAAGATTTGATGGATTATGGAATAAGGAGTGGCAAGAGCCTAAGCTTGGGTTTGCACATGGCACCCCCAAGATAATCTAAGGACACCTAAAAGCCAAAGCTTGGGGATGCCCTGGAAGGCATCCCCTCTTTCGTCTACTTCCATCGGTAACTTTACTTGGAGATGTATTTTTATTCACCACATGATATGTGTTTTGCTTGGAGCGTCTTGTATGAGTCTTTGATTTATAGTTTATCACAATCATCCTTTCTGTACACACCTTTTGAGAGATACACACATGATTCGGAAATTATTAGAATACTCTATGTGCTTCACTTATATCTTTTGAGTTATATAGTTTTTTCTCTAGTACTTCACTTATATATTTTAGAGCACGGTGGTGGATTTGTTTTATAGAAACTATTGATATCTCATGCTTCACTTAGATTATTTTGAGAGTTTTAAATAGCATGGTAATTTGCTTAAATAATCCTAATATGCTAGGTATTCAAGAATAGTAAAAACTTTCTTATGCGTGTGTTGAATACTAAGAGAAGTTTGATGCTTGATGATTGTTTTGAGATATGGAGGTAGTGATATTAAAGTTGTGCTAGTTGAGTAGTTGTGAATTTTAGAAATACTTGTGTTGAAGTTTGCAAGTCCCATAGCATGCACGTATGGTAAACGTTATGTAACAAATTTGAAACATGAGGTGTTCTTTGATTGTCCTCCTTATGAGTGGAGGTCGGGGACGAGCGATGGTCTTTTCCTACCAATCTATCCCCCTAGGAGCATGCACGCAGTGCTTGGTTTTTGATGACTTGTAGATTTTTGCAATAAGTATGTGAGTTCTTTATGACTAATGTTGAGTCCATGGATTATACGCACTCTCACATTTCCACCATTGCTAGCCTCTTCGGTACCGTGCATTGCCCTTTCTCACATTGAGAGTTGGTGCAAACTTCGCCGGTGCATCCAAACCCCGTGATATGATACACTCTTTCACACATAAACCTCCTTATATCTTCCTCAAAACAGCCACCATACCTACCTATTATGGCATTTCCATAGCCATTCCGAGATATATTGCCATGCAACTTTCCACCGTTCCGTTTATCATGACACGTTCATCATTGTCATATTGCTTAGGATGATCATATAGTTGACATAGTATTTGTGGAAAAGCCACCATTCATAATTCTTTCATACATGTCACTCTTGGTTCATTGCATATCCCGGTACACCGCCGGAGGCATTCATATAGAGTCATACCTGGTTCTATTATCGAGTTGTAATCATTGAGTTGTTAATAAATAGAAGTGTGATGATCATCATTTAATAGAGCATTGTCCCAAAAAAAGGCCAAATAAAAAAAAGGGCCCAAAAAATAGAAATAAAAAGGGACAATGCTACTATCCTTTTACCACACTTGTGCTTCAAAGTAGCACCATAATCTTCATGATAGAGAGTCTCGTTTTGTCACTTTCATATACTAGTGGGAATTTTTCATTATAGAACTTGGCTTGTATATTCCAACAATGGGCCTCCTCAAGTGCCCTTGGTCTTCGTGAGCAAGCAAGTTGGATGCACACCCACTTAGTTTCTTTTGTTGAGCTTTCATATATTTATAACTCTAGTGCATCCGTTGCATGGCAATCCCTACTCCTTGCATTAACATCAATCTATGGGCATCTCCATAGCTCATTGATTAGCCTCGTTGATGTGAGACTTTCTCCTTTTTTGTCTTCTCCACATAACCCCCATCATTATACTCTGTTCCACCCATAGTGCTATATCCATGGCTCATGCTCATGTATTGCGTGAAGGTTTATAAAGTTTGAGATTACTAAAGTATGAAACAATTGCTTGGTTTGTCATCAGGGTTGTGCATGATGAGAGCATTCTTGTGTGACGAAAATGGAGCATGACCAAACTATATGATTTTGTAGGGATGAACTTTCTTTGGCCATGTTATTTTGAGAGGACACAATTGCTTAGTTAGTATGCTTGAAGTATTATTATTTTTATGTCACTATTGAACTTTTATCTTGAATCTTTCGGATCTGAATATTCATACCACAATTAATAAGATACATTGGAATTATGCCAAGTAGCATTCCACATCAAAAATTCTGTTTTTATCATTTACCTACTCGAGGACGAGCAGGAATTAAGCTTGGGGATGCTTGATACGTCTCCAACGTATCTATAATTTTTTATTGCTCCATGCTATATTATCTTCTGTTTTGGACATTATTGGGCTTTATTATTCACTTTTATATTATTTTTGGGACTAACCTATTAACCGGAGGCCCAGCCCAGAATTGATGTTTTTTGCCTATTTCAGAGTTTCGCAGAAAAAGAATATCAAACGGAGTCCAAACGGAATGAAGCCTCCGGGAACATGATTTTCGGAACGAACATGATCCAGGAGACTTGGACCCTACGTCAAGGAAGCTTCTAGGAAGCCACGAGGTAGGGGGGCGCGCCTACCCCCAGGCGCGCCCTCCACCCTCGTGGGCCCCATGTTGCTCCACCGACGTACTCCTTCCTCCTATGTATACCTACATACCCCAAACGATCAGATACAGAGCAAAAAAGCTAATTCCACCGCCGCAACCTTCTGTACCCACGAGATCCCATCTTGGGGCCTGTTCTGGAGCTCCGCAGGAAGGGGCAACAATCACGGAGGGCTTCTACATCAACACCATAGCCTCTCCGATGAAGTGTGAGTAGTTTACCTCAGAACTTCGGGTCCATAGTTATTAGCTAGATGGCTTCTTCTCTCTTTTTGGATCTCAATACAATGTTCTCCTCCTCTCTTGTGGAGATCTATTCGATGTAATCTTCTTTTGGGGTGTGTTTGTTGAGATCGATGAATTGTGGGTTTATGATCAAGTTTATCTATGAACAATATTTGAATCTTCTGAATTCTTTTATGTATGATTGGTTATCTTTGCAAGTCTCTTCGAATTATCAGTTTGGTTTGGCCTACTAGATTGATCTTTCTTGCAATGGGAGGAGTGCTTAGCTTTGGGTTCAATCTTGTGGTGTCCTTTCACAGTGATAGTAGGGGCAGCAAGGCACGTTTTGTATTGTTGCCATCGAGGATAACAAGATGGTTTTTTATCATATTGCATGAATTTATCCCTCTACATCATGTCAACTTGCTTAAGGCGTTACTCTGTTCTTATGAACTTAATACTCTAGATGCATGCTGGATAGCGGTCGATGTGTGGAGTAATAGTAGTAGATGCAGGCAGGAGTCGGTCTACTTGTCTCGGACGTCATGCCTATATACATGATCATACCTAGATATTCTTATAACCATGCTCAATTCTGTCAATTGCTCAACAGTAATTTGTTCACCCACCATAAAATACTTATGCTCTTGAGAGAAGCCACTAGTGAAACCTATGCCCCCCGGGTCTATCTTCCATCATATTAATCTTCCAACACTTGTTATTTCCATTGCTTTTTATTTTTCTTTTATTTTACTTTGCATCTTTATCATAAGAATACCAAAAATATTATCTTATCATATCTATCAGATCTCACTCTCGTAAGTGACCGTGTAGGGATTGACAACCCCTTATCGCGTTGGTTGCGAGGATTTATTTGTTTGTGTAGGTGCGAGGGACTCGCGCGTAGCCTCCTACTGGATTGATACCTTGGTTCTCAAAAACTGAGGGAAATACTTACGCTACTCTGCTGCATCACCCTTTCCTCTTCAAGGGAAAACCAATGCAGTGCTCAAGAGGTAGCAGATACCGATGATCGAGTCTCAGGCAAGTAACACACCGATGACAAAGGGAACAATGAATGTTGTTATGCGGTTTGACCGATAAAGATCTTCGTAGGATATGTAGGAGCCAATATGAGCATCCAGGTTCCGCTATTGGTTATTGACCGGAGACATGTCTCGGTCATGTCTACATAGTTCTCGAACCCGTAGGGTCCGCACGCTTAAAGTTTCGATGACGATTGTATTATGAGTTTTTGTGTTTTGATGTACCGAAGGTAGTTCGG
>LR880969.1:739409607-739423718 GCA_904067115.1 Aegilops sharonensis
CATATACCAGAGTACCGGGGGGTTACCGGAACCCCCCGGGGAGACTAATGTACCTATTGGGCCCTAGTGGAGAAGAGGAGGGGCGGCCAAGGGCAGCCGCACGCCCCCTTCCCCCCCAGTCCGAATTGGACAAGGAGGAGGGGGCGGCGCCCCCCTTTCCTTTCCCTGTCTCTCTCCTTCCCTCTCCTCTCATACTCTCACTTGGAAGGGGGAGTCCTACACCCGGTGGGAGTAGGACTCATGGGGCGCGCCTAGGGAGGCCGGCCCCTCCCCCTCCTCCACTCCTTTATATACGGGGAGGGGGGCACCCCTTGGAGACACAACAATTGATCTCTTGATCTCTTAGCAGTGTGCGGTGCCCCCCTCCACCATATTCCACCTTGATCATATCGTAGCGGTGCTTAGGCGAAGCCCTGCATCGGTAGCAACATCATCACCGTCATCACGCCGTCGTGCTGACGGAACTCACCCGTGAAGCTCTGCTGGATCGGAGTTCGCGGGACGTCATCAAGCTGAACGTGTGCTGAACTCGGAGGTGCCGTGCGTTCCGTACTTGGATCGGTCGGTTCGTGAAGACGTACGACTACATCAACCGCGTTGTGCTAACGCTTCCGCTTTCGGTCTACGAGGGTATGTGGACACACTCTCCCCTCTCGTTGCTATGCATCACCATGATCATGTGTGTGCGTAGGAATTTTTTTGAAATTACTACGTTCCCCCAACAGGGTGTGGGTATCTTTTTGCAAAATTGCCATAGTTTCCTTCCTATCCATCAGATATAGATCGGACGGCCTATATTGCAAGATGGCAGGCACACGATCATCACCGACTATGCTTTTTATAAGAGTAGGGATACAAAATAGAGTTGGCGATGATGGTGGGCCTGCCATCCTGCAATATAGGTCGTCCGATTTATATCTAACGGATATGAATGAAACTCTGGCAATTGACCCTCACTCCTCTCCACATTTGTAGATAAGGCCTTCCCTCGTTCATCCTTTTCTCCCACAAGATTGTTTCGTGCAACGCACGGGCATCTTGCTAGTAAGAGTAGAAATTAGACATATACCACTTCTCGAATCTTGAAACCAACAACATTCCTCCCTTATCTCATAAAAACCGCCAAAGGGATATACTTTGAGTGAAACATAACATTTTTTAGTGATATACGTATGTCAAAACTATACTTTTTTTCTATCAAATCACTGAATATGTATTAATCTACTCAGATCGTGTGGCAACGCATTGGCACGTTGATAGTAGTTATTATAATTTTTTGGACACCAGACAAATGGTGGAGTACATATACGAAGAGAAGAGGCGCACGCATGCAGTCGGTCTCTCGCTGTCTCACACACATGAGTGTTACGTAAAGGCAACGTTAACAAATAAACCCTAAAACCCTAGGTGCACGACTGCTGCATTCGCGGGTACCGGGTACGTGGTGGAGCACACCTTTGTAGGAATAGTCAGCTCGCGTGATAATTTGATCCGGAGGAGTTGATGGTCGGGACCACAGGTGAACGACTTGGAGGCGGTGGCTCGCCAGTTGCCACAGATCGAGTAGCCATGTTTAAAATATCATTTTTAGCGGGGTTAAGATTTCCGATTTTCAATGGCGCGTTATAAGTACTAAGTAGTTTTTAGAACGATTGGTATGGAGCGAAAATGGAATTCAAAGTACTACGTACCTCCTTGGTGTATGGTTGTATGGGTTTATGTTGCGAGATGTTGAACCTGGTAGTTCTAGGGAAAAATACAATGTTTAGATTTAGATGTAGGTTTTCAATGAAAATCGGAAGGGGGAAACCCTTCTTTGATTAAAAAAAACTACTACCTCCGTTCTGGTTTACTAGTCCCCATCGTATTTTGGGTCAAAGTTTGTCCATGAATTTTACTTGTAAAATGTGAATGGAAAACGAGATTTTGTTATACGCAAACAAAAAAGGACTGGAGGGAGTGATTGCTCTGACACGGACGCGACTGATACGTCTCCAACGTATCTATAGTTTTTGATTGCTTCATGCTATATTATATTCTGTTTTGGATGATTAATGGGCTTTACTAAGCACTTTTATATGATTTTTGGGACTAACCTATTGACCCAGAGCCCAGTGCCAATTCCTGTTTTTTCCTTTGTTTCAGTGTTTCGCAGAAAAGGAATATCAAACGGAATCCAAACGGAATGAAACCTTCGGAAAAGTTATTTTTGGAAAGGAAGCAATACGGGAGACTTGGAGTGCACGTCAGGGGATCAACGAGGAGAGCACGAGGCAGGGGGCGCGCCCACCCCCCTGGGCACGCCCTCCACCCTCGTGGGCCCCTCGTGGCTCCCCTGACGTATTTCTTCCTCCTATATATACCAATATACCCTAAAGCATTTGGGGAACAGAATAGATCGGTAGTTCCGCCGTCGCAAGCCTCTGTAGCCACCAAAAACCAATCGGGACCCTGTTCCGGCACCCTGCCGGAGGGGGGAACCCTCACCGGTGGCTATCTTCATCATCCCGACGCTCTCCATGACGAGGAGAGAGTAGTTCACCCTCGGGGCTAAGGGTATGTACCAGTAGCTATGTGTTTGATCTTTCTCTCTGGTGTTCTCGAGGTGGTACGATCTTGATGTATCGCGAGCTTTGCTATTATAGTTGGATCTTATGATGTTTCTCCCCCTCTACTCTCTTGTAATGGATTGAGTTTTCCCTTTGAAGTTATCTTATCGGATTGAGTCTTTTAAGGATTTGAGAACACTTGATGTATGTCTTGCCGTGCTTATCTGTGGTGACAATGGGTCCTTCTTATATTTTAACAGGTCAGTTGATTTCACTGAAATAACTAATTCTGAATTTAAACTTGATAAATCACACAGACCTCACTTGTCATCAAGCGAAAACCAAAATCAAAAAACAGATAAAAGTCCTATGATAAAAGTTTTATGTTAGAATGTGTTGTTTTTATAATAATATAGGTAAAATAACATCATATTCAGATTCTACATGTCGGTGTCAAAACCGGCGAATCTGGGTAGGGGGTCCCGAACTGTGCGTCTAGGCGGATGGTAACAGGAGACAAGGGACACGATGTCTTTACCCAGGTTCGGGCCCTCTCAATGGAGGTAATACCCTACTCCTGCTTGATTAATATTGATGATATGGGTAGTACAAGAGTAGATCTACCACGAGATCAAGGAGGCTAAACCCTAGGAGCTAGCCTATGGTATGATTGTTGTTCGTCCTACGGACTAAAACCCTCCGGTTTATATAGACACCGGATAGGTTAGGGTTACACAGAGTCGGTTACAATGGTAGGAGATCTACATATCCGTATTGCCAAGCTTGCCTTCCACGCCAAGGAAAGTCCCATCCGGACACGGGACGAAGTCTTCAATCTTGTATCTTCATAGTCTTGGAGTCCGGCCGTGATGATAGTTCGGCTATCCGGACACCCCCTAGTCCAGGACTCCCTCAGTAGCCCCTGAACCAGGCTTCAATGACGACGAGTCAGGCGCGCATATTGTCTTCGGCATTGCAAGGCGGGTTCCTCCTCCGAAGACTTCATAGAAGGTTTTGAACACCAGGATAGTGTCCGGCTCTGCAAAACAAGTTCCACATAACACCGTAGAGAGAATAATTTTTGCACAGATCTGCTGACGTATTCCGTGGCGTGACATCACACCACGGCCAGGCCTTTATATGAATCGTTTTTTACTGTTCCACCTCAGCGCGTTTAGAGAGGCGGTTTCCCTGGCACGTCTTATCAAAGCATAGATCGTGCCCCCTTATTCCGGGATTCCCATCAATACGGACGTGGGTAACCCATCCGCGCCATTGATTACGGCGCTTGGGAGATAAGCGAGTTTTACCAAGCTGGTGGGGGACGCATAACTTCGTCTGTCCATATAAGGGGATAAGGATCCACCTTTTCACCTCCGCCTTCTTCCTCCTTTGCTCATCCATTTCCGCGCACTCGAGCTCCAGCGCCCAAGTCCGCACATCCCACCTCAACCTTCTCCAACCATGTCAGGAGCGGGAGGCAGGTGGATGGCCTCCTCCGTCACGGAGGGGCACATCACAAGACTGCGGGAGGCCGGATATTTGTCCGGTGACATCGCGCACAGGCTGCCCGACGCGGGGCAGCTCATTCTTACCCCCAGGCCCCATGAGAGGGTGGTGTTTCTCCCCCACTTCCTCCGCGGACTAGGTTTTCCACTTCACCCATTTGTCCGGGGGATCATGTTCTACTACGGCCTGGACTTCCACGACCTGGCCCCGAATTTCAACCTCAACATCTCGGCGTCTATCGTCGTGTGTGCGAGGCCTTCCTCTGCATCCAGCCCCACTTCAGCCTATGGCTGAAGATCTTCAACGTCAGGCCGAAGGTTGTGGGCGGCCGTCAAGCGGAGTGCGGAGGCGCCATGGTTGGCAAGATGGCCAAAGTCCTATGGCTTGAGGGCGCCTTTGTGGAGACAATAAAGGGGTGGCAATCGGGGTGGTTCTACATCACCGAGCCACGCGACCCCAAATGGGTGGCGGCCCCCGAATTCAGATCTGGCTTCCCCACACGGCTCTCGTCATGGAAAGAGACGGGCGTGACATGGGGGAATTCGGACGAGCTATCCGGACTCCAAACATGCGTACGAAACCTGGTGGACAATAATCTCAGGCTTGTCGACGTAATCTAGGTGATGCTCATCCGCCGGATTCTCCCATGCCAACAACGGGCCTTTAATTTGTGGGAGTTCGATCCGGCGCAGCACCGTGCCTTGAGCCGGCTCTTCGACACTACATACGAAGATGCCTGGAAGGTGTTGTTCAAGGGCGCCGAAGCCCCCACATCCGCTAACAAAGATCGTGGATACAGCTCGCGGCGTCAAGCCGGCGAGGTAAGTTATTTTACCATTTACGGGACTCTTTTTTCATAGATTGACTCTATGTGGGATCTAAAACTCCCCAATCTTTGACAGGACTGGCTCAAGACGTCCGGAAAAATTAACTGTCCGGATCCTTCGCCGGAAGACCCAGCGGATGCCCGATTGACGGGGCTGCTGGCTCCGGTACCCCATGTGGTGCCGGAGAAGAAGGCCAAGAAGGAGGCCACGGGAACTCGAAGGAGCTCCCGACGCCAGGTGCTGTCAGATTCTAAAGCAGAATCTTCTCCTAAGGACGAGGAGGAAGAAAAATAAGCTTCTCCCCCAGCGGGGGAGGAGAGGAAAAGGAAGGCCGCCCCAACTGGGGAGGCCGGAGGGTCCAAGAAGGGAAGAACCCTTCCTCCGGACTTCTCCACCAACGTCGACAACGACGAGGAGGATTGGCCAACAAGGGCCAAGCCCCTGGCGAGATCGCAAGTGTCCGAATACCCATGGCTTTTTTTACCATTGCATAGTGTTCTCTACTGCCGAACAATCATGCAGCCCGCCCAAGGGCGAGTTCGCCACTTCGTCGAGCGGGTCCCTGAGTTCGTCGGAAATGGAGAGTACTTCACTTCCGACCGCCTCCTCACCTCACGCTGCGGACGACGCCGAGGTGGTGCCCCAAGGGGGGCCTGGTCAAGAGGAGGTGGCGCAGGAGGCGCCACAAGGCAACCTCCCAGACTCCAGGCGCGTGGGGTGCAAGACCCCCAGGGGCTCTAAGCCCGACCCTTGTCCGGACTCCATGCCAGAACCTTCAGCGGTTCCGGAGTCCGGCAAGCGGTCCCTTCGTAAGAAGGGTAAGACGCCGGTGTCCTCCGTCCAACCGGAGGCACCGGATAGCTTACTAGAGGCGCTTAACAGCGCCTCCATCGAGGAGGAGCACCGCACTGTTATGAGTGCGGTGATCCGGACAGTTCAGTCCGCCAAGAGCGGGCTGACCGAAGCCTGTACCAGCCTTCTAACAGGCTTTGAGGTAAGTTTAGAATATGTAAAAATATTACCGCATAGACAGTAGCCCCTGATGCTTAGTTCGGTGTTCGGAAAGAAAAGCCGGACTAAGGATCTAAAAAGATATACGCAGGAGTCTAACATAAGTATGTCAATATGGGAATGCAGGCTGCGCTGCTGACCTCTGCCGCACTGACTGCGGAGGTCAATGCATTGAAGCAGAGCCTCGAGCGGTCCGAGAACAAGCTCGGCCAAGCCAAGAAGCAGCTCGAGGACAAGGAAGGTAAGTAGTACCTTATTAAAGAAATACCTTATAGAAAGGTTTCGGTTGCAAAAAATAACAGGAATAACATGGGTACTGCAGGGGCCACGAACAAGGTGGCGACCCTGAAGGAAGCGGTGTCCGTGGCCGAAAACAAAGCGGCCGCGGAACGCACCGAGCAAGAGAAGGGGGAGGCGCAGCTGGCCAAGGTACGACAAGAGCTCCAAGCTCTCGTGGAAAAACACGAGAGTTTGGAGCGTGACTCGAAGACTCGAGAGTCCGAGAAGGGGGAGGCGCAGCTGGCTAAGGCCGAGGCCCAAAAAGCCCTCCAAGAAATTGAATCATTAAGGAAGATAGTGGCAGGTAAGGAATTCTTTATGCAAAGCAAGCATGTGAAAGTGAATTACCTATTACTTACCCGGATTCGGAGCTCTCCAGGAGCATTCGCTGATTTGCCCCGTAGTGTGTCTAATGCTCCACATTCTACCGCGCCAAGGAGGGGAGCTCGATGGAAAAGGTGTTCTGGTCTCAGTATGCTGAGGCCGGACATCCGGTGCCCCTGAGCGACCAGCTGAAGCAGCTGGTCGAGCTCCACAAGGTCGCCGAACAGGCCATGAAGGGCCTTATAGCGCGGCTGTGGCCATTGGAAGCCATGCATGGGAGCTACTTCGGCTTAGTGCATCGGCTGGTGGACGCCTGTCCACGGATTGAAGTCATCAAGCGCTCCGTCTGTATTGAAGGTGTCCGTCGGGCCCTTGCCCGTGCTAAAGTGCACTGGGGCAAGCTGGATGCGGAGAAGCTTGTGATGGACGGGCCACCGAAGGGCAAGGAGCATCGCACGCCCGAAATGTACTATGAGGGCCTCCTGAAGGGTGCCCGCCGAATAGCGGATGAGTGCTCCAAAGATGTAATTTTTGAATAGACTCGCATTTGTTATCTTGTACGCTGAAAACTTGTTCATATGCGCTAAGCAACGCTAGTTAATTTAACATATTACCTTCTGTGCGGCCGTTTATCAAATTTGAGAGATGGTGTGACGCCCGGGTAATTAAGCTACAGTAATCCCCGCTAATGATGCCACGTCACCTCGGTTACTGTGGATAAACTCGCATTAGTTCGGAACCTAGTTCGAATTTCAAATTCAAAATCGAGCAAACAATAAAAGTTTTCAAATATTAAAATTTAAATGTTCGGAGTGAACTAAATAATCTCGTGGTAGTTTATTGGTAAATACAAATTAGGCACTAGTGGTAATTTTATAAAACTGAAAATAAAAGAAACTACAAATAAAAAGAGACAAGAAAATATATATAAAAAGGAAAACAGAAAACAAGAAAACAAAACAAAAAAAGAAGAAGAAGAACACCCCCTGCCCTTGGGCTTCGGCCCACCAGGCCGCAAACCACCGGGCCGCCAGGCCGGCCCACCCCGCCACCTTAACCTCCCCCACTCCCCCCACTGGCCACCGACACCCCCACTCCTCTCACCAAAAATATCTCCCCCTCTCCCCCGTCTGGATCGGGATCGAGGGAGGAGGCCCTCGTCGCCCGCCGCCGTCAGGCGCACCCGCCGCCACGACGGAGCCCCTCCGCAGGCCTGCCTCCTCAACCCCGTCGCCACACCCCCGCCCCACGTTCCCCTCTCTCCCTCGTATCCTCCCGATCCCGATCTGGATCGGGCACCGGCGCCCTTCTCCCTCGCTCGTCGCCGTCGACTGCCTCACCTCGCCGCCCTCGTCGTCGACCCCTCCATCGACGGACCCCCCTCCCCTCGAGCATCGTCTCCGCCCTGGCTTCGCGGGACGCCGCACCCGAGGACCCTGCGCCCGCCCCCGACGCGTCCCCGACGCCATCGCACCGGTGCCACGCCGTCGCCGGTGCCGACCCCGTCACCGGATCGCCAAGCACCGCCCCGGCCTGCCCCCTCTACGACGTCGTCGCCGTCCGCCGGACCTCCTCGCCGGGCTGCCCCTCTCCGTCGCGTCCCCGTCCTCCTCCTCGACCACCGCTGCCACGATCCCTACCGGCCCCGTGAGCTCCGCCTCGCCCCTCCCCTCCTCTCTGTCCCGTTCCGGCCGCGCCCGATGCGTGCCCGCGGCCACCGCGCCCCGGCCCGCGCTCACCGTGGCCGTGGCCGCGCGCCGTCCCCTGCACGCCGCTCGGGGCCGCGCCCCGCCCGTGTCCCTGCTCCTCGGCCTCCCTCACGCTCGCGCGCGCCCGACCGCCCTTGTTGCCGCCCCGGGCCGCGGCCTCCTCTCGCCAGCCCTCTCCGTCCCGCCCGCCGGCCGGATCCCGCTCCGGCAATGGTCGGGCCATGGGCCAGAGTGCCCTCCCCTGCGCCGGCGCCCTGCCGGGTCCGCCCGTACCGGGCGTGCGCCCGCTCGGGCGCATCCGATGCCCGCGCCCGAACCGCCCCGTAGCGCCCGTGCCCGTTAGGCCTTGGCCCTATGACAAGTGGGGCCCAGCCCCTGGAACATTAAAAAAAAGAAGGGAATTAAAATAATAATAATAATATATATTAAATAAATAAATGAATAATAATTAAAATAATTAAAATATTAATTAACTAATTACGAAATTAATTAAGTTAATTAATCCTGATTAGATTAACCTAATCACTAATTAAGCTAATTAATCTGTTTAGTTAATCTTAGTCAATGACAGTGGGACCCACACGTAAGGTTGACCAGGTCAATGGTAAACGTTGACTGCTGACATCACTCTGATGTCATGCTGACGTCATCATTTACTATTCTGGAGAATGTTGGATTTAAACAATTAATTAAATTTCAGAAATTAATAAAATCTTTAGAAAATCATATCTTTTAATCCGTAACTCGGATTAAAATATTTTCAACATGAAAGTTGCTCAGAACGACGAGATGAACCCGGATACGCAGCCCGTTCGTCCACCACACACTCCTAACATATCAAACACACAACTTTCCCCCTTCGGTTCATCTGTCCGAAAACACGGAACACCGGGGATACTTTCCCGGATGTTTCCCCCCCTTCACCAGTATCACCTCCTACAGCATTTGGTCACCTCTAGCACCGCGTATTGCCATGTTACGCTTTGTGATACTTTGATTGCTCTGTTATTTATTGTGTTCCCCCTCCGTTACTTCTTTCCGGTAGACCCCGGGACTGCCGGCGACCCCCAGTTCGACTACGGAGTTGACGACCCCTCTCTCTTGCCAGAGCAACCAGGCAAGCCCCCCCCCCCCCCTTGATCACCAGATATCGCCTATTCTACTCTATACTGCTTGCATAAGAGTAGTGTAGCATGTTACTGCTTTCTGTTATACCTATCCTGATGCATAGCCTGTCTTTGTTACTACTGTTATTACCTTTACCTGCAATCCTATATGCTTAGTATAGGATGCTAGTATTTTCATCTGTGGCCCTACATTCTTGTCCGTCTGCCGTGCTATACTATCGGGCCGTGATCACTCGGGAGGTGATCACGGGTATATACTATATACTTATACATGATACATGTGGAGACTAAAGTCGGGTCGGCTGGTGGAGCACCCGCGAGTGGATCTTTGTGGCGGAGCGACAGGGCAGGTTGAGACCGCCTAGGAGAGAGGTGGGACTGGCCCTGTTCGGCGTTCATGGATACTTAACACGCTTAACGAGATCTTGGTATTCGATCTGAGTTGGCTACGAGCCTATACGCACTAACCAACTACGTCGGAAAGATATGGGCACTCGGCGTCGTGGTATCAGCCGAAGCACTTCGTGACGCCAGCGACTGAGTGTCGCGTGCCGGATTGGAACGTAAGCTTGCTCTTGTATTAAGGGGGCTAGTTCTGCTTCCGGCCGTGTACGCAACATGCAGGTGTGCTATGGGCGATGGGCCCAGACCCCTGTGTGCTTAGGTTTAGACCGGCGTGCTGGCCTCTCTGTTGAGCCTAGGTGGGGCGGCGACGTGTTGATCTTCCGCGGCCGGGCATGACCCAAGAAAGTGTGTCCAGCCAAATGGGATCAAGCGTGTTGTGTAAGTTGGTGCACCCCTGCAGGGAAGTTAATCTATTCGAATAGCCGTGATCTTCGGTAACAGGATGACTTGGAGTTGTACCTTGACCTTATGACAACTAGAACCGGATACTTAATAAAACACATCCTTCCAAGTGCCAGATACAACCGGTGGTCGCTCTCTCTCAGGGCAATGAGGAGGGGATCGCCGGGTAGGATTATTGCTATGTGATGTTACTTGGAGGACTTCAACCTACCCTCTTCTACCTGTTGCAAGACGAAGGTGACCAGAAGCGTAGTCTTTGATAAGACTAGCTAACCCCCTCTTATTCTGGCATTCTGCAGTTCAGTCCATTGACATGGCCCTTTACACATATATCCATGCATATGTAGTGTAGCTCCTTGCTTGCGAGTACTTTGGATGAGTACTCACGGTTGCCTTGTTTCCCCCTTTTCCCCTTTCTCTACCCGATTGCTGCAACCAGACGATGGAGCCCAGGAGCCAGCGCCACCGTCGATGACGACTACTACACCGGAGGTGCCTACTACTACGTGCAGCCCGCTGGCGATGACCAGGAGTAGTTAGGAGGATCCCAGGCAGGAGGCCTGCGCCTCTTTCGATCTGTATCCCAGTTTGTGCTAGCCTTCTTAAGGCAAACTTGTTTAACTTATGTCTGTACTCAAATATTGTTGTTTCCGCTGACTCGTCTATGATCGAGCACTTGTATTCGAGCCCTCGAGGCCCCTGGCTTGTATTATGATGCTTGTATGACTTATTTATGTTTTAGAGTTGTGTTGTGATATCTTCCCGTGAGTCCTTGATCTTGATCGTACACATTTGCGTGCATGATTAGTGTACGATTGAATCGAGGGCGTCACAAGTTGGTATCAGAGCCGACTGCCTGTAGGAATCCCCCTTCCACACTCCTTGGCCGAAGTCGAGTCTAGACATTGCAAAAACTTTTACTAACATGGCTGTGTGCCTTACGGGCCCACGTCGCCATTGGGTGGTACTGGGATCTTTTACTGCTCGACCTTTACTCTGGGACTCTGAGCTCTCTTCTATTCGGGTTAAATGATTTTGCTAAAAACAAAACTAACTTTAGGTTCTCGCAAGTACTTTCTCTCGGAGAGCCACTTGTTACCGATGACCGCCTGCTGCACCAGAAGATTCTGAAGATACTCTACGATGTGCTCTCGAGACTATGTGCCATCGCTTTTGCAATTCACTTCCATCGATAAATCCCTCTGGATAACTACTTACACCTATCGTTCATATTGTCATCCCCGGTTGCTCTTGTTATTACAAGATGTCCTGAAATACTCTTCGATATTCCGAGAATTCTTTATGCCTACTGCCTTGCAGTTCTTTGCTACATGAATACCCCTACGGATAATTTCTCGCACTTACCGAGTATCCGCTCATCCCCAGTTGTTCATGATTTTCACAAAAGTCTTCAAAATACTATTCCATCTTCCGAAAATCCTCTGGAGCCTTTGGCTCTTGAAATTCTTGCTTGCTCGCATTATGGTTAATCCCCTAAGTATCGTAGTCTTATTGACATTCCTTGTCATTATCATTTTGAGTCTGTTGACTCAATATGTTTGCGAATACACGCAATCATTATTGAACCTTATAAATTACCTTTCCGACTGAGCTGCCATTCTTTTAACTGGAATTGGTTCTCGACCAATCCCATCGACTTTGATTGTACCCTAAGGCTATTCAACTTATCCACCCCTAATCAGAGCATTGCTTCTGATCCCTTGATTTGGAAATCATAATTCCTTTGCATTTGAGATTTGAGTTAGTCAGTTGTTTCTATAATCTGATCTCCTTGCATTCTTCTTCCTCTAGTTAAGTACCGATGCTCACGTCAGACCCCTTGTGGACCATCAGGTCCATTGTTGGATTTTATCCGTCAGCATCCTTCATATTCAATAACTTTGTGAGACCTTCCCCTGATACATAATGCCTTTGGTAAATTGTATCCTCTGCTTTGTCAACCATGCTCTACCTCCGAGCTTGAGTTATTTACCCCTGAAGTTGATGCTATACGTTCCTAAGATGCCTTGATGGGTTGAACCTATCCCCCCCCTAATATGTGTGAACTCGAAAATTTTCACGAGTCATACTCTTCCAGTGTTTTGCTAGATAAAGTTTAAACACTACAACTTCTCCGAAAAATGAGAAGTGAATGGAAGGTTATGCATTGAGGAAGTGGGAGTCGACCTTGAACCTTTGGGTTCATGCCCATGGACACGATGTAGATCCTATCATGGAAGCTTCTTGTAACAATAACTATTTCCTTGATAACTAACATATGGTATCTGTGAATTGAGCCCTTGCAACCGTGGTTCCGACCATGATTGTTCTTCTTTGATCCCATTTCTCGGACAAGTTAAAACAATTGTCTTCTATGGATCAATACACCATTCCAACCTTTACTTTGATCTTGTGTCGAGTATTACCCCCCTGGTATCTCGAGATTATCATGGAACTGCATAACTTTTTATGAGTTCTTCATCAAGTGCTACCTTCCCATTGATTCCAATTTTTCGCGGGCTCTGAGTTATTAAACACTCAAAGACACCGATAACTGAACCGAGTCCGCACTACGGTTCAACAACTCTTCAGTAAGCTTCTATAAGTACGAGTTAGTACCCGATCACGCCATTCCTAGCCTGTTTGGCTATATCATTGTCGTGATTATTTTAACTGTGCTACCCGGTCCTTCTTCTTGGAGCGCAATTTTCGACGATGAACTAACCTTACGTCGATCCTCATCGTCATATCATTTCGCCTTGAACAACAAGCTTGGTTTCGAGTTTGTGCCGTACCCTTGGTTCCAATAATCTTTCACTTCATCATTACTTTGACTTGATGTCGTCGCCGATCGATTACATCTTCATGAACTCTCGCGACAAAGGTGTCGTGATCATCAACATTCTGAGCTCATCCAGGATATCAATTGAATTCATGATGAGAAATACCATCCTTGCCCTTGATGAATTGTATTATCATCGACCACTTTATTGCCTTCCGTTCAACACAAGTTGTTCGTGTTTTGTGTAAACCTTGAGATCCCTGCTACCCAGTAGTTGATCTTCCTTACCTCGGAAGTATTACCATCTCCTTTTGTCAAGGATGTGGTGAGAATTTCACCACCTCTTAAGAATTCTTGATATCATAATACTTCTTGCCATCTTCGTTCATTCCTTGGCCCCCGTATTTTTTTCAACCGGAATACCGACAATTGAGCTATGTCGTGTGAATTCAAAACTTCTAGCAAGCCTCTTGCTTTGAAGTGAAATTCTTAGACTATTGATTATTGAATCACCATTCCGACGTTGGTCGTGCAACCCAGCCCATATTTCGGGTGCACCTTTCAACCAATGTTTAATTGTGTATGTCTTCCTCGAGCATACATCATTATACCATTTGAGCTGACAAATGTCATCTTCTTGTTCACATTATCGTGGAAATCCATCCGTTTGGAATTCTCGATGAATTGTCGCTGAGCCCATCAGCCACCTTCTCATCCCCTCCTTGGTTTAATGATGAACTATTGCTTCAGAAACCCGCTCCCATAGTTCATTTCTCGAGAATCTTGCAATGTCATTTCGTCGATTTGTGTTGCACCTTTTCCTCTCGGACCCCCCTGAGTCTGAGGTATCATGACACCAATTGGATATGGATCTCGGTCAGATATGATGGTTGGGACAACTTTCCAAGAGTTATGATGTTGATCCTTTGATGACCCGGTAACATGATGTCATGCCTAGCACCCCCCCCCCCCCGGCTGGAGGACCTATCATTATAGATTCCTTTTCAGCAAGGTTATCCTTTCATCCATGGGGAAATTGTAAGACTTATTCTACAAGTTATTCCTGATGGATCCTTCGTGTTTTCAAAGTTTGATCTTCACCTGAAGACCATGTCAATGCTACCTCGAAGCATGTCAATGGTACTCCGATTTTCAACAGGAACATTTGAAGCACGATGCTAAATTTT
>LR880969.1:739424489-739473679 GCA_904067115.1 Aegilops sharonensis
CCCCCCCGGCTGGAGGACCTATCATTATAGATTCCTTTTCAGCAAGGTTATCCTTTCATCCATGGGGAAATTGTAAGACTTATTCTACAAGTTATTCCTGATGGATCCTTCGTGTTTTCAAAGTTTGATCTTCACCTGAAGACCATGTCAATGCTACCTCGAAGCATGTCAATGGTACTCCGATTTTCAACAGGAACATTTGAAGCACGATGCTAAATTTTGTTTATCATTTATCCTAACTCCGTTGTATGGGTAATATCATGAGATTCCTCCCCCTTACTTAAATGGTTTTCTACTTTATATCCTGTCATGGATATCTTGCTCTGCTTGTCCTTGGGAAGGATATACCCCTGATAACACATTTTCCTTTCCATTGTTCTGTTTAATCTGATATTCATATTTTCCTTTCCATTGTTTGTTTTAACCTTTCTTGTGATCTATATGACCTAAGCAGTAATATTCTCATGCTTTTGTATATACCTCAGTGTACAATTCTGTCAGCAAGACCATGTTACTATTGTTGATGACATTTCGGTAGCCACCGATGGACGAGAACCTTGCCTATTGGCCTGCCTCGTTCAACGAGCGGGAAAATGGTTCTCTTCGTTCCTCGCCCTGGGTACCGACGTTGTTACCGACATAACTGACAGGTTATTCTCTGGCATGCCTTGATATCATAACTGTGCAAGATGTCACCGCTCTTTCAACGTTTAACCCACATGGTGGGCCCATAACCCACAGTTTCACAGGATCGAAACCTGACTCTCCTGTACACCCCTGTTGCCCAAGTTATTCCTCGTGCTTGACTTCGTATGTAATTCACGGGGTCACTTTCCTAGTAATCTATTCTGGTATCAGACACAAAACTTATTACCATTGCTCGGGACCCCTTTTACACTTTGTTTCAGGCATCGAATGATTGCCTACCCGCTTGAAACTTCTCATGGTACCTTCTTACTTTGCTCTCGATATTTTCTGAAGTTCCAGTTCGAGAGTTACCTTCCGCCACCTTCCCCGATGTTAGCCACCAGATAGTCAACCTTGTAGAGGTTCATTCTGCCGGAATACCCCCTTATCCTTTCGTAAGTACGATGGAGTTCCCGAAGAAATGATGACAAGTTTATCATGATGCATTGGAATAAAGGATTGAATACATCAAAGAAAGGGATTAACTTCTTCGAGAAGATCCGTTAGAACATCGTAACCAGAACTTTCCCCTTACTCCCCTCTTAAATCTCGGGACGAGATTTCTTGTAGTGGAGGAGAATTGTGACGCCCGGGTAATTAAGCTACAGTAATCCCCGCTAATGATGCCACGTCACCTCGGTTACTGTGGATAAACTCGTGTTAGTTCGGAACCTAGTTCGAATTTCAAATTCAAAATCGAGCAAACAATAAAATTTTTCAAATATTAAAATTTAAATGTTCAGAGTGAACCAAATAATACATAGGTAATTATGGTGGAGAAACCAAACTTTGATAAAATGTTTAAAGGCCCTAAAACAATTAAAACAATAGTGAAAACAATTAAACAAATGCCTATTGAATTTATAAAATGCTAACACTATTTTATTATGGGTTAAGAATTAATCTCGTAGTAGTTTATTGGTAAATACAAATTAGGCACTAGTGGTAATTTTATAAAACTGAAAATAAAAGAAACTACAAATAAAAAGAGACAAGAAAATATATATATAAAAAACAAAAACAGAAAACAAGAAAACAAAACAAAAAAGAAGAAGAAGAACACCCCTTGCCCTTGGGCTTCGGCCCACCAGGCCGCAAACCACCGGGCCGCCAGGCCGGCCCACCCCGCCACCTTAACCTCCCCCACTCCCCCCACTGGCCACCGACACCCCCACTCCTCTCACCAAAAATATCTCCCCCTCTCCCCCGTCTGGATCGGGATCGAGGGAGGAGGCCCTCGTCGCCCGCCGCCGTCAGGCGCACCCGCCGCCACGACGGAGCCCCTCCGCTGGCCTGCCTCCTCAACCCCGTCGCCCCACCCCCGCCCCACGTTCCCCTCTCTCCCTCGTATCCTCCCGATCCCGATCTGGATCGGGCACCGGCGCCCTTCTCCCTCGCTCGTCGCCGTCGACCGCCTCACCTCGCCGCCCTTGTCGTCGACCCCTCCACCGACAGACCCCCCATCCCCTCGAGCATCGTCGCCGCCCTGGCTTCGCGGGACGCCGCACCCGAGGACCCTGCGCCCGCCCCCGACGCGTCCCCGACGCCATTGCACCGGTGCCACGCCGTCGCCGGTGCCGACCCCGTCACCGGATCGCCAAGCACCGCCCCGGCCTGCCCCCTCTACGACGTCGTCGCCGTCCGCCGGACCTCCTCGCCGGGCTGCCCCTCTCCGTCGCGTCCCCGTCCTCCTCCTCGACCACCGCTGCCACGATCCCTACCGGCCCCGTGAGCTCCGCCTCGCCCCTCCCCTCCTCTCTGTCCCGTTCCGGCCACGCCCGATGCGTGCCCGCGGTCACCGCGCCCCGGCCCGCGCTCACCGTGGCCGTGGCCGCGCGCCGTCCCCTGCACGCCGCTCGGGGCCGCGCCCCGACCGTGTCCCTGCTCCTCGGCCTCCCTCACGCTCGCGCGCGCCCGGCCGCCCTTGTTGCCGCCCCGGGCCGCGGCCTCCTCTCGCCAGCCCTCTTCGTCCCGCCCGCCGGCCGGATCCCGCTCCGGCAATGGCCGGGCCATGGGCCAGAATGCCCTCCCCTGCGCCGGCGCCCTGCCGGGTCCGCCCGTACCGGGCGTGCGCCCACTCGGGCGCATCATATGCCCGCGCCCGAACCGCCCCGTAGCGCCCGTGCCCGTTAGGCCTTGGCCCTATGACAAGTGGGGCCCAGCCCCTGGAACATTAAAAAAAGAAGGGAATTAAAAAAATAATAATAATATATATTAAATAAATAAATGAATAATAATTAAAATAACTAAAATATTAATTAACTAATTAAGTAATTAATTAAGTTAATTAATCCTGATTAGATTAACCTAATCACTAATTAAGCTAATTAATCTGTTTAGTTAATCTTAGTCAATGACAGTGGGACCCACACGTAAGGTTGACCAGGTCAATGGTAAACGTTGACTGCTGACATCACTCTGATGTCATGCTGACGTCATCATTTACTATTCTGGAGAATGTTGGATTTAAACAATTAATTAAATTTCAGAAATTAATAAAATCTTTAGAAAATCATATCTTTTAATCCGTAACTCGGATTAAAATATTTTCAACATGAAAGTTGCTCAGAACGACGAGACGAACCCGGATACGCAGCCCCTTCGTCCACCACACACTCCTAACATATCAAACACGCAACTTTCCCCCTTCGGTTCATCTGTCCGAAAACACGGAACACCGGGGATACTTTCCCGGATGTTTCCCCCCCTTCACCAGTATCACCTCCTACACCATTAGGTCACCTCTAGCACCGCGTATTGCCATGTTACGCTTTGTGATACTTTGATTGCTCTGTTATTTATTGTGTTCCCCCTCCGTTACTTCTTTCTGGTAGACCCCGAGACTGCCGGCGACCCCCAAGTTCGACTATGGAGTTGACGACCCCTCTCTCTTGCCAGAGCAACCAGGCAAGCCCCCCCCCCCCCCCACCTTGATCACCAGATATCGCCTATTCTACTCTATAATGCTTGCATTAGAGTAGTGTAGCATGTTACTGCTTTCTGTTATACCTATCCTGATGCATAGCCTGTCTTTGTTACTACTGTTATTACCTTTACCTGCAATCCTATATGCTTAGTATAGGATGCTAGTATTTTCATCTGTGGCCCTACATTCTTGTCCGTCTGCCGTGCTATACTATCGGGCCGTGATCACTCGGGAGGTGATCACGGGTATATACTATATACTTATACATGATACATGTGGAGACTAAAGTCGGGTCGGCTGGTGGAGCACCCGCGAGTGGATCTTTGTGGCGGAGCGACAAGGCAGGTTGAGACCGCCTAGGAGAGAGGTGGGCCTGGCCCTGTTCGGCGTTCGCGGATACTTAACACGCTTAACGAGATCTTGGTATTTGATCTGAGTTGGCTACGAGCCTATACGCACTAACCAACTACGTGGGAAAGATATGGGCACTCGGCGTCGTGGTATCAGCCGAAGCACTTCGTGACGCCAGCGACTGAGTGGCGCGCGCCAGATTGGAACGTAAGCCTGCTCTTGTATTAAGGGGGCTAGTTCTGCTTCCGGCCGCGTACGCAACGTGCAGGTGTGCTATGGGCGATGGGCCCAGACCCCTGTGCGCTTAGGTTTAGACCGGCGTGCTGGCCTCTCTGTTGAGCCTAGGTGGGGCTGCGATGTGTTGATCTTCCGCGGCCGGGCATGACCCAGGAAAGTGTGTCCGGCCAAATGGGATCAAGTGTGTTGGGTAAGTTGGTGCACCCCTGCAGGGAAGTTAATCTATTCGAATAGCCGTGATCTTCGGTAACAAGAGGACTTGGAGTTGTACCTTGACCTTATGACAAATAGAACCGGATACTTAATAAAACACACCCTTCCAAGTGCCAGATACAACCGGTGGTCGCTCTCTCTCAGGGCAATGAGGAGGGGATCGCCGGGTAGGATTATTGCTATGTGANCTGCGATGTGTTGATCTTCCGCGGCCGGGCATGACCCAGGAAAGTGTGTCCGGCCAAATGGGATCAAGTGTGTTGGGTAAGTTGGTGCACCCCTGCAGGGAAGTTAATCTATTCGAATAGCCGTGATCTTCGGTAACAAGAGGACTTGGAGTTGTACCTTGACCTTATGACAAATAGAACCGGATACTTAATAAAACACACCCTTCCAAGTGCCAGATACAACCGGTGGTCGCTCTCTCTCAGGGCAATGAGGAGGGGATCGCCGGGTAGGATTATTGCTATGTGATGTTACTTGGAGGACTTCAACCTACCCTCTTCTACCTGTTGCAAGACGAAGGTGACCAGAAGCGTAGTCTTCGATAAGACTAGCTATCCCCCTCTTATTCTGGCATTCTGCAGTTCAGTCCATTGATATGGCCCTGTACACATATATCCATGCATATGTAGTGTAGCTCCTTGTTTGCGAGTACTTTGGATGAGTACTCACGGTTGCCTTGTTCCCCCTTTTTCCCCTTTCTCTACCCGATTGCTGCAACCAGACGATGGAGCCCAGGAGCCAGACGCCACCGTCGATGACGATTACTACACCGGAGGTGCCTACTACTACGTGCAGCCCGCTGACGACGACCAGGAGTAGTTAGGAGGATCCCAGGCAGGAGGCATGCGCCTCTTTCGATCTGTATCCCAGTTTGTGCTAGCCTTCTTAAGGCAAACTTGTTTAACTTATGTCTGTACTCAGATATTGTTGTTTCCGCTGACTCGTCTATGATCGAGCACTTGTATTCGAGCCCTCGAGGCCCCTGGCTTGTATTATGATGCTTGTATGACTTATTTATGTTTTAGAGTTGTGTTGTGATATCTTCCCGTGAGTCCTTGATCTTGATCGTACACATTTGCGTGCATGATTAGTGTACGATTGAATCGAGGGCGTCACAGATGGCAAGTCGTTTGCTTCAGCCCCCATGCCACGAGTGTTGGGGTGTTCGGGATAAACTTGAGCACTCTTGTTCCCATTCTTGGGTCCATCTAGGGAGGCGCTCAACGCAAACAACAAGGCAACCGGACTTATAATGCTTGAACACTCTCATTTAGCCATAGAATTCTATAATTTTAAATTTTGGTGAAGCCCCTAGTATTCGGAAGACTGAGTTCGGGGCGCTATCCACGCCTTGGCCGGACAATTCCGGTTCCTAGATCTAAGCGGCATAAGTCTTTAGGGACCCGAAAAAACCTCTCGAACAGTGACCGGCTCTCGCCCTATCATGACGGTCAGTTTTAGCTTTCTCCACTGAGGTGCTCGACCCAGCTCAACTGGGGCACAATCGCAGTGGTTCTCCCGGTGCTACCTTAGCCGATATAACGGAACGTAAGGTACCAAAACACGGGAGCCGGGCAAACCGAACTATTGACCCAAGACATGATTCAGAGCCGATTCATATAATGCTATAAGTTCGGGGTGCCGCACTTGTGAAAGTGTTCGGACTTATCACACCATAATTTTGGAGTACTTAAGCCCCTGGTGTATTGGCCGTACCAAAGTGTACGGGTGCAACATGTCATGAAATGAACATATATATAGATAAAGAAAGGAGTGCAATAATAGGCAAAAGCTATGTATTGTTTATTCAAAAAGGTACTGCAATGAAGGCAGAACGATGCAAATAGTGCGATAAGCAAGGGATGGGACTATCTAACATGTCCCCCTCCAGGGGTAAGCTGCGTGATGGTATGTAAAACAGGTATAATGCTCGTAATAGAGACCACATGAACACTCGACGTGGCTTTCTGCTTCCCTGGCTGTTACATCGTGAGTTCGGCGATTCTAGTGCCGGACAGGACTTCTGGAAAACGGAGTCCTGAAAGTAAGAAAAAGGAAAAAAAAGGAAAAAAGAAAAAGAATGACACAATCGGGAGCCCCTGGTGCGGTTGAGCCGCATTCCGGGCGTGCCGTGGTCGTGCCCCTCCCCTTATGCCCATGGTATCTCCAGAGCGTAGTTATGTACGCGTAGTACTGGCTTTGCAATTTCGTGAGGGCTGGGGTTGGGGCCGGATTGCTACGCGTGCTTGAATCGTGCCAGGCGGTCTTGTTGTAGGTTACTCCGGGCGCGCTTGACAGTGTCCGGACGCTTAGTGGCCGGACTTGAGAATTGCTGTGAGAGGCTGCTTTGTACCTCCGCTGCGAGGGCCGCCGTGTGCTCCTCCGTTCGGAGAGAGCGTTTGGTGTTTCCATTGACCGTGATTACTCCTCGAGGGCCTGGCATCTTGAGCTTGAGGTATGCGTAGTGCGGTACCGCATTGAACTTTGCAAATGCGGTTCGTCCAAGCAGTGCATGATAGCCGCTGCGGAATGGGATGATGACGAAGATTAACTCTTCGCTTCGGAAGTTATCCGGGGATCCGAAGACCACTTCGAGTGTAACTGAGCCCGTACAACTGGCCTCTACACCCGGTATGACGCCTTTAAAGGTCGTCTTTGTAGGTTTAATCCTTGAGGGGTCTATGGCCATTTTGCGCACAGTATCCGGATAAAGCAGGTTCAGGCTGCTGCCACCATCCATCAGGACTCTTGTGAGGTGAAATCCGTCAATAATTGGGTCAAGAACCAATGCGGCGAAACCGCCGTGACGAATGCTAGTGGGGTGGTCCCTTCGATCGAAGGTGATCGGGCAGGAAGACCATGGGTTGAACTTTGGGCCGACTGGCTCCATCGCATATACGTCCCTTAGTGCACGCTTCCGCTCCCTTTTGGGTATGTGCGTTGCGTATATCATGTTCACCGTCCGCACTTGTGTGGGAAAACCCTTCTGTCCTCTATTGTTCGGCGGCCGGGGCTCTTCCTCGTTATCGCTATGCAGCCCCCTTGTCATTGAGTTCGACACTTAACTTGACTGCTTGCTTGAACACCCAACAATCCCTGTTGGTGTGATTGGCTGGTTTTTCGGGGGTGCCATGTATCTGGCACAAGAGATCGAGTATTCGGTCCAAGTTGGACGGGCCCTGGGTATTTCTTTTGAATGGTTTCTTCCGCTGACCGGGTTTAGAGCCTCTAAATCCGGCATTGACGGCCGTATCTTCAGCATTATCGCTGTTAATGCGGCGCTTGTTCTTGTTGCGACGCGACCTACCATTGCTGTCCTTGGTATCCGAACCATCAGGGTGTTTGGCCAAGTTGTTGCTTCGAGCTAGCCAGCTGTCCTCTCCCGCACAAAAGCGGGTCATGAGTGTTGTGAGGGCTGCCATGGATTTCGGCTTTTCCTGTCCTAGGTGCCGGGAAAGCCACTCGTCGCGGAGTTATGTTTGAAGGCTGCAAGGGCCTCTGCATCTGGACAGTCAACGATTTGATTTTTCTTTGTTAGGAACCGTGTCCAGAATTGTGTGGCCGATTCTTCTGGCTGCTGAATTATGTGGCTAAGGTCATCGGCGTCTGGTGGTCGCACATATGTGCCTTGGAAGTTATCAAGGAATGCGGCTTCCAGGTCCTCCCAACAACCAATTGATTCTGCTGGCAAGCTATTGAGCCAATGCCGAGCTGGTCCTTTAAGCTTGAGTGGGAGGTATTTGATGGCATGTAGATCATCACCGCGGGCCATGTGGATATGGAGGAGATAGTCCTCGATCCAGACCGCAGGATCTGTGGTACCATCGTATGATTCGATGTTTACGGGTTTGAAGCCCTCGGGGATTTGATGATCCATTACTTCATCTGTGAAGCATAGTGGGTGTGCGGCGCCTCTGTATTGGGCTATGTCACGACGTAGCTCATATGAGCTTTGTCTACTGTGTTCGGCCCGGCCGGGTTTGCTGTATCCGGCGCGACGGTAATCATCCATCATCGTTGGGCGCCCATGCGATCCGTAGATCGATCTTGTATGTTTTGCCTTATCCTCCAATATATCTCGCAAGTCCGAAGCGTTTTCCCGTGCCTTGGTACTTTTTGAGCGGCGTCGGGGTGTGGCTTGAGCGGAGGGCCGAGAGGCTTCTCTGTCGCGGCCACTGGGTGGCCGGTCTGCCATGTCATGCGCTGGTGACTTGGGTGCTTCCTCCTCTGATCGAGGCAACGGCCTGTGTTTGGGGTAGCTTTTGGAGGGGCGTTCGAGTTCATCTCTTCGGCTGCAAGGACTTCAGTCCATCTGTCAGCCAGCAGGTCTTGGTCAGCTCCAAGCTGTTGCTGCTTTTTCTTGAGGCTGCTTGCCGTGGCTATAAGCCTGCGTTTGAAACGCTCCTGTTCGGCGGGATCCTCAGGAACGACAAATTCGTCGTCGTCGAGGCTTGCCTCATCTACGGAGGGAGGCACATAATTATCATCCTCGACCTCTCTTTCTGCCGCACTGTCGTGCGGACTTGCTTCTCCCTCCTCCTGTGCCGAGTCCTGCTGGAGGGGGTTATCTTCGGCACTGTCCGGGGTGTTATTATCTCCCGTGTCGGAATCACCGTTTTTATTGTGGCGGGATTTAGAGCGGCGCCGCTGACGTCGCCGCTTCGGTTGCTTCTTGGAGGGGTCATCCTCCGTTGTTCCATCGCCGTTCCCATCTTTTAGGATGTCCACCATGTATATGTCATATGACGAGGTGGCCTTCCAGTGCCCTGTAGGCGCTGGGTCTTGGTCGTCTCCGGCATCGTCGTCCATACCGTCGATGTCTTTGGAGTCGAAGTCGAGCATGTCGGTTAGATCATCGACAGTGGCTATAAAGTGGGTGGTGGGTGGGCTTTGAATTTTTCATCGTCCGTGTCCCAACCTTCCTGTCCATAGTCCGGCCAGGGCTCTCCGGATAAAGAGAGAGACTTTAGTGAATTCAGGATGTCGCCAAAGGGCGAGTGCTGAAAGATGTCCGCGGCAATGAACTCCATGACCGGCGCCCAATCGGATTCGATTGGCAGGGGCGCGGAGGGTTCGGAGTCCGGAGAGGAGTCCGGCACCCTGGAGTCGAGGTCTTCGCAAAGGACAGGGATGGAGTCCGGCTCAATTGCCGTAGAGATTGTAGCCCCCGAGGCGGTGTCCAACCACTCGTCCTCGATCGGGGAATCCGGCTCCGGATTAAGGGTCGGAGCGGATGCTGGTTCGGCCTCCAGGGCACTGTTCGGCTGCAGAGCTAGATCATGCCCATCGAGACTGTGCGGCACGCCTGGCTGCGGCTCGAATCCGTCGAAGATCAAGTCTCCGCGGATATCGGCCGTATAGTTCAAACTTCCAAATCTGACCTGATGGCTAGGGGCGTAGCTTTTGATCTGCTCCAGATGGCCAAGCGAATTGGCCCGCAGTGCAAAGCCGCCGAATACGAAGATCTGTCCGGGGAGAAAAATCTCACCCTGGACCGCGTCGTTGTTGATGATCGAAGGAGCCATCGGGCCTATCGGTGACGACACAGAGGAACTCTCAATGAAAGCACCAATGTCGGTGTCAAAACCGGCGGATCTCGGGTAGGGGGTCCCGAACTGTGCGTCTAGGCGGATGGTAACAGGAGACAAGGGATACGATGTTTTTACCCAGGTTCGGGCCCTCTCGATGGAGGTAATACCCTACTCCTGCTTGATTAATATTGATGATATGGGTAGTACAAGAGTAGATCTACCACGAGATCAAGGAGGCTAAACCCTAGGAGCTAGCCTATGGTATGATTGTTGTTCGTCCTACGGACTAAAACCCTCCAGTTTATATAGACACCGGATAGGTTAGGGTTACACAGAGTCGGTTACAATGGTAGGAGATCTACATATGTGTATCGCCAAGCTTGCCTTCCACGCCAAGGAAAGTCCCATCCGGACACGGGACGAAGTCTTCAATCTTGTATCTTCATAGTCTTGGAGTCCGCCCGTGATGATAGTTCGGCTATCCGGACACCCCCTAGTCCAGGACTCCCTCACTACACATTTTTTAATCAAATTCCGTATAGTGGTCTTTGATGGCCAGCAGCTCCCTTTAGGACGGCTCGCCAAGGCCACGCAAGATGGAGTCCTTGAGGGTGCCGCATGACTATTTGTGCAGAGATTTTATGATGTTCCTCACAAGGACTGGGAGGACACCGGTTTTCCATGACTATAGAGGCTTGCGATGGCGTAACTTTTGATCTATGGTTATTTCAGATGGTTTCTCTACTTATAGGATTTTTTGGGCGTCGTTTTCACGCGAAGATAGGCCTTGAGGTGAGTACAACCCACCGGAGCAATCCCAGCCCCTCAAGCGTGTCCGGGTGGGTTGTGCCCTCCTCGTGGCTCTTCTGGCCCTCCCACAAAGCTTTGGGGGTCATTTTTGTTCCAAAAAGATCATCAAAAAGTTTAATCTCATTTGGAGAACTTTCATTCGAAAACATGTGGTCTATCTGCTGCATCTCTCGCAAGCTAAAATTACACTTATTGCATCAAAGAAGAATATGTATGTGACACATGGTTGTCGTTAGCTCAGAATGTGTTGTTTTTATAATAATAGCATCTTGAAACTCCCCCGTGTTCGGTTGCCACGTCTCTCGGTTACCCAGTTGCTGAGCAAGGTGGGCTGCAAGCATACATGTGACACATGGTTGTCGTCATCTCATGCCGTAAGGTGTTGGATTGTTTCAGCTACAAATATGTGACCGATATTGTACGTTATTTGGTAAAGTGAATCGAACCACACTACTTTACATAGTGAAAATCATGAGTAGGCCTGAGAAGTCTGGGGCTATCAAGGAGGTTGTTCTTCAGCCATCACCAGCAGAGAAACCACATCAGTTTATCAAGTTTAATATTAAATAGGTAGTGTCAAAGCATGACATGTCGTCGGGCTCCTCCTCCTCCTTTTTGGCATTGGTGTGAGTAGGCCTGAGAAGTCTGGGGCTATCAAGGAGGTTGTTCTTCAGCCATCACCAGCAGAGAAACCACATGTACATTTATCACAGAACATAAGAAATATTCTGAAATGCTCATTGCACCTTGTTGATAACACTGGTATAAGAAGCCTTCTTTTTGTGACTTCCAGCTTGAACACGGCTTCAGATGTTGTCCTTTTGCTATGCATTCACTTTTCCAGAGCCTAAGCGAACAAGACAGGTAAAGTGAATCGAACAACACTACTTTACATAGTGAAAATCATGAGTAGGCCTGAGAAGTATGGGGCTATCAAGGAGGTTGTTCTTCAGACATCACCAGCAGAGAAACCACATGTACATTTATCTCAGAACATAAGAAATATTCTGAAATGATCATTGCACCTTGTTGTTAACACTAGTATAATCAAACGTGCTTCGAAGTGATGTTGATCTGCCAAGTGGGTTGTTCATTACTGATACCGTGTGTTTCCCTTAGTTAATTACACAAACTGAGATTAGGTTATTGACCGGAAACAGTTCTACTTGACCTATACGGCGGTGTCTGCTGGTGCTGGCTGGAGAACAACCTGCTTGATAGCCCCTGACGTCTCAGGCCTACTCTCAAGTGCTCTTTGTGCTCTTTGTGTTCTCTTACTCACACACAATGGAGAAGATCTTACAAGAATACCAATGCCGAAAAGGAGAAGGAGGAGCCCGGCGACATGTCATGCTTTGACACTACCTATTTAATATTAAAGTTGATAAACAGATGTGGTTTCTCTGCTGGTGATGGCTGAAGAACAACCTCCTTGATAGCCCCAGACTTCTCAGGACTACTCATGATTTTCACTATGTAAAGTAGTGCGGTTCGATTATCACCACCAGAGAAACCACATGTACATTTATCACAGAACATAAGAAATATTCTGAAATGCTCATTGCACCTTGTTGATAACACTAGTATAAGAAGCCTTCCTTTTGTGACTTCCAGCTTGAACACGGCTTCAGATGTAGTCCTTTTGCTATCCATTCGCTTGTCCAGAGCCTAAGCGAACAACACATGTAAAGTGAATCGAACCGCACTACTTTACATAGTGAAAATCATGAGTAGGCCTGAGAAGTCTGGGGCAATCAAGGAGGTTGTTCTTCAGCCATCACCTGCAGAGAAACCACATGTTGTAAAATCCCGATTTCACCCCGAACACTTCCGATATCCAAATATAGGCTTCCAAGATTGTCACTAAAATCACTAATTAGGTTATTATTTTGTTAAACTTACCTGTTTATTGGGATATGGAACTAACCCGGACTGATGTTGCTTTCAGCAGAACTACCATGGTGTTGTTTTTTGTGCAGAAATGGAAGTTCTCCAAATGAGATTAAACTTTTTGATTATTTTTTTGGAACAAAAAGACCCCCGAAGCTTTGTGGGAGGGCCAAAAGAGCCACGAGGAGGGCACAACCCACCCGGACACGCTTGAGGGGCTGGGATTGCTCCGATGGGTTGTGCTCACCTCGAGGCCTATCTTCGCGTGAAAACGACGCCCAAAAAATCCTATAAATAGAGAAACCATCATAAATAACCATAGATCAAAAGTTACGCCATCGCAAGCCTCTATAGCCATGGAAAACCGGTGTCCTCCCAAGCCTTGGCGAGCCATCGTACAGGGAGCTGCTGGCCATCAAAGACCACTCGAAGGGGTAACTTGTCCGGTAGGCGGGGTGCTTCACCGAGAGCCTGCATGGTTTAGGATTAAGTAGGCAAACTGGGTAAGCCTCAAGGCATTTCGAAAACATGTGGTCTATCTGCTGCATCTCTCGCAAGCTAAAATTACACTTATTGCATCAAAGAAGAATATGTATAGTGTTTGGTTGACTAGGCATTTGTAGACTTCATCACAAAGATAATTAAGATGACATGGTAAACTGATTAATTAGTTTATCAAGTTTAATATTAAATAGGTAGTGTCAAAGCATGACATGTCGCCGGTCTCCTCCTCCTCCTTTTCGGCATTGGTGTTCTTGTAAGATCTTCTCCATTGTGTGTGAGTAAGAGAACACAAAGAGCACAAAGAGCACTTGAGAGTAGGCATGAGACGTCAGGGGCTATCGGCTGAAGAACAACCTCCTTAATAGCCCCAGACTTCTCAGGCCTACTCATGATTTTCACTATAGACAGGGGACACATACCATTGGATCGGCCACTCTGAGCATAAAACATTTTGTGACTTCCAGCTTGAACACGGCTTCAGATGTAGTCCTTTTGCTAGGCATTCGCTTGTCCAGAGCCTAAGCGAACAACACAGGTCCTTTGTCCATGAAATGGGGTTTGGAAGCATCTTGAAACTCCCCCTTGTTTGGTTGCCACGTCTCTCGGTTACCCAGTTGCTGAGCAAGGTGGGCTGCAAGCATACATGTGACACATGGCTGTCGTCAGCTCATGCCGTAAGGTGTTGGATTGTTTTAGCTACAAATATGTGACCGATTTTGTACGTGATTTGGTAAAGTGAATCGAACCGCACTACTTTACATGGTGAAAATCATGGGTAGGATTGAGAATTCTGGGCCTATTAAGGAGGTTGTTCTTCAGCCATCACCAGCAGAGAAACCACATGTATATTTATCACATAACCTAAGAAGTATTCTGAAATGCTCATTGCACCTTGTTGATAACACTGGTATAAGAAGCCTTCTTTTTGTGACTTCCAACGGAAAACCGGTGTCCTCCCAAGCCTTGTGAGGAACATCGTAAAATCTCTGCACAAATAGTCATGCGGCACCCTCAAGGACTCCATCTTGCGTGGCCTTGGCGAGCCGTCGTACAGGGAGCTGCTGGCCATCAAAGACCACTCAAAGGGGTAACCTGTCCCGTAGGCGGGGTGCTTCACCGAGAGCCTGAAGAACAACCTCCTTGATAGCCCAGACTTCTCAGGCCTACTCATCTCCAAATTTAACATGTTATATATGGAATTTGATTAGAAAAATGTGTAGAATGCTTGCGAGAGATGCAGCAGATAGACCACATGTTTTCGAAATGCCTTGAGGCTTATCCAGTTTGCCTACTTAATCCTAAACCATGCAGGCTCTCGGTGAAGCACCCTGCCTACGGGACAAGTTAACCCTTCGAGTGGTCTTTCATGGCTAGCAGCTCCCTGTATGACGGCTTGCCAAGGCCACTCAAGATGGAGTGCTTGAGGGTGCCGCATGACTATTTGTGCAGAGATTTTACGATGTTCTTCACAAGGCTTGGGAGGACACCGGTTTTCCATGGTGAAAATCATGAGTAGGCCTGAGAAGTCTGGGGCTATCAAGGAGGTTGTTCTTCAGCCATCACCAGCAGAGAAACCACATCAGTTTATCAAGTTTAATATTAAATTGGTAGTGTCAAAGCATGACATATCGCCGGGCTCCTCCTCCTCCTTTTCGGCACTGGTGTGAGTAGGCCTGAGAAGTCTGGGGCTATCAAGGAGGTTGTTCTTCAGCCATCACCAGCAGAGAAACCACATGTACATTTATCACAGAACATAAGAAATATTCTGAAATGCTCATTGCACCTTGTTGATAACACTGGTATAAGAAGCCTTCTTTTTGTGAATTCCAGCTTGAACACGGCTTCAGATGTAGTCCTTTTGCTATGCATTCGCTTGTCTAGAGCCTAAGCGAACAACACAGGTAAAGTGAATCGAACCTCACTACTTTACATAGTGAAAATCATGAGTAGGCCTGAGAAGTCTGGGGCAATCAAGGAGGTTGTTCTTCAACCATCACCAGCAGAGAAACCCATGGACATTTATAACAGAACATAAAAAATATTCTGAAATGCTCATTGCACCTTGTTGATAACACTAGTATAAGCAAACGTGCCTCGAAGTGATGTTGATCTGCCAAGTGGGTTGTTCATTACTGATACCGTGTGTTTCCCTTAGCTAATTACACAAACAGAGATTAGGTTATTGATCGTAAACAGTTCAACTTGACCTAAACGGCGGTGTCTGCAGAGTAGTGATAGCCCCCGGGGGTTTCCGGTAACCTCCCGGTACTCCGGTAAAATCCCGATTTCACCCAGAACACTTCTGATATCCAAATATAGGCTTCCAAGATTGTCACTAAAATCACTAATTAGTTAATATTATTTTTTGTCATTGTGCACTTCTAAAATACTCCCTCTGTCCAATAAGCTTTCTGGGAGGGCCAGAAGAGCCACAAGGAGGGCACAACCCACCCGGACACGCTTGAGGGGCCGGGATTGCTCCGGTGGGTTGTGCTCACCTCGAGGCCTATCTTCCCGTGAAAACGACGCCCAAAAAATCCTATAAATAGAGAAACCATCAGAAATGGGGTTTGGAAGCATCTTGAAACTCCCACGTGTTCGGTTGCCACGTCTCTCGGTTACCCAGTTGCTGAGCAAGGTAGGCTCCAAGCATACATGTGACACATGGTTGTCATCAGCTCATGCCGTAAGTTGTTGGATTGTTTCAGCTACAAATCTGTGATCGAATTTGTACGTGATTTGGTAAAGTGAATCGAACCGCACAACTTTACATAGTGAAAATCATGAGTAGGCCTGAGAAGTCTGGGGCTATCAAGGAGGTTGTTCTTCAGCCATCACCAACAGAGAAACCACATCAGTTTATCAAGTTTAATATTAAATTGGTAGTGTCAAAGCATGACATGTCGCCGGGCTCCTCCTCCTCCTTTTCGGCACTGGTGTGAGTAGGCCTGAGAAGTCTGGGGCTATCAAGGAGGTTGTTCTTCAGCCATCACCAGCAGAGAAACCACATGTACATTTATCACAGAACATAAGAAATATTCTGAAATGCTCATTGCACCTTGTTGATAACACTGGTATAAGAAGCCTTCTTTTTGTGACTTCCAGCTTGAACACGGCTTCAGATGTAGTCCTTTTGCTATGCATTCGCTTGTTCAGAGCCTAAGCGAACAACACAGGTAAAGTGAATCGAACCGCACTACTTTACATAGTGAAAATCATGGGTAGGCCTGAGAAGTCTGGGGCTATCAAGGAGGTTGTTCTTCAGCCATCACCAGCAGAGAAACCACATATACATTTATCACAGAACATAAGAACTATTCTGAAATGCTCATTGCACCTTGTTGATAACACTAGTATAATCAAACGTGCCTCGAAGTGATGTTGATCTGCCAAGTGGGTTGTTCATTACTGATACCGTGTGTTTCCCTTAGTTAATTACACAAACTGAGATTAGGATATTGACCGGAAACAGTTCTACTTGACCTAAACGGCGGTGTTGTGACGCCCGGATAATTAGGCTACAGAAAAACTCTGCTAATGATGCCACGTCACCTCCGTTACTAATGTGAATCCCTTGTTAGTTCGAAGCCGATTCAAATTCAAAATTTAATTAAAGGAAAACAACAAAAGTTTTCAAACTTAAAAACTAAAATGTTCAATAAATAGTAGATAAATCAGAGGCTAGGATAAAATTGTAAACAACATTATTGAAATGTGATAAGTCATTTAAGCAATCTCAAACAGTGGCTGAATACATTATTTAATAACCTTTTAATTAATCTAAATCTAATATGAAATAGTATTTCACCCAAACTAGTTTTCAGTGCTAGGATCTAATGCACTGCAAATTATGAGCTAGCTCCCATATTTTATAAAAATCAATTAGGTGCTAAACATTTTTAAAAAACAGTAAAAGACAATAAATAAAAGAAAAAGAATAAAAAAACAAACCTAACAAAACTAACGAGAAAAAGAAAGACCCCCCAACTGGGCCTCGGCCCAGCAGGCCATCGGGCCCTCAGGCCGGCCCAGTCGCCCCCAGCATAACCCCCTCCCCACTCCCCAAACGCTAGCCACTACCGCACACAGACCCCACTCCCCCTCTCGGTCCACTCCCCTCCCCTCGATTCCCCACGCCTCTCCCCCTCTCCCCCGATGGGATCTGGATCGGGGCAGTTGCCCCGGCCCCGTCGAACGCCGCCTCGCCGGCCCCTGCCCTCGTCCTCGTGCCCTATCCCCACTCCCTCGACGGCTCCCCTTGCCGCGCCAACCGCGCCCTCGACGCCCTACGCCGCCTGCCGCTGGACCCGCTGACGCCTGCCGCTGGACTGCACGTCGCCGGAAGCCTGCCGGAGATCGCAACCTCGCCGGCCTGCTTCCTCTCCGTCGCCCGGTTGTCCCCGACCTTCTTCCTCGTCACCCACTGCCACTTCCCTACCCGCTCTGTGAGCTCCCTCCCTTTCCCTCTCTGTCCCGAGCGGCCATCACTGCGTCCGGGCCGCGCTCACCGCGACCGGACGCGTCCCGCAACTCCACGCCGGCGCGCCGCTCGCGCCGTGCTCGCGGCCACCACGACCCCACGCGCCCGTCCCCTGCTGCGGCGCCTCGCCGCTGGCCCCGTGCCCCCTCGTGTTGGTTTGCTGTGGTGGCTGATCTGCCGTCGCTGCCGCCGTCGTCTACCCGCGCCCGTCGTGGCCTCTGCCACCCTCGCCCGCACTCGCCGCGCCACGACGCCCCACCCGCGCCTGGCCTTGGCCTCCTCCTGGCCTCCCCTGCTCGGGTGCCCGGCTGGGTACACCCGCCCCTGGGCGTGCGCCCGCTCGGGCCGAAACCGCAGCGCCCCGTGCCCGTTTGCCCGACGCCCGCAATCTCCCCTTGTCCCAATGACAAACGGGGTCCACGCCCCTGGTACGTTATAAAAAAATAAGATTAAAAAAAGATAAATAAATAAATAAATAAATAAATTTAGGAATTAAATTAAGTTAATTAATCCTACTTAATTAATCTAATTAACATGTTAGTCTAACTAAGCAATAATTAGTTTAACCTAACCCTAATTAACTTAAACAGTGTATGACAGGTGGGTCCCACTGGGCCCACACGCCAGTTTGACCCAGTCAACCTCTGTTGACTGCTGACCTCATGCTGACGTCAGCAAATACTGTTCTGGATAATGTTACCTTAAAATAATTAAATAAATCCTGAAAATGATTTAAATCTTTTAAAATTAATAGAAAATAAACCGTAGCTTAGATGAAAATACTTTCTACATGAAAGTTGCTCAGAACGACGAGACGAATCCGGATACGCAGCCCATTCATCCGCCACGCGTCCCTAGCATAGTGAACCTGCAACATTTCACCTCCGGTTCATCTGCCCGAAAACACGGAACACCGGGGATGCTTCCCGGATGTTTCCCCCCTTCACCGGTATCACCTCAGACCGCGTTAGAACACGTCTAGCTCTGCTTGTTGTCCTGATATGCATATGTTTGCATGGTATTCATTGTTTCTTCCCCCTCTTCTCTCTGGTAGACTACGAGACCGACGCTGCTGCTGCCCAGTACGACTACGGAGTTGACGACCCCTCTCCTTGCTAGAGCTATAAGGCAAGCCCCCCCTTTGATCACCAGATATCGCCTACTCTTCTCTATACTGCTTGCATTAGAGTAGTGTAGCATGTTACTGCTTTCAGTTAATCCTATACTGCTGCATAGCCTGTCCTTGCTACTACTGTTGTTACCTTTACCTGCTATCCTACTGCTTAGTATAGGATGCTAGTGATCCATCAGTGACCCTACACTCTTGTCCCTCTGCCATGCTATACTACTGGGCTGTGATCACTTCGGGAGGTGATCACGGGCATATACTATATACTTTACACTATTACATTACCTGTGATACTGTTCGGAGATGGGGGCTGAAAGGACAGGTGGCTCCATCCCGGTAGAGGTGGGCCTGGGTTCCCGACAGCCCCCGACTGTTACTTTGTGGCGGAGCGACAGGGCAGGTTGAGACTACCTAGGTGAGAGGTGGGCCTGGCCCTGGTCGGCGTTCTCGGATACTTAACATGTTTAATGAGATCTGGGTATTTGATCTGAGTCTGGCCATTTGGTCTATACGCACTAACCATCTACGCGGGAGTAGTTATGGGTATCCCGGCGTCGTGGTATCAGCCAAAGCACTTCGTGACGTCGACGACGGAGCGGCGCGCCGGATTGGACTGGAACGCCTGCTAGGCTAGGTCTGCTTCCGGCCGCCCTCGCAACATGCAGGTGTGCTATGGGCGATGGGCCCAGACCCCTGTGCGCTTAGGTTTAGACCGGCGTGCTGACCTCTCTGTTGTGCCTAGGTGGGGTTGCGACGTGTTGATCTTCCGCGGCCGGGCATGACCCAGAAAAGTGTGTCCGGCCAAATGGGATCAAGCGTGTTGGGTTATGTGGTGCACCCCTGCAGGGAAGTTAATCTATTCGAATAGCCGTGATCTTCGGTAACAGGATGACTTGGAGTTGTACCTTGACCTTATGACAACTAGAACCGGATACTTAATAAAACACACCCTTCCAAGTGCCATATATAACCCGGTGGTCGCTCTCTCTCAGGGTTACGAGGAGGGGATTGCCGGGTAGGATTATGCTATGTGATGCTACTTGGAGGACTTCAGTCTACTCTCTTCTACATGTTGCAAGACGGAGGCTGCCAGAAGCGTAGTCTTCGACAGGATTAGATATCCCCCCTCTTATTCTGGCATTCTGCAGTTCAGTCCACTGATATGGCCCTTTATACATATATCCATGCATATGTAGTGTAGCTCCTTGCTTGCGAGTACTTTGGATGAGTACTCACGGTTGCCTTGTTCCCCCTTTTCCCCCTATCTCTACTCGATTGCTGCGACCAGACGATGGATCCCAGGAGCCAGACGCCACCGTCGATGACGACTACTACCCCGGAGGTGCCTACTACTATGTGCAGCCCGCTGACGACGACCAGGAGTAGTTAGGAGGATCCCAGGCAGGAGGCCTGCACCTCTTTCGATATGTATCCCAGTTTGTGCTAGCCTTCTTAAGGCAAACTTGTTTAACTTATGTCAGTACTCAGATATTGTTGCTTCCGCTGACTCGTCTATGATCGAGCACTTGTATTCGAGCCCTCGAGGCCCCTGGCTTGTATTATGATGCTTGTATGACTTATTTTATTTTTAGAGTCGTGTTGTGATATCTTCCCGTGAGTCCCTGATCTTGATCGTACACGTTTGCGTGTATGATTAGTGTACGATTGAATCGGGGGCGTCACAGGTGTCTGCTAGTGCTGGCCGGAGAACAACCTCCTTGATAGCCCCGGACATCTCAGGCCTACTCTCAAGTGCTCTTTGTGCTCTTTCTGTTCTCTTACTCACACACAATGGAGAAGATCTTACAAGAACACCAATGCCAAAAAGGAGGAGGAGGAGCCCGGCGACATGTCATGCTTTGACACTACTTATTTAATATTAAACTTGATAAACTGATGTGGTTTCTCTACTGGTGATGGCTGAAGAACAACCTCCTTGATAGCCCCAGACTTCTCAGGCCTACTCATGATTTTCACTATAGACAGGGGACACATACCATTGGATCGGCCACTCTGAGCATAAAACATTTTGTGACTTCCAGCTTGAACACGGCTTCAGATGTAGTCCTGTTGCTATGCATTCGCTTGTCCAGAGCCTAAGCGAACAACACGGGTCCTTTGTCCATGAAATGGGGTTTGGAAGCATCTTGAAACTCCCCCGTGTTCGGTTGCCACGTCTCTCGGTTACCCAGTTGCTGAGCAAGGTGAGCTGCAAGCATACATGTGACACATGGTTGTCGTCAGTTCATGCCGTAAGGTGTTGGATTGTTTTAGCTACAAATCTGTGATCGATTTTGTACGTGATATGGTAAAGTGAATCGAACCACACTACTTTACATAGTGAAAATCATGAGTAGGCCTGAGAAGTCTGGGGCTATGAAGGAGGTTGTTCTTCAACCATCACCAGCAGAGAAACCACATCAGTTTATCAAGTTTAATATTAAATAGGTAGTGTCAAAGCATGACATGTCACCGGGCTCCTCCTCCTCCTCCTTTTCGGCATTTGTGTGAGTAGGCCTGAGAAGTCTGGGGCTATCAAGGAGGTTGTTCTTCAGCCATCACCAGCAGAGAAACCACATGTAGATTTATCACAGAACATAAGAAATATTTTGAAATGCTCATTGCACCTTGTTGATAACGCTGGTATAAGAAGCCTTCTTTTTGTGACTTCCAGCTTGAACACGGCTTCAGATGTAGTCTTTTTGCTATGCATTCGCTTGTCCAGAGCCTAAGCGAGCAACACAGGTAAAGTGAATCGAACAACACTACTTTACATAGTGAAAATCATGAGTAGGCCTGAGAAGTCTGGGGCTATCAAGGAGGTTGTTCTTCAGCCATCACCAGCAGAGAAACCACATGTACATTTATCACAGAACATAAGAAATATTCTGAAATGCTCATTGCACCTAGTTGATAACACTAGTATAAGCAAATCTGCCTCGAAGTGATGTTGATCTGCCAAGTGGGTTGTTCATTACTGATACTGTGTGTTTCCCTTAGTTAATTACACAAACTGAGATTAGGTTATTGACCGGAAACAATTCTACTTGACCTAAATAGCGGTGTCTGCTGGTGCTGGCCGGAGAACAACCTCCTTCATAGCCCCTGACGTCTCAGGCCTACTCTCAAGTGCTCTTTGTGCTCTTTGTGTTCTCTTACTCGCACACAATGGAGATTGTTTCAGCTACAAATCTGTGACCGATTTTGTATGTGATTTGGTAAAGTGAATCTAACCGCACTACTTTACATAGTGAAAATCATGAGTAGGCCTAAGAAGTCTGGGCCTATCAAGGAGGTTGTTCTTCAGCCATCACTAGCAGAGAAACCACATGTACATTTATCACAGAACATAAGAAATATTCTGAAATGCTCATTGCACCTTGTTGATAACACTAGTATAATAAGCCTTCTTTTTGTGACTTCTAGCTTGAACACGGCTTCAGATGTAGTACTTTTGTTGTGCATTCGCTTGTCCAGAGCCTAAGCGAACAACACAGGTAAAGTGAATCGAACCGCACTACTTTACATAGTGAAAATCATGAGTAGGCCTGAGAAGTCTTGGCCTATCAAGGAGGTTGTTCTTCAGCCATCACCAGCAGAGAAACCACATGTACATTTATCACACAACATAAGAAGTATCCTGAAATGCTCATTGCACCTTGTAGATAACACTGGTATAAGAAGCCTTCTTTTTGTGACTTCCAATGGAAAACCGGTGTTCTCCCAAGCCTTGTGAGGAACATCGTAAAATCTTTGCACAAATAGTCATGTGGAACCCTAAGGACTCCATCTTGCGTGGCCTTGGCGAGCCATCATACAGGGAGCGGCTGGCCATCAAAGACCAGTCGAAGGGGTAACTTGTCCTGTAGGCATGGTGCTTCACCGAGAGCCTAGTGAAAATCATGAGTAGGCCTGAGAAGTCTGGGGCTATCAAGGAGGTTGTTCTTCAGGCTCTCGGTGAAGCACCCCGCCTATGGGACAAGTTACCCCTTTGAGTGGTCTTTGATGGCCAGCAGCTCCCTGTACGACGGCTGACCAAGGCCACGCAACATGGAGTCCTTGAGGGTGCCGCATGACTATTTGTGCAGAGATTTTACGATGTTCCTCACAAGGCTTGGGAGGACACCGGTTTTCCATTGGAAGTCACAAAAAGAAGGCTTCTTATACCAGTGTTATCAACAAGGTGCAATGAGCATTTCAGAATAGTTCTTATGTTCTGTGATAAATGTACATGTGGTTTCTCTGCTGGTGATGGCTGAAGAACAACCTCCTTGATAGCCCCAGACTTCTCAGGCCTACCCATGATTTTCACTATGTAAAGTAGTGCGGTTCGATTCACTTTACCTGTGTTGTTCGCTTAGGCTCTGGACAAGCGAATGCATAGCAAAAGGACTACATCTGAAGCCGTGTTCAAGCTGTAAGTCACAAAAAGAAGGCTTCTTATACCAGTGTTATCAACAAGGTGCAATGAGCATTTCAGAATATTTCTTATGTTATGTGATAAATGTACATGTGGTTTCTCTGCTGGTGATGGCTGAAGAACAACCTCCTTGATAGCCCCAGACTTCTCAGGCCTACTCACACCAGTGCCGAAAAGGAGGAGGAGGAGCCCGGCGACATGTCATGCTTTGACACTACCAATTTAATATTAAACTTGATAAACTGATGTGGTTTCTCTGTTGGTGATGGCTGAAGAACAACCTCCTTGATAGCCCCAGACTTCTCAGGCCTACTCATGATTTTCACTATGTAAAGTTGTGCGGTTCGATTCACTTTACCAAATCACGTACAAAATCGGTCATAGATTTGTAGCTGAAACAATCCAACACCTTACGGCATGAGCTGACGACAACCATGTGTCACATGTATGCTTGCAGCCCACCTTGCTCAACAACTGGGTAACCGAGAGACGTGGCAACCGAACACGGGGGAGTTTCAAGATGCTTCCAAACCCCATTTCATGGACAAAGGACCTGTGTTGTTCGCTTAGGCTCTGGATAAGCGAATGCATAGCAAAAGGACTACATCTGAAGCCGTGTTCAAGCTGGAAGTCACAAAATGTTTTATGCTCAGAGTGGCCGATCCAATGGTATGTGTCCCCTGTCTATAGTGAAAATCATGAGTAGGCATGAGAAGTCTGGGGCTATCAAGGAGGTTGTTCTTCAGCCGATAGCCCCCGACGTCTCAGGCCTACTCTCAAGTGCTCTTTGTGCTCTTTGTGTTCTCTTACTCACACACAATGGAGAAGATCTTACAAGAACACCAATGCCGAAAAGGAGGAGGAGGAGTCCGGCGACATGTCATGTTTTGACACTACCTATTTAATATTAAACTTGATAAACTGATTAATCAGTTTACCGTGTCATCGTAATTATCTTTGTGATGAAGTCTACAAATGGCTAGTCAACCAAACACTATACATATTCTTCTTTGATGCAATAAGTGTAATTTTAGCTTGCGAGAGATGCAGCAGGCTTCCCCGGCTCACCCTACTCCCTCCGCTGGCCTGGCCAAACGCAATCAACTGCCTCCTTATTATGCGAAAAAATGATTCCTCCCACTGACATCTGGGGCGCACAGGTTGGGAGGCTGACCTGTGGGCCTACTAAGTTGACGCGTACGCAGGGCTTGTCAACATATTCAACAAACGATTCTACCAGCAGTAACCGTTGGATTAGAATCGAACGGTCCTGCTGCTTCTTCAATCGCTGCTCTTCTTGCACCAGTCACCCAAACCAGCGCCGGTGAGACCGCCTGCTCCTGCCCCCAGTGGCCGACTATGCTGCCGTTGAGGCCTCATCGCCCCCTACTACTCCCACCGCTAGCTAGGCCCTGCGGCGACGGCAGCCTCACACCACAGCCGAACCAGTGAACCCTCGTACTCCTCTCCGCGTGGGCATCCACTGCCGCGTCTTCCTCGGCTCCGCGTCGTCCCCTTCCTAGGCCTCACCGTCGTCCACCGCCTTGGTGCTCTCGGCGCGGCATGGTCAATGTGGTCAACGGCCGACTTCCATCGGAAGAGTACTGTACGTGGAGAGGCTGACAGCTGGGTCCACGGCCATAGCCCAGTTTTTTTGCGATTTGCCAAGTAAGTCGATTTGTCAGGCCTGTTGGGCTGCAAATCTTTCAAGACGAGGAGAGTTTTCATTCGGCTGACCGAGAAAATGGCCTATCAGTAATGAGAAATGGGCTATACATTTTTAAAACACATCCAACCGGCAATTAGTTTCAGATTGCTTTTTTTCATTTCGAGATTTTAAATTGCATTGATTTTTATGCATGGACATTTTTTTGGATTTTATATTGATATATATTTATTTTTAAAATCAGTTTGAACGTGACTCGAAATTTCAGGATTAAAAACAGTTCAGACCGCTCCGAAATATGCAAAATTTCATACAATTTTTTAACCGTGGCCATAATATGGGCTGTAATTGTAACAAAAAGAATATGGGATCCAAAAAAACCTTAAGAATTAGCAAATGGGCTGTAAATTATTAGAAATAATGACAGATGGGCTGCATGATGTTTTCCACATATTTGAGGCTTTCCTAAAAAAAGGTTGATGCACAAGCAGTGACTGTTGGATGTCCATCCAACGGCCGTCGTGCTTCTTTAATCTCTGATCTTCCTGCTCCAGCCGCTCAAACAAGCGCCAGCGGGACTGCCTGCTCTCTCCTCTCCGTGGCCGGCTATGCTGCTGCGCAGGCCTCACCGCCCCACCGTCCTTCCATCGCTGGCCTAGCCATCCCTCTACTCACCCACACCTGCTGTTATTCTCCGGCGACGGCAGATGAACCAGTAAACCCTCGTACAGTCGTTCTCCCCTCCGCGTGGGAAACAACTGCCGAGTCTTCCCTGGCTCCATGTCGTTCCCTTCCTAGGCCTCGCTGTCGTCCACCACCCTGGTGCTCTCGGCACGGCCTGGTCAACGTGGTCAACAACTGACATGCATCTGAAGTGGACTGTACGTGGAAAGGCTGACAGCTGGGTCCACGGCCGCACGCAAGGAAATGCCTCCTTATCACGCACAAAATAATGATTCCTCCACCTGACATATGGGACCCACCGAAAGGGCCTCTGTATTTCGCGAAAAAAACGTTACCACCGCTGGCAGCTCGGACCCACCAGCTATATCTTCGCACGCAAGGAAGTGCCTACTTATTACGCACAAAAAAATGAATACTCCCCCTGCTAGCTGGGACCCAGTATAGTGGAAGGCTGACTTGTGGGCCTACTAAGTTGACGGGGACGGAGGGCTTTGTCAACTTAATCAATATGCACGATTATAGCTCCAGTGACCGTACGATGTCCATCCAATGGCCGTAGTGCTTCTTCAACCTCTGGTCTTCTTGCTCCAGCCGCCCAAACCAGCGCCGGTCGTGCCTCGTGCTCCTGCCTCCCATGGCCGGCTGCGATGCCGCATAGGCCTCACCGCCCCCTACTACTCCCACCGCTGGCCAGGCCATCCCTCTACTCACCCACATGCTACGTCTTGAGCTTGCGTTGGTTTTCCCCGAAGAGGAGAGGACGATGCAGCACAGTAGCGTAAGTATTTCCCTCAATTTTTGAGAACCAAGGTATCAATCCAGTAGGAGGCCACGCGCAAGTCCCTCGTACCTGCACAAAACGATAGCTACTCGCAACCAACGCGATTAGGGGTTGTCAATCCCTTCACGGTCACTTACGAGAGTGGGATCTGATAGAGATAATCTTTTTATTTTTGGTATAAAGATGCAAAGTAAAGAGTAAAAGGCAAAGTAAAAAACAAAGCAAGTATAAAAGTGATGGAGATTGATATGATGAGAATAGACCCGGGGGCCATAGGTTCCACTAGTGGCTTCTCTCAAGAGCATAAGTATTCTACGGTGGGTGAACAAATTACTGTTGAGCAATTGACAGAATTGAGCATAGTTATGAGGTTATCTAGGTATGATCATGTATATAGGAATCACGTACGTGACAAGTAGACCGAAATGATTCTGCATCTACTACTATTACTACACTCATCGACTACTATCCAGCATGCATCTAGAGTATTAAGTTAAAAACAGAGTAACGGCTTAAGCAAGATGACATGATGTAGAGGAATAAATTCATGCAATATGATAAATACCCCATCTTGTTATCCTCGATGGCAACAATACAATACGTGCCTTGCAACCCTTTTTGTCACTGGGTAAGGACACCGCAAGATTGAACCCAAAGCCATGCACTTCTCCCATTGCAAGAACTACCAATCTAGTTGGCCAAACCAAACGGATAATTCGAAGAGACTTGCAAAGATAACTCAACCATACATAAAAGAATTCAGAGAAGATTCAAATATTATTCATAGATAAGCTGGATCATAAACCCACAATTCATCGGTCTCAACAAACACACCGCGAAAAGAAGATTACATCGAATAGATCTCCACGAGAGAGGGGGAGAACATTGTATTGAGATCCAAAAAGAGAGAAGAAGCCAACTAGCTACTAGCTATGGACCCGAAGGTCTGAAGTAAACTACTCACACTTCATCGGAGGGGCTATGATGTTGATGTAGAAGCCCTCCATGGTGGATGCCCCCTCCGGCGGAGCTCCGGAACAGGCCCCAAGATGGGATCTCGTGGATACAGTAAGTTGCGGCGGTGGAATTAGGTTTTTGGCTCATGTTCTGATCGTTTGGGGGTACATAGGTATATATAGGAGGAAGGAGTACGTCGGTGGAGCTTCGAGGGGCCCACGAGGCAGGGGGCGCGCCCAGGGGGCGCCCCCCACCCTCGTGGCCGCCTCTCTGATGCCTTGGCGTAGGGTCCAAGTCTCCTGGATCACGTTCGGTGAGAAAATCACGTTTCCGAAGGTTTATTCCGTTTGGACTCCGTTTGATATTCTGTTTCTACGAAACACTGAAAAAGGCAAAAAACAACAATTCTGGGCTGGGCCTCCGGTTAATAGGTTAGTCCCAAAAGTAATATAAAAGTGGAAAATAAAGCCCATTATAGTCCAAAACAATAGACAAAGTAGCATGGAGCAATCAAAAATTATAGATACGTTGGAGACGTATCAGGCATCCCCAAGCTTAATTCCTTCTCGTCCTCGAGTAGGTAAATGATAAAAAGAGAATTTTTGATGCGGAGTGATACTTTGGCATAATTTCAATGTAAATCTTCTTAATCATGGTATGAATATTCAGATCCGAAAGATTCAAGACAAAAGTTCATATTGACATAAAAATAATAATACTTCAAGCATACTAATCAAAGTAATCATGTCTTCTCAAAATAGCATGGCAAAAGAAAATTCATCCCTACAAAATCATATAGTTAGGCTATGTTTCATTTTCATCACACAAAGATGTTCCCAACTTCTATACCCCCGATGACAAGCCAAGAAATTGTTCATACTTAAATAATCTCAAACCTTTTCAACCTTCACGCAATACATGAGCGTGAGCCATGGATATAGCACTATGGGTGGAATAGAATATGATGATGGGGATTGTGTGGAGAAGACAAAAAAGGAGAAAGTCTCACATTGACGAGGATAATCAACGGGCTATGGATATGCCCATCAATTGATGTCAACATGAGGAGTAGGGATTGCCATGCAACGGATGCACTAGAGCTATGAATGCTCAACAAAAGAAAACTAGTGGGTGTGCATCCAACTTGCTTGCTCATGAAGACCTAGGGCATTTTGAGGAAGCCCATCGTAGGAATATACAAGCCAAGTTCTATAATGAAAAATTCCCAGTAGTATAGAAAGACAACTCATGAGACTCACTATATGAAAAACATGGTGCTACTTTGAAGCACAATATATGAGACTCAATACATGAAGAACAAGGTGCTACATTGAAGCACAAGTGTGGAAAAAGAGATAGTAGCATTGCCCTTTTTATTTTTTTTTATTTTTTGGGCCTTTCTTTTTTTCTTTTTGGCCTTTATCTTTTTTTTGGGCAATGCTCTAATAATGATGATCATCACACTTCTATTAATTACAACACGAGGATTACAACTCGAAACTAGAACAAGGTATGACTCTATATGAATGCCTCCGGCGGAGTACCGGGATGGTGCAATGAATCAAGAGTGACATGTATGAAAAATAATGCATGGTGGCTTTGCCACAACTACGATGTCAACTACATTATCATGCAATGGCAATATGACAAAAGTAATGTATGTCATGATGATGATGAACGGAACGGTGGAAAGTTGCATGGCAATATATTTCGGAATGGCTATGGAAATGCCATAATAGGTAGGTATGGTGGCTGTTTTGAGGAAGATATAAGGAGGTTTATGTGTGAAAGAGCGTATCATATCACGGGGTTTGGATGCACCGGCGAAGTTTGCACCAACTCTCAAGGTGAGAAAGGGCAATGCACGGTACCGAAGAGGCTAGCAAAGGCGGAAAGGTAAAAGTGCGTATAATCCATGGACTCAACATTAGTCAAAAGAACTCATATACTTATTGCAAAAATTTAGAAGTCATCAAAAATCAAGTACTACGCGCATGCTCCTAGGGGGATAGATTGGTAGGAAAAGACCATTGCTCGTCCCCGACCGCCACTCATAAGGATGCACAAGCCAGGTACACTTCATGTTTCAAATTTGTTACACAGCTTTAACCATACGTGCATGCTACGGAATTTGCTAACTTCAACACAAGAATTTCTCAAATTCACAACTACTCAACTAGCACAACTTTGATATTATCACCTCCATATCTCAAAACAATTATCAAGCATCAAACTTATCTTAGTATTCAACGCACTCAAAAGAAAGTTTCACATATCTTGAATACCAAGTAGATTAACATTAAGCAAATTGCCATGCTATTAACGACTCTCAAAATAATCTAAGTGAAGCATGACAGATAAAGTTTGTTTAAAACAAATCCACCACCGTGCTCTAAAATATCTAAGTGAAGCACTAGAGCAAAAATTATCACGCTCAAAAGATATAAGTGAAGCACTATGAGCAAACTATCAAGCTCAAAAGATATAAGTGAAGCACATAGATTGTTCTATCAAATTCCAATTCATGTATGGATCTCTCAAAAGGTGTGTACAGCAAGGATGATTTTGGTAAACTAACAAGCAAAGACGCAAATAATACAAGACGCTCCAAGCAAAACACTTATCATGTGGTGAATAAAAATATAGCTCCAAGTAAATTACCGATGGAAGTGGACGAAAGAGGGGATGCCTTCCGGGGCATCCCCAAGCTTTTACTTTTTGGTGTCCTTGGATTATCTTGGGGGTGCCATGGGCATCCCCAAGCTTAGGCTCTTGCTACTCCTTGTTCCATAATCCATCAAAAGAATTCATCCAAAACTTGAAAACTTCACAACACAAAACTCAATAGAAATCTCGTGAGCTCCGTTAGAGAAAGAAAACAAAAGACTACTTTAAGGTACTGTAATGAACTCATTCTTTATTTATATGGGTGTTAAACCTACTGTATTCCAACTTCTCTATGGACCATAAACTATTTTACTAGCCATAGATTCATCAAAATAAGCAAACAACACACCCAAAACAGAATCTGTCAAAAACAGAACAGTCTGTAGTAATCTGTAACTAACGCAAACTTCTGGAACTCAAAAAATTCTACCAAAATTAGACGACCTGGATTTTTTTTATTGAACAGCAGCAATTGGAATCAGTATTTATCACGTTCTGGTGATTTTTAACAATTCGGGCACTGAGCGCAAAGTTTCTGGAAATTACAGCAAGATCAAATAACTATCACCCAAGAAGATCCAATAGGTTTAACTTGGCACAAACACTAATTAAAAGATAAAACCACATCTAAACAGAGGATAGATGGATTATTTATTCATAAACAGAAGCAAAAACAAAAAAAAACTAAAAATAAAATTGGGTTGCCTCCCAACAAGCGCTATCGTTTAACTCCCCTAGCTAGGCATAAAAGCGAGGATAGATCTAGGTATTGCCATCAATTTTCAGTTTTTAGCGGAGTCATGCTCGAATCCGGGTGGTTCTTCTCGCTTCCCTTCATACTCGGAAATTTTTAGATCTAAATAATCCAACCGCTTATTACAAAGAGTAATCAACTTATCCATGCGGTGAAGATTTCCGCTAACACTTTTAAGAGGCTCAGGAGACTTTTGTAAAAAAATTGTTACTTCGCAAATCTTCTCAAACACTTGGGTTTCTTCCTGGGTAGGATGAGATCCTCCCTTTTGGGGTAGTGTTCCCACTATTCCCTCTATAATTTCATGCGCAATACTGGGATCAATCTCAATCAAATTTCCCTTGGCAATGCAATCCAAGAGTTGTCTATGCGTCATATTTAACCCAACATAAAAATTGCAAAGAAGAATTCTAAAGTTCACCTCTAGGGTGCACTTACGATAAGATTTCATCATCCTATACCAAGCATCTTTTAAGTTTTCTCCTTGCCTTTGCTTGAAGTGAAGAACTTCAAATTCGGGAGACATAGGAGCGGATAAGGAATTCGACATAACGACAAGCAAGCGAACTAGCACACGAGCAAACAAAAGGCGAAGGGAAAAGAGGAGGAGACTGGGAAAGAGAGGGCGATTAAAACGGCAAGGGTGAAGTGGGGGAGAGGAAAACGAGAGGCAAACGACAAATAATGTAATGCGAGAGATAGGGATTGTGATGGGTACTTGGTATGTTGACTTTTGTGTAGACTCCCCGGCAACGGCGCCAGAAATCCTTCTTGCTACGTCTTGAGCTTGCGTTGGTTTTCCCCGAAGAGGAGAGGATGATGCAGCACAGTAGCGTAAGTATTTCCCTCAGTTTTTGAGAACCAAGGTATCAATCCAGTAGGAGGCCACGCGCAAGTCCCTCGTACCTACACAAAATGATAGCTACTCGCAACCAACGCGATTAGGGGTTGTCAATCCCTTCACGGTCACTTACGAGAGTGAGATCTGATAGAGATAATATTTTTGGTATTTTTGGTATAAAGATGCAAAGTAAAAAGTAAAAGGCAAATTAAAAACAAAGCAAGTATAAAAAGTGATGGAGATTGATATGATGAGAATAGACCCGGGGGCCATAGGTTTCACTAGTGGCTTCTCTCAAGAGCATAAGTATTCTACGGTGGGTGAACAAATTACTATTGAGCAATTGACAGAATTGAGCACTGTTATGAGGTTATCTAGGTATGATCATGTATATAGGCATCACGTCCGTGACAAGTAGACCGAAACGATTCTTCATCTACTACTATTACTCCACTCATCGACCGCTATCCAGCATGCATCTAGAGTATTAAGTTAAAAACAGAGTAACGCCTTAAGCAAGATGACATGATGTAGAGGAATAAATTCATGCAATATGATAAATACCCCATCTTTTTATCCTCGATGGCAACAATACAATACGTGCCTTGCAACCCTTTCTGTCACTGGGTAAGGACACCGCAAGATTGAACCCAAAGACATGCACTTCTCCCATTGCAAGAACTACCAATCTAGTTGGCCAAACCAAACGGATAATTCAAAGAGACTTGCAAAGATAACTCAATCATACATAAAAGAATTCAGAGAAGATTCAAATATTATTCATAGATAAGTTGGATCATAAACCCACAATTCATCGGTCTCAACAACACACCGCAAAAAGAAGATTACATCGAATAGATCTCCACGAGAGAGGGGGAGAACATTGTATTGAGATCCAAAAAGAGAGAAGAAGCCAACTAGCTACTAGCTATGGACCCGAAGGTCTGAAGTAAACTACTCACACTTCATCGGAGGGGCTATGGTGTTGATGTAGAATCCCTCCGTGGTGGATGCCCCCTCCGGCGAAGCTCCAGAACATGCTCCAAGATGGGATCTCGTGGATACAGGAAGTTGCGGCGGCAGAATTAGGTTTTTGGCTCCTGCTCTGATCGTTTGGGGTTACGTAGGTATATATAGGAGGAAGGAGTACATTGGTGGAGCTTCGAGGGGCCCACGAGGCAGGGGGCGCGCCCAGGGGGGCGCCCCCCACCCTCGTGACCGCCTCTGTGATGCCTTGGCGTAGGGTCCAAGTCTCCTGGATCACGTTCGGTGAGAAAATCACGTTTCCGAAGGTTTCATTTCGTTTGGACTCCGTTTGATATTCTGTTTCTTCGAAACACTGAAAAAGGCAAAAAAAAGGCAATTCTGGGTTGGGCCTCCGGTTAATAGGTTAGTCCCAAAATTAATATAAAAGTGGAAAATAAAGCCCATTATAGTCCAAAACAGTAGATAAAGTAGCATGGAGCAATCAAAAATTATAGATACGTTGGAGACGTATCACCACACCCCCTTTTATTCTGCGGCGACGGCAGCCTCACACCGCAGCCGAACCAGTGAACCCTCGTACTCCTCTCTGCGTGGGCATCCACTGCCGCGTCTTCCTTGGCTCTGCGTCGTCCCCTTCCTAGGCCTCGCCGTCGTCCACCGCCTTGTTGCTCTCGGCGTGGCGTGGTCAATGTGTTCAACGACCGACTTCCATCGGAAGAGTACTGTACGTGGAGAGGCTGACTGCTGGGTCCATGGCCGCAGCAAGGAAATGCCTCCTTATTACGCCCAAAATAATTATTCCTCCACCTGACAGCGGGGACCCACCGGACGGGCCACCGTATTTCGTGAAAAAAAAAAGTTTCCCCCTGACTGTTGGGACCCACCAACTACATCTTCGCATGAAAGGAAGTGCGTTCGGGAAAAAAAATGATTCGCGCCCCTGACTGCTGGGACCACCAGCTACATCTTCGCATGCAAGGAAGTGCCTGACAGTCGGGACCTACCTGGTCGAAGCGTACGTAGCGTTGTCATTCTGGTCGCGAACGTGTACGTACATACTGGTCGATGTAGAGGCGCGCACATGTCGTAGTAGAATCGCGCACGTAGCATGTACACGTACGTACAGCGGCCAGTGTGCAAGAAAGAAAATACGGCCACGTACGTACATACGGGCAGGGTCTCGAACGCCTACTCACGCATACGTACGGCCAGGGCTCATGTACATGGCTGGGTCGGAACGGAATGCGTCGTCGTGTTCATCGGGAGGGCTTGGACGGAACAGTCGATGGAAACGAGGCCTGGCGTACTGCAGAACGGAGGAAACGGCCTTGTGTTCGACCGGCCACGTTCAAAACAGGATCCTGTTCATCGAGAGGGGTCTGGCGTACCGCAAAACGGAGGAAACAGACCTCCTACGGTCGAAACGGGGGTCCTATTGATCGGGAGGGGTGTGGCGTACCGCAAAACGGAGGAAACATACTTGTGTTGGAGCGCTACGGTCGAAACGGGGGTCCTGTTCATCGGGAGGGGAGTGGCGTACTGCAAAACGGGACTCCACGGGATACTGTTCATCTCCACCATCGACCCCTTCCAGCCTCCACGGGCTACTGTTCATCCACCGTTGACCTCCTCCAGCCTCCACCTGCGATTGTTCATCCACGGGCTCCTGTTCATCCAGCCTCCACCGCGCGCTACTCCACCGGCTACTGTTCAACCAGCCCTCTCCATGGGCTCCTGTTCAACCACCCCTCCACGGGCTACTGTTCAACCAGCCCTCTCCACGGGCTCCTGTTCAACCACCCCTCCACGGGGCTACTGTTCATCCAGCCCTCCACCGTCTACTGTTCATCCAGCCCTCCACAGGGTGGTCCTGTTCATCCAGCCCTCCACGGGGTCCTGTTCATCCAGCCCCAACCGGCTCGATCGATCGGGGTCCTGTTCATCCAGAGGCAACACCACGGGGTCCTGTTCATCCACCCCCACCAGGAACTGTTCATCCAAACCCCCCACAGCAACGCTCACTGTTCATCCAGAGGCAACACCACGGGGTCCTGTTCATCCACCCCCACCGGGAACTGTTCATCCAAACCCCCCAGCAACGCTCACTGTTCATCCAGAGGCAACATTGATCGGCTTCAGTTAGTAGTAGTAGTGAAGGAATCACTCGATCGGGTTTAGTTAACAGCCATCGATCGATCGCTCGGGTTCAGTAACGCGTAGCCTGCAGTGCAATCGCTCGGGTTCAGTTAGAGCCCAACGCCTCGCACCCACGCGCGTGCGTGTACGAGAGAAACACGTATCGCTCGGCCAGACCACCCACCATAACCGGGAACACCCTGATATTTTCCTCGTCTCGCTTCTACCACAGTTTTTTTCCGTCATGGACGGCCCAAAGAATGTCATGCAGCTGCGTCTCCGGCCCGCCCAGGACAAAAAGCCCATTTTCTGTCATGATTTTTTGTCATAGAAGTAGGACCCCATCACATCTATGATGATACCGGGTTTTTTCACAATTATCGTCATAGAAGTGTCATAAGTATGACAGGAAAAAATTTTGTTCGGCCCAAACGGATTTGTCTTTTTTTTAGTGAAAAGTCAAACTCGGCCCCACCAATTTGATCTATCTGGCGCCACCGAGTTCATTTGACATAGCCACTGCCAGAAACCCTAATCAGTTCGGTCTCACCGATAGGGATCTCGGTCTCACCGAGATGGGATTGCAAACTCTTTGTTTCCCTTCATAACATTTCAGTCTAACGGAGATGAGCGATCAGTCCCACCGAGTTCGCAATGCAAACTCTATGTTTCCTTTTCATAACGTTTCGGTCTCACCGAAATGAGAGATCGGTCCCACCGAGTTTGCCTGACCAACTTTGTGTTTGCCCATTACAAAAATCGGTCTCGCCGAGTTCCTGTCATCGGTCTCACCGAGATTACGTTATGCCCTAACCCTAATGAAATCGGTTCCAACGAGTTGACATGTCGGTCCCACCGAAAATCCTAACGTTCACATTTTGAACTAAATCGGTCTGATCGAGTTTGAGTATTCAGTCTCACCGAGTTTGGTAAATTGTGTGTAACGGTTAGATTTCGTGTGGAGGCTATATATACCCCTCCACCCTTCCTCCATTCATGGAGAGAGCCATCAGAACGTGCCTACACTTCCAACATTCATTTTCTGAGAGAGAACCACCTACTCATGTGTTGAGACCAAGATATTCCAATCCAACCACAAGAATCTTGATCTCTAGCCTTCCCCAAGTTGCTTCCCACTCAAATCATATTTCCACTAAATCCAAATCTATGAGAGAGAGTTGAGTTTTGGGGAGACTATCATTTGAACAACAAGAGCAAGGAGTTCATCATCAACACACCATCTATTATCTTTTGGAGAGTGGTGTCTCCTATATTGGTTAGGTGTCACTTGGGAGCCTCTGTCAAGATTGTGGAGTTGAACCAACGAGTTTGTACGGGCAAGGAGATGGCCTACTTAGTGAAGATCTACCCTAGTGAGGCAAGTCTTTCGTGGGCGATGGCCATGGTGCGATAGACAAGGTTGCTTCTTCGTGTACCCTTCGTGGGTGGAGCCCTCCGTGGACTCGCGCAGTCGTTACCCTTCGTGGCTTGAAGTCTCCATCAACGTGGATGTACAATAGCACCACCTATCGGAACCACGCCAAAAATCTCCGTGTCTACATTGTGTTTGCTCCCTCCAAACTCCTCCCATTTACCTTCATATGCAATGATTTACATTCCACTGTTATATTCTTAGAATTGCATGTGTAGGTTGATTGCTTGACTTGTGATAAGTTGCTAAAATCTGCCAAGACTTAAAATTGGGAAAATGCTAGATTTTTATTTGGTCAAGTAGTCTAATCACCCGCCCTCTAGACATATTTTCGATCCTACAGAGAGAGGAGGCTAAGATGAACGACGGCGACGATGATGCTAATGCAGTAGGATGCGGGAGAGGAGACCAAGTGGAACGACGCCGATGATGGCGCCAGCATAACAGGACACGCGACAGAGGCCTAGAGGAACGATTAAGGAGTGCTGTTAAGCCAAACCACACATATGCATATGTAACTCATGAGGAAGATGTATATCTACTCGTCCACGATCGTCGAAACAGAAAACATGCAACACGAAGTCGTGTGGAAGTGCGAGATGAAGCTAGTGGCCAAAGGAAATTTTAAATTATCGACTATGTTCGATAAATTTGACAAAAAGTTGTCCAAAATAGCTCCAAACATGAACACAAAATTAAACATTTACAATTGACGAAACGATGAACCAATTGCGTGAATGAAACCACAACATCGTGTAGACCTTATCTTGAATCGAAACACCATCGTGTAGATTAGAAGGAACTAATAAGTGGACCGGATTAGAGTTAAACGAACAAACTAGGTGCAACCTCACATACACTGCTACTCCTGTTGGAGTTATTGGATTTTCCTGGAGAGGAAGGGTGATGTAGCACAACATTAGAAAGTATTTCTCTCAATTAAGAACCAAGATTTATCGAACCAGTAGAAGCAACATACATACACCATTAGCAACACTTGCACAAAATAATACTTTACCCAACAAAGACGAGGGGATCGTCACTCTCCTTGTTCTTGCTAGACACAAGGTCAAAAGCAAAATAATATTAAAAATTGCAAAGGATGATAGTAACTAAAATAATAAAGGTAAATTGATAGCAATTGTAGAAAACTTGTAAATATATGAAGAATGGACCCGGGGGGGAGTGGTTCACTGGAGGCATCTCTCCACGGGCTATTGTTCATCCACCACCTACAGTCTCTACGGGGTCCTAATCATCCCAAGAGTCTTGGGAAAGATCAAGGCCTCGACAAACATACATCCCTCCACTAGCCCTCACGCCGCCCCTCACGGGCGACACGAGAGCGACCTAATCCTAGCTTTGTCTCCCTCTCCCCCCTCTCCTCCCCGTCGCCACCCAAGGCGCTCGCGAGCTCTGCTGCGCGTCTGTCGATGAAGGTGGCGGCGAGGCTCTGCTGCTCTAGGCTGCAGGGGGCCTTGGATCCCAGGGTGGCGGCCCTGATTGGGGAGGGCGGCGTCGATCTCGTCCGGCGGATAGCGCCGGCGGTGCTGGCCGTCCCCACTGGCCGTGTGGGCGGGGGCGAGGCGGTGGAGGCTCATCGTTGTTGCAGGTTGCGTCGCCGGCCTCGGCTGCCTTGCTTTCCGGTCTCCTCTCCTCTGTTGTGGTCCTCCCTCGCTGATCTGGAAAAAGAGGGTGGGTGGTGGCCACCCTAGAACGGGGGAAACCCATGGTCAACCTCCCGTCGACCCTGATGATGATGGCGCTCCGGTGTCGATCTCCCTCATGAGGGCGTGTCGGGCTTCTTCGCCACCTACCTCCTCCTCTCCTACGATCCCGGGCGAAAGCCTTGGCCTTGCTGGCCGAACGGCGACAGAGCTGTGGCGTCTCGGTCCTCCTTGGAGGCTCCGTTCAAGGGAGGGTGAGGTTGTGGTCTCGTGTCAAGGTGTTTGGTGGCGGTGGTGCTGCTCTGCTCTCTGGGACGACGGCTATGGTGGTGATGAGATGGTTCCCCTGCAATCCTTCAGTGGCTCTTCATATTGATCGGCTTTGGGCAGCCGGCCCGTGGATGGCGTCCGCGTGCTGTGGCACGGATCGGACGTAGGGGCGATTGGATCTCCCCTCCGGCAAGGCTCGGGGCGGCTAGATCTGGAGGCATGATTTTCTCCATGCAGCCCGGTTCCACTCGGCTTCACTTGTGCGGTCTACGTACCGGTTGCAGTTGCTCCACTGTTCTAGCTTGCGTAAAGGTCTCCGGCGGCGTGATCTTGTTTTCGCTGTGGAGGTGCCCTGCTCGCCATTGCTCTGCTTAGCTCTGTAATGTGTGTGCATGCCACCTATTATCTTTCAGTTTTTCTTCAAGCTTTCGCCTTTGTATCAGCACTGTTGCATCCTAGCCGGTTGATGACTTCATTAATTTGAAGTCGGGCTTTATGCTTTTTTTCTAAAAATATCAAGGCCTCACCGTATGTCCCAAGTTTTACCTTGGCTAGCGCCTCCATGCAATATTACTGCAGTTTCAGTAGATAGATCCTTGACGGAGGATGATGGCACAGGGGCGGTTGGGATGTCCTACGACGACATGACGGTTCGGTCATTTTCTCAGCGTATCACTATTTATTTAATTGCGGTGACGCTCTTGTGATAGAGATTCATGCATTGATGATCGGTATAACACTTACTTGTCAACATATAGAGCTTCCAGTTATGTTTCAGTCTGATTCTCACACTGCTTTATCTTGTCTTTCTAATTCTAGTTTAGATAGATCAGTGTATGATCATTTAGTAGCTGAAGTCAAGTCCCTATGTCAATAGAGTGTTTATTCCACGGAGTTTTCATAGATCTCAAAAAAGTATAATCGCTCTGAGCGAGCTACGGCTGTGTGGCTCAGCAGATGACCCCATGTATTGAGGATCTCTTACCAAAAGATAGTAGCACTATCTTAATGGAATAAAATACTATTGATCTCGGGAAAAAAAATATTAGTTTTTTCCGGCGTGAACATTGGCATTTACGAGAAACATTTACTTGGACGAATTAGCATGCGACGACATGACGAAATGGAAAACGTGCTTTCTGTTGTGCACCGAACATAACGAGTTCGTTAAGGTGTTGACTTCCGCGTTATCATTACATGCTCAACCAGAGGAGACACGAATTACAGGTTGCCATGTCGACTCATAATGCAAGTGTGACGAGCTGTCACAAGTCATAATTGTGGAGCTCAACTAAAGAACAGCAAAGCCTCCACCTCTCTCTTCCTCCGGTTCATTGATCACCAATCACCATGTCCAAGGTAAGAGCCGCTTCCCCTGCCCCACTATCGAAACCATTTGTCATTGCTAACTCTGATTTAACTCTCCATTTGTTCATCTGGTCTCCTTTGCAGAAGATCGTGCTCAAGGTGGACATCACCGCCGAGCGGTGCAAGGCCGGCGCCATGAGCGTCGTCGCCAAGCTCCCAGGTACGCATAAACTTGCAGAAACCAAGGAGCGCGTATTTATTTGCAAGTTCGTGCTCGACCATCGGCCGTAGTGCAGGTATCAAATCGATGGCGGTGGACGGCGAGAAGGGGACGCTGACTGTGGTGGGGGACGTGGACGTGGTGTGCCTTGCGAGCGCGCTGCGGAAGGCCAAGTTCACGGCGGTTGTCGTCAGCGTCGGGCCTGAGGTGGTGGAGAAGAAGCCCGAGCCGGCCAAGAAGCCCGACGAACCAAAGAAGCCTGAAACGCCCAAACCGGTGCCGCCCTGCTGCTGCTCCGGCCCCGGCCCTGGCAATGCATGTTGTTGTCCCCGGCCGATGCCGCCGTACCCTGGCGCGGCCATCGTGTGCTACGAGGAGCAGCCCGACGGCCATTGCATCATCCTGTGATTTTGCAACCTACTCCCTCCATAAACTAATATAAGAGTGTTTAGATCACTATTTTAGTTATTTAAACGCTTTTATATTAATTTAGAGAGGGAGTACTAGCGAACTTTTGTGTTCACTTCTTATTTTTCTGAACTTCTTTGTATTCACTTTTTGTCAGTTACTTTTATGAAGCTTATCATAAATTATGATCATATTTGGCACTGGATTTCCCTTGGTTTCTCTAGGGTGTGACGCTCTTGTACATTTGATCTCAAAAAAATTGTCTGTTTTGAAAAAAAAATCTCAAAAAATTTGGACGCGGCTAGCTAGCATGTTTCCTAGCTAATCTTCCTGGACACACACACACCTAAGAGCAACTCTAGCAAATTTGTCGTATGTGTGGTCGTCATATAGGATATACAGTGCTCCATCTGGATATGAAGGACACAGTGATGGCTGACTGGCTGTGCATAAACACAGAATCGCCAAAAAGGCAGCCTTCATATTTTTTAGATGTGCATCCCACTTACTTGTCATAGACTGCAACGGTTGTTCCCAAAAATCCAAAATTCATAACACACTAGATTTAGACTTCAGTTTAATTTCATTCCCAACCTCAACAGTGCAAGTTTTTCAATAATTGATTAAACATCGGTCTCAAGTAGGAATTCTGTATGACAAAATGGATTTCAAGAAGGATCAAAACGATTCTCTGCTAAACTACGGGTTCTTCGTCCTCTTCGAAATGATCTCACAGTCGAGGAAGGCTTTGGCTGCCGCGACATCCATAGCCACGCGGTCAACGAACGCCTATGTGTCATGTAGGAGGAATAAGTCCACAGTCTAGAAAACCGGCATGAGCGTGGCTGCCATTTCTGCAATAGTGGCTATCAAAATGCGATCAAAAATACTCGAGAGCCGCGGGAAGGCAGCACGAACAACGTCTATTAGGCCTTAAGGCGCACTTTGTCATCGACCCACTCTAATTACTCTCATGCCCTCTCCAAGAACTCTCCCTTGATGTAGTCCTCTTTGGTCTCGTCGGGCAAAGGTCTGCAAGGAGGGCACAACCAAACCGACATGGTAACAGGGGAAGAGAGGACGGCGGCTGGCGAAGGGGGGCGATGGGGTGTGAGATTTTCGGCAACATGGATGGGGAAGAGGGTGAGTTTGGTGGTTCCAACGAAGGAGGGCAATGGTGGCAGTACTAATTTAGGAAAGGCGAGTATCCTCTGTGTTCTACAGCCGTCGATGCAGATTTTCCTTGCTCCTACCAGTAAAATTGAGTAATGCATATCAGAAAATAAGCTGAGAACAACAAACACATACAAAAACCACGGGAGAAGAATATAAGGAAACAAATGAAAGAATATGTATATTCATAATAATCTCGTGCATGCGTAACAAGATTACATCGCAATGTCGTGTAATCTTCATCGGTCTCTAATAAAGAATCCGCAGAAACCATCTAAATTGTATAGACAAGACGAAGCAGAGTCGTCGTTCCTCCATCTAGAACATGACGGCTACGGCGACCGCTCCGGCGACTGCGACGAAGCTGGCGGCGGACGAGTACACGGCAGAGCTTGCGGGCGCGCCGGCGGGGGCGCCGGAGGGGGCGCCCGAGGGTGTGGCGGAGACCGCGGACGGCGTCATCGCAGAGGGAGCGTCGGTGGTAGGGGCCGGGGGAGAGGCCATCGGGGACGGCGACGCGGCGGTGGGCGGGGTGGCGAGCGGCGCAGGGGCGGTGGCAGGAGACCTCGCCGGAGGCGCCGGCATGGGGCCCTGCGCAGCGGTGGCGACGGCGAGGAGGGCGATGATGGCGGCGACCACGGCGAAGCGAGCCATCTGGTAGCTGTTGATGACGATTCGGAGAGGAGAGGTGACGAGATGATAGCAAGCAGATGCTTAGCTCTGTGTGTAGAAGGCTGGAAGCTGTGCTCGAGCAGCGAGTTGTGAATTGGGATGGAGCGAGGAGGCTGGTATTTATCGTAGCCGGAGGCAGCCGGGAGCTGTAGCGTTCAAGTCTCAGGCTGTCATCAACGACGCGTGAGTCCAGGCTATCCGCGTACAGGTGGAGAACTTGGCGCGCGGGGACGGCGCCGTGCACTGCAAAGTCGATCCCTTCGCGCTCGTTTCAACACACGTTGCGTACTTGCGTTAGACGTCAAGATTGGATCCACTACCATTTTTCCGTCGAGACTTCGAGTCAGCTGCTGCGTCACGGAGTATATGTTTGGTAGTCTGCAGGCCAGTAGAAAATATCTGCAGGATTTTGCCTTGGTACTGGGCTGCTCCACAACCGATTGGCCTCCATCTAGATCAGTTTCTTAATTCGTAGATATTTCCTTCGTTCCGGATTACTTGCCATTTAAATGGATAGAAACCAATGTGTCTAAAATTTAAAATAGCAATTCCGGACAGATTGAGTACAATACAGAAGATATGGTGCACTGCCAGTGGAGAGGACGCTACAGAGAAAAGGAGCAATATGAAATGTGGTATGCTGCAAAGAAAAAGTGAATTCTAGTTTCTACCCCTACTTTGACCTTTTTGAGGTAGATGGCCCAATTTTATAGTATTTCATCCAGATTGCTCCATTTAGTGGATGTATTACTGGCTTGTTTTTTGCAGGGTAATGTTTTACTGGCTTTTACCTCATTTACCGAGTTTACTCAACAAAATAGTACATGCTATGCATTGAACATGCAAAATGTACAAACCATTTAGTCGAATCTTGAAAAAAAAATCTTAACAAGTTCTTTTGGGCGATTTGGGAGATCCTCCCCAGTTTCTTCCAGAATCGCCACTTCATATTTATTTTTTTACAATCCTACCTAGTTAAGGTCTAATTAACTAGAATTGTAAAAAAAATTAGGAGTGGTGATTTTGAAAGAATCGCTCTAAAGAACTGGCCCTTAGTTAGCAGTACAATACAAGAAACACCAGATTTTCTTGCATACCATCTCGATGGGTATGTAAAACACAGCCATTTTTCTTCTCTATCAACGCGGGCATAACACATCGCTCTCACATGACTTGTCTTCTTGCAGGACCCATACACATGTGCCCTTTTAGTTTTATATTGGAGAGCAACACACTTGTGGCAGTCTTTGTCCCACTTTAATGTATCACATATTGATAATGAGCAGGGGAGTAAATAACATATATTTTTGGGTTTGGGAAATGACACAAGATATGTCAAATGACTTCCAAAATCCAATTCGGCTCCCAGCACATGCTCCCATGCTCCAAAATGATTTTTCAAATATAAAAAATCCAAATAAATTAGATGTATTCATGGTCACATCCAAATGTTACCTACAATTTTTTAGGTAGAAAGCTTTAGCATTTTAACTTGTGCAAAAATAACCTAAAAAGTGTTACATTCAAATGTTGCACTTAAATTTTTTGCATACAAAGCACTGCTATTTCCTATGGAAATTATCAAGCAAGCTTGTTATACTAACATGGAATTTTTTTAAAAAATAATTTTTATTAAAAATAATACCATTTATTTTGAATTTAATGTTAATTCAGAAGCATATGCTGCCGAGAGCCAAAACGGCCCTCCCAAATGAAGTCACATTTTTGTGAATACGCAAAGCTTACGTATCTTTCCATTGATAGAAGAGAGAAGAATGAGTACAATAAGGGATACAACACATGATATGAACGCAAGGAGGCATCAACATGGTGGCCGGAGCAGAGAGAGACGGCGTAATCAAACTGAATAGAGGAAAAGAACACAACTAAACCCACCAAACCTAGACCTAGAGGAGCAGGCCAAATCAGCAGGACATCGAACATCTCCTAGTCCAACACCGGGGACACCACGAGCAAGCAAGATAGCGCCTTCAAGAAGGGGAACAACGTCGTGCTGCCGCCGCCATCCGATCCGAAGAACCGGACATAGGGTTTCCCTGATGCTTGTAGAGGGGCGCGGATAAAGTCCATGGCAACACCTCCAGGAAGGGAAACGACACCCGCGAGTGTCGCCGCTGCCAGCATCGGCAGGCCGAGCATGGATTTTGCTTGGCATGAGTCCGAGCAATCCCAAAGCCACCAGATTAGGGCCCGAAGATGTCAAAGTCAACCTGCTTGTCAACTACTACCTCATAAGGGGGTGGGGTTGCACCTGCCACCGATGAAAAACGTGAGCTTTGGAGTCGACATGACATGTAAGTGGACGGAGCCGAAGAGGCAGCAAGGTAGGGAGCCGACACGAATGGACGGATGATGGCCGACACCGCCGGCAATTAGGAACCGGAAGGGAGTGCAGATCCGTGCTGCCAGAGGCGGAGAAACCAGAACACCGGCAAACCGAAGTTGGAAGGGACGCAGCAGCCGCTGCGCCAGGACCGAAACCGCGTCAGAGGACGCCGACAGACCAAGGAGGACGGGAGCAGTGTCGACAAAGATCCACCGCGAAGCTTCACCAGCCTTGTCGAGGATCGTCGTGACCACACACGCAGTGGTCGTCATCGTAGCTCGGAGGAGGCTCCATCGGGGATGGAGGGTGGGCTGCATCGAGGCGGGACCGAGCCCCGGCTACCTTCCCTAAGGGCTTCGCCGCCCCAACGGACGATAGCAAGAAGGGAGTTGCGCCAGCAAGGGGGCTAGAGGTGGCACTACTAGAAAAAGGCCTGTTAGTGGCACACTTATTTTTGCCATTAATGGCGCACTATAGGTGCGCCATTATTACCACGCCACTAGTAACAAATACTAATGGCGCACCAGACCTCTGGTGCGCCATTAGTATACCAGATAATAGTGGCGCACCTGGTAGTGCGCCATTACTATGTCCAACAGATTTTTTTTTGTTTTTTTCTTAATCTCAGGTCACTATGGCTTAATCTTGGGTCAATATGCTTAATCTCAAGTCAAATAGCACTCTGTGGTCAACCTTTCCGGAAGGTCACCCATCGTCACACTACTCCAGCCCGAGCACGCTTAACTTCGCAGTTCTATCCAACCCCAACACCAACTCACTTGACAAGCACTTGTTGATATATCTATCATATCAATCATATTAAACCTCGTTGATGTCTAGGACTTGGTTCATGTTCATGAGTGTGATGAAATTTTAAAAAAATATTTCAAACTTCCCGGTCATATTACGTATCATATTTTTAACATTTTTCCCAAAAGAAAAATTTGAAACCAGTTTTTTTTCTGTTACTAGTGGCGCACCTAGCAAATGGTGCGCCATTACTAAGTTTGAATTTTTTTTATTTTCCCCCCTCTAGATCTTAAAAGCCCCGTACCTTTTATTATGTTAGGCTTTTGGGGATTCTACAAATGTTCAACGGGGTTTCCCCGATTGAATTCGGATGTAACTTTTCGAGTAGATGATTTTTCATATAAAAAACTTTTTAATCCAAGTTCGTATGCAAAAGTTATGCCCATTTTACTAAATTTCAGAGAGATTTGCAAATAAAGTCAAAATTCATATTTGTAAATATTCCCAACAACTAGACCACATATCACATGGAAATTTATTTTCTTTTATTTTTTTAAATTTGCATCATTTTCTTTTTTTTAACCTGAAAAGGTGGTCCAAGAGGGGGGGGGGGGGCATTTGGTGAAACTTTCGGCCACCTAGAAAGTTAGTAATGTGGCACCTTCACAAAGTGCGTCATTACTATGTGTATGACTTGGTCAAACCTTGGTCAAACTTAGTAATGGCGAACTTTGTGTAGGTGCGCCATTATTAAGTTTGACATAGTAATGGCGCACCTATACAAAGTGCGCCATTAATAAGTTTGACTAAGGTTTGACTTAGTCATACACATAGTAATGGCGCACTTTGTGAAGGTGAGCCATTACTATGTCAACTTAGTAATGGCGCACTATCCCCTGGTGCGCCACTGCTAACAATTTTTATATATTTTTTCAAAACTAGTAATGACGCACCACACACCAGGTGCGCCATTACTAATGTGGCCAATAATGACGTACCTATATCTGGTGCGTCACTGCTAGCCATTAATATTTATATTAGCTATAGCCGTTTTTCTAGTAATGTGGATGGGGAAAGAAACACGCGGGCGCGGCCTAGCCGCCAAACAGCAGCTCGACCGGTGGACGGGAGGGGGGTGGGCGGGAGCCCGCAGTGCGCCAGATACGATCTGAGGTCATTGTGTGTACTCCCTCCGTTCCACAATGTAGCGCATATAGATTTTTTTTAAAGTCAAACTTTATAAACTTTGACCAAATTTATAGAGAAAATCATATACATCTAGAATACCAAATACATGTGCTTAGATACATCACAAAACATACTTTCATATTATATACATCTTGTATTGTAGATATAAATAGTTTTCTCTATAAACTTGGTCAAAGTTTATAAAGTTTGACTTTGTAGAGAATCTATATGCGCTACATTATGGAACGGAGGGAGTACCATTTTTCTCATAAGTTAATATTTCACACATGTTAGATTCTCTTGTAAAAATACATGAAACTCCTTTGTTTTCTTATGGAAACTAGAATCTGCTAATTCTTCTCGGAACTTGTTGATATCTTAGAGCATATTTGACGTTTTAATGTGTCCGTTGTCACTTCGAACTAAGATGACGGAGAAGCGGAGAAAAGCTTTGCCAGTTTCTTGTGTTATACAGTCGTTAATGCTGATTTTCCCCACTCGTATACCAGCACATGACAGAAAACTACCATGGGAAGAACATGCCAAAATGCCGTTTAAGCGACATGCCAGAACAAAGTACCAGAGCAGAATTAAGCAGAAACTAAGCGGGAAAAAAAGGAAAATACGCATCCACGAGAGGAGAATATAAAGTACTCACAAATGAAAGAATTTTATATTCATAATAATCTCGTCACAAGATTACATCCCAATGTCGTGTAACCTTTCCTCCGTCTATAATAAATAATCTCAGAAACAATGAAACTGTATGGACATTGGACAACACCAAGCAGAGTAGCAGAGTCGTCGCTGCATCTAAAAAACGATGGCGGCAGCGACCGCTCCGGCGACTGCGACGAAGCTGGCGGCGGTGTTGTACACGGCCGAGCTCACGGAGGCGCCGGTGGGGGCGCCGGAGGGTGTGGCGGAGACCGCGGACGGCGTCATCGCGGAGGGAGCGTCGGTCGGCGCGTCGGTGGGCGGGGCCGGGGGAGAGGCCATCGGGGACGGCGACGCGGCGGTGGGCGATGTGGCGACCGGCGCAGGGGCGGTGGCTGGGGACCTCGCCGGTGGTGCGGGAAGCGGAGCCATCCTGGGCGCCGGCATGGGGCCCTGCGCGGCGGCTGCGACGGCGAGGAGGGCGATGATGGCGGCGACCGCGGCGAAGCGAGTAGCTGCTGATGACGGTTTGGAGAGGAGACGAGACGAGATGATAGCAAGCAGATGCTTATGCTCTGTGTGGAGAAGCTGTACTTGAGCTGCGAGCTGTGAATTGGGACCGGAGGAGGAGGCTGCTATTTATAAAGAGGTAATATCACCGGTAGTCACATAACTTGCATTGGATATGCAGTTTAGTGCTACAACTTGCAAAATACGTCTTTTTGGTCAGCTAACTTGCGCTTCAGTACAAATACGGTCACTCCATGTGTATTCGGCGCTCGCGTGGCATGCCACGCCTGCATGGGGCCACTGTCAGTGACCGAGACGCTCTAGAGCAACTAGCGCGTGGTAAACTTGCACGGACCCTCCTGAATTTGTTATTATTCCGCAAAAAAAGTCCCTAGAATGGCGGGAACAGGCAACGCGTGCATATTTTCTTTCGGCAATCCAACTCGCTGGTCGTTCAGTTTGACTCCCCGCTGCTTCGTCTCCGATCAAACAGAGGTGGAGGCGGCGGCGCATCACGGCGGCCGTCGCCGGAGGAGATGACTGAACCCCGTCGCCGACGTCCGGACGAAGCAGCGCCCTCGTATGGTACGTCTGCCCCCTCGTTGCTCTAGTATGGTTTCGGTATGGTTTATGATATGATCCTGCTTGTTTGCATTATGTAGTCGAATACGTGTGATGTTTCTGAGATGGATTTTATGTTGTTTGTACTGTGAATATCTGAAAAAAATACAGTAAACTGAATTTTCTTCGCACTGAAGGTGTGTACTCTGAATTTGACATTGAAATTGCTATGTGTGAATTGTGTGCTGAATTTTTAGGGAGAATGAGCAGCTGTATGTATAATGTGTTAACTGAATGTCAATTCCTTCTGTACTTTTGTTGTACTGATTTAGTTCTTAATAGTATATTTTGTTCATTACATTTGATGTACACTGCTTACTGAATTTTTATTAATTTAACAATGCAGGTGATTTTGATGGATTGTTTACTGTTGAGATACACCACAATGGGTTTTTCTGTGGGAGTGAGAGCAACAAGACTTACATGGATTACCGTGGCAAAATTTAGTTGAAACCTGTGCCAAAATACTGTCCAAAAATTCAGATTTTTGTCTTATTTCCATTGTTCAATTCTGTACAAAGTTGTGCCAAAATACTGTGCCAAAATTCAGTTGAAAACTGTGGCAAAATTCAGTTGAAACCTGTGCCAAAACCGTCCAAAAATTCACTAAACGTTCTGGCAAAATTCACAAACTGTAATACAAAACATTAAAAAAAAGTGGCCTGAGATTCGAACCCACGACCTGCCAATATTACTTGACACCGTATAGCCAGTTGGGTAATGAGAAGATTCAGATCAAATCTCTCCACCCACCTCTTTTCTATAGCAATCTTTGTTATCTCTCTCCTCAGCTCCGGTGCCCGTACGCCTGACAGACAGATTCAGGGGGGTCCGTGCAAGTTTACCACGCGCTGGTTGCTCCAGGGCGTCTTCAGTCACTGACAGAGGCCCCATGCAGACGTGGCATGCCATGCAAGTGCCGAATACGTATGAAGTGACCGTATCTGCACCGAAACGCAAGTTAGCTGACCAAAAAGACGTATTTTGAAAGTTGTAGCACCAAACTGAAGGAAATATGCCCTAGAGGCAATAATAAAGTTATTATTTATTTCCTCATATCATGATAAATGTTTATTATTCATACTAGAATTGTATTAACCGGAAACATGATACATGTGTGAATACATAGACAAACATATAGTCACTAGTATGCCTCTACTTGACTAGCTTATTAATCAAAGATGGTTATATTTCCTAACCATAGACATGTGTTGTTATTTGATTAATGGGATCACATCATTAGGAGAATGATGTGATTGACATGACCCATTCCGTTAGCCTAGCACTTGATCGTTTAGTATATTGCTATT
>LR880969.1:739482596-739487596 GCA_904067115.1 Aegilops sharonensis
ACTTGCCGGTAACGAGATTGAACTAGGTATTGGATACCGACGATCGAATCTCGGGCAAGTAACATACCGATGACAAAGGGAACAACGTATGTCGTTATGCGGTTTGACCGATAAAGATCTTCGTAGAATATGTAGGAACCAATATGGGCATCCAGGTTCCGCTATTGGTTATTGACCGAGAATAGTTCTAGGTCATGTCTACATAGTTCTCGAACCCGTAGGGTCCGCACGCTTAACGTTACGATGACAGTTTTATTATGAGTTTATAAGTTTTGATGTACCGAAGATTGTTCGGAGTCCCGGATGTGATCACGGACATGACGAGGAGTCTCGAAATGGTCGAGACATAAAGATTGATATATTGGAAGCCTATATTTGGATATCAGAATGGTTCCGGGTGAAATCGGGATTTTACCGGAACACCGGGGGGTTACCGGAACCCTCCCGGGGGATAATGGGCCTTAGTGGGCCATGAGGGAGAAGAGGAGGGCCGGCCAGGGCAGGCCGCGCGCCCCCTCCCCCCCTAGTCCGATTAGGACAAGGAAGGGGGGGGGGGGCGCCCCCCTTTCCTCTTTCCCCTCCCCCCTTTCCTTCTCCAACAAGGCAAGAGGGGGGAGTCCTACTCCCGGTGGGAGTAGGACTCCTCCAGGCGCACCCCTTGGGGGCCGGCCGCACCTCCCCCTCCCTCCTTTATATACGGGGGCAGGGGGGCACCCCATAACACACAAGTTGATCTACGGATCATTCCTTAGCCGTGTGCAGTGCCCCCCTCCACCATATTCCACCTCGGTCATATCGTCGCGGAGTTTAGGCGAAGCCCTGCGCCGGTAGAGCATCATCATCGTCACCACGCCGTCGTGCTGACGGAACTCATCCCCGACACTTTGCTGGATCGGAGTCCGGGGATCGTCATCGAGCTGAACGTGTGCTGAACTCGGAGGTGCTGTACGTTCGGTACTTGGATCGGTCGGATCGTGAAGACGTACGACTACATCAACCGCGTTGTCATAACGCTTCCGCTTACGGTCTACGAGGGTACGTGGACAATACTCTCCCCTCTCGTTGCTGTGCCATCACCATGATCTTGCGTGTGCGTAGGAATTTTTTTGAAATTACTACGTTCCCCAACATAAACTGCACATCCAATGCAAGTTGTGTGACTACCGGTGATATTACCTCATTTATAAATGGAGGGAAGAGCACTATAGACCCAAAAACTTGCAATGGATGTAATGGTTTAGTCCACAAACTTGCAAAAGGTGATCATCTCATCCCTAAACTTGCAATGTATGTGAAGGTTTAGTCCAAAGTCAATCAAAAGTTGACAAATGGCGTCACGCTGGCCGCGTTGTGGCACACCCGCTCGGCCGGGTGTTTTTACGAAAACCCCCTCCACCTTTAGGGAAATCACACGTACGGTATAATTTTTTCATATCTATATTTTTTAATCAAAGGGCCCTGCTCCCGACATTTTTATTAGAAAAGACAAGGTGAAAGTCCACATCAAGGATGATTCACAACTCTTGGCCATAACCTAAAGTAGCTGCCAAATAAACTTATTACAGGTAACACGCTCATATATATGTTTTGATATCTACTTCTTTGTATACATATTTTACCTTTTGTATTCGCCTGAAATACATTTGTATGCAGACCTTATTTTTTTAAATACATGATTATCTTTTTTCTCATATGTATGTTTTGATGTCTATTTTGTTCCACGGACATTGTACATTTTTTGTATACATTAGAAATATTTTTCTATACATGTTAACATTTTTAAATGCATGTGTAACATTTTTCAATTATGTATGTAAATTGATTTTCATAATTGATATATTTAGAATTATAAGCAAAGGTAAAATTAAAGCAGAACTGTGAAAAAAAGCAAAAAATGCTCAATGCTTGCGGTCCCTAATTTGCTTGCCCGTTCCGGGCGCTGCTTGACACGAGGCTAGACTGTGCCTCGCTACAAGCAAGACAGTCGCTCGACATCAGAAACAAACTAAATATAACCATCAGAAACATTTCACCCGAATGAACCACCACCACTGTCCATCACCTGCTCGACATCCTAGCGAGATGTAATGCAAATATGCAATTCTCGCAAAAAATGCAAATATGCATTGCGTGAGAAAAATAAGCATAGACTAATTGGTCGCATCTATAAATGTTAAGTGGGTTGCCACCGTTTATATGAAAATGGTCATTATCTTATGCTTGTTTAGTAGGATCTGTCATCAAATGCCAGTAAGACCCATTTGAGGCGCTCTGGATGTACATCATCGTGTGGATTGGACACCAACAAAGAAAAACGTGCTGGACTATGTGGCTGTTAAAACCAGTACTGAAACCGTGTTAATTACTACCAGTGGCGGAGGCAGGACTAATTCTTAGGTGTGGCGATATCTACGAAGGAGAAAACCATATACATGTAATGCAATTACGCAAGAGCTCACTAAATATTAGTTATATAAATACTTTGTGTTTAACAAGCATAATCAAAATTCAAAACCAATCGATTAGTTTTTTCAATAGGGGATACCTAAAATATTTGAGCTTATTTTGTCAGAAGGCAACAAAATTTGCTTCAAAATTCAAAGCTCAATTTCAATTCTAAATTAACTTTCATTCTTTACATTTTTAGAACACTTTTTTTCATTACTTGATCTTCTTATTATATGCCATTTTATGCTTAGTCGCGCTTGCGTCCTCGTATGGCCCGATTCAGTGCCGGCCACTGCCGCTCCCTGCTTGCTGTTTGCTGCTGCACACATTCGCCCATACAGCGAAAGGATTTTCACTTTCCAGACTTTTGAAACCGGCGAAGTGTGTTGATTTGTGCGTGGAGTGTAACTTGCAAGACTACTTGCCGATGCATCAGGATCGGACCATCAGCAAGTCAGCAATCAACTCAGCTGGCTCAACGCGTACAGTACCTTATCAATTAAAATCAAGATGCACACATACTAGTACTCGTATATATATATATATATATACCAGTATATTTGATGTGGACATGGATGACCAAAAGTAATGTGAAAATACATATTTATAAGGTGATTTCTATTAACAATAATTTCATGAATTATTTTATAGTTGAAAACAAAGATACAACGCCTCTTTTTATTATATGCAGAATTACCAAGTCCTTATACAAGCCACGAGTTAAGATGCGACCGAGAATCAAATAAGTACATGTGTGTATGTTTGTACGTGTGCATGTATGTACAAGTTACCTACGTACAGTGCTCAAGGATCATGCATGGGGATAACTATTCAGATTCTAGACAGATTGCTACCACCGCCCTCGGCACATAGGCGCAAACGCAACAATGTTTATGATTTTTATAAAAGTGGAGGGAGTTTTCATAAAAATATCGGGCCGAGCGGGTGTGCCACAACGTGGCCAGCGTGGTGCCATTTGTCAATTTGTGATTGGCTCTGGACTAAATCTTTGCATTCATTGCAAGTTTAAGGATGAGGTGATCACTTTTTGCAAGTTTATGGACTAAATTATCACATCCATTACAAGTTTATGGGTCTATAGTGCTTCTGCCTCTTATAAATGCGTAGGCGATTCTAAATGTCGGTGAAGGTAGGCAACAGCTGTAACATTCGAGTCTCCGGCTGTCGTCATGGGCAGCAACGACGCGTGAGACCAGGCTGCCGCGCCGCGCGGGGGCGGCGCCGTTCTTCATCAAAGTTGATCCCTTCACGCAGCTGCTGCGCCGAAACGTCAAGATTGGATCTAAGAATAGTAATCAGGGGAGGTCTAACGACTACTAGTTTCGAGGCACGTTGCGTACTTGCGACGGACGTCAAGATTGGATCTACAGTACTCCGTGGTCGGTAGGCCAGTAGAAAATTGTGATGCTGCATTTTCCCGTTGAGATGCTGCATCACGTACGTTTGGTAGTCCGTGGTCGGTAGGCCAGTAGAAAATTGTGCAGGATTTTGCCTTGGCAATACGAAGAGTAAGGCAAATTGCAGAGGGAAAATGAGGCGATGCTTGCTCCACAACCGTTTCGCCACTACGGATGTGTTTCACATCTCTGTTTTACGCATTTTGCATACTTATCTCAGTTGGGTCTGTTTAAACTAAATGAAGGCTAAAGGAACATCCGCGTGTAGCTTGGTTGCCTGCATTAGGCTCCCTGCATGACGGAAGCAATTTCTGTCTTGTTGTTTGGTTGCCTGCGTCGTTGCTGTTAGACAAACAACACGTTGTTTCGTTGTAAACGGCATAAGGTGTGATTATCACTTCTCACGAGAGGTGACCTTAGAGCATCTACAACTGTATATGATAAATATGACCCCTCAACGCACGCGAACGCGCCCGAGCGCATCCACAGGCAGTGACCGGGCGCTCCTCAAATTAACACAACTGCAACCGGATATCTCATACTAGATTCTCAAATCCATACAAAAGCATGCAAACTAAAAAACCTGCGTAGCTACTCCTTGTCGGAGATGTCGATAAACTTCGTGCCCGGCTCCGGATACATGGGCGGCAGGCAGCTCTGGCGCCTCCGGGTGCACCGGTCCGGCCTCCTCCTCCTCCTCCTCTATCTCTACGTCGAGCTCGACGAAGAGCATGTCAGACGCCGCTTGCTCCTGCCGGAGGAGCTGCCGGTTGGCCTCCACATAGGCATCATCCTGGATGGACTCCGGAATGGCCTGCTGCTCCGTCATCTCCGCGCCTTAGGCGACGGCGAACTCAGGGTTGGGGGACGTCGGCCGACTTAAATAGCCGGATATGGCCACGGGCGGTGAGCCGGAGCGGCGCTACGCGGCGTTCACATCGCGACGACGGAGGAGGCGTCCATCGGACCGCCAGGTTTCCGGGCGTTTCCGCGTGGGACCTCATATTAGGGTTGTATATGAGGGGTGCCGGTCAGCCCGAGCGTTTGAGCCTTGTTTGAGGCGCCCGTCTGGGTCAGATTTTCGTGACTAGTGAGTGACCGGGCCGGACGCCCGGGTGTTTCGGGCCGGTTTGG
>LR880969.1:739490096-739497544 GCA_904067115.1 Aegilops sharonensis
CGCGCGACCGACCCTCTCACTCTCCCTCTCATTCACTCTCCCCCATACCCCCCGTCGTCTGCCGCTGCCGCCGCCGTTCTGCGACCACCGTCATCGCCCGCCGCCGCGGACGCTCCTGCTCCTCCTCCACTAAGGTAGTCCCTCCATCCCTCCTCCTTCCTCCTCCCTCCTCCTCTGGCCGCCCCCTCCTCCCTCCTGCTCCGGCCGCCCCCTCCTCCCTCCCTCCTCAGTCCTCCTCCGATCCCACTGCCCTCCCCCTCCTCCTCTCTCCTCCCTCCTCCTCCTCCCTCCTCCCACCCCCTCCTCCCTCCATCTCTCCTAAACCCTAAACTCTTTTTTACTGTTCTTGTATAATGTAGTTTTTTTTATTGTTTTTTGGTAAGTGTTTAATAGAATTAGTAAGAAAATTAGAACTAGTTGAACTAGTTGAACTAGTTTTTTTAGTGAGAACTAGTTTATTTTTATTTATAGTAAGTGCTTAGTTGAACTAGTTGAATTAATAAAACTAGTTTATTTTTAGTAAGAAAATTTAGGCATATGAGATTTGATGATCTAAATAAAATTTTACTAGGGAAATAGTTTATTTTTAGTAAGAAAATTAATAGAACTAGTTTATTTCTAGGTGTATTTATAGTAAAGTGGACATACCATATTTTGAACATGTCATATTTGTTGTTATTTTTTTAGTTAAAGCAATTATTCCCGCATCGACATCGACGATGCCTATCCCGCATCCTCGTTGTCGACTCGGCGGAGGAGGCCTGCTTGATCAGAGGGGCCATGTCCGGGACTGGGCTCCGGTGGGCTGGTACTGGGAGGTGCTACCTTCCGGGGCGCAACTTGGTGAGGAGCCAGCCCGTCGTTGACCCGAACCTTCTTTGGTGGCGGTCGCGTGGGCCAGTGACGGTGCGGAGGCTTTCGTCCCCCGCGGAGGTGGTACGTCACCTGTCAGCGAGGAGGACGAGCACGTCCGCCGCTACATGGTTGCGTTGGAGGGCAGGTTCGACAATACCTGGCATGTTCTTCAGGGATCTCACTGGAGCTATGATCCTGTGATGGTTCCTTCCCTTTGGGTGTCCACCGCCCGCGCCGATACCCGTCGTTCGCTAGGGTTTTAGCTGTATTAGTGGTGTTATATGTATGATGCTATTCGAGATGTATTAGTGATAATATTCGACGATGTACAGACGCAAGAGATGATTTAGTTTTGCTTATTGAATGCATGCTAATTTGAATACTAATTTATTTTATGATTTAGTTTTGCTTATTGAATGCTCAAATTGGAGAATTACTCTTATTTTGAATGCTCAAATTGGAGATTACTATGCAAGGCGTATGCATTTGATTAGTTGATAGCTTATAGGGTTTGTTTTTGCAGAGATCAAGGAGCCCCTCAATCATCCCCGCCGTCGTCCCCGTCATCGACCCCCTCCGACCTCGAGGTGAGACCAGCCAAATCTCCATGTCAATATGAGTCCTATAAGATGTTTTGAAATCTTTTTGTTCATATTTTCAACCATTGAAATTCAATGACAATCAAGTTTGAATGCTCATATGATGTGGATATAAACATGTATATCTTGTGTTGCTCAAATAGGATATGTGCTTGCCCAAGTGGCCGGCTATGTTTGTAGGTAACACCTTAGAGTAGCCTATGTTTTGACGGAGTGTTGATTAATTTCCGTTCCGGCAAATTTTAGGCGCTCGATATGTCCTTTTTTAGCGAAGGTCATGCTGGATTTTTCCGTGAATTTTGGCATGACTTGTGCTAGAATATGTAGGAAATATCGAGTGGCCGGGATTTTCAAGAAAGATAATTAAACGACATTTGGGGTTGACTTTAAGTATGTCGAGGCTTCATACATGACAGTCAACAAATGAGTGAGGGAGAAATTCTGCACCATATATGAGAGAAGAAGAATCCCGACTGTTGTCATGGGGTTGTTTTTCCTTCTTCTCCTTGTGCTAGACCTTTGTTATGCACTAGGGGAAGGAGGAATAATGACCATCACCTCGAAAAATCAGTGAGGGAGTGGGTCCACCATATATGAGAGAGGACGAAGAATCCCGACTATTGTTGTGGGGGTCGTTTGTCCTTATTCTCCTTGTGCTAGACCTTTTTTATGCACTAGGGGAAGGAGGAGTAATGAACATCACCGACGGTCGCAAATTTCAGTGAGGAATCAGTGAGGGAGAGTCACCACCATATATGAGAGGACGAAAAATCATGACTGTTGTCGTGGGGGTCGCTTCTCCTTCGTTCCCGTGTGCTAGACCTTTTGGTGTAATGCACTTGGGAACGAAAGGAGGAGCGATCATCACCAATGGTCGAATGTATACACCACGTGAGCTGAGAGTTTTTAAGAAAAGACTCGACGGACCGATAGTCAACCCGTGATGAATAATAATGATCTAACTTAGTTTTTGTAGTACATATATTTAATTGAACAAGTTTAATCTTTGAATTATGAACATAGGAAATGTCGTCAATGTCGTCGTCGGACAACGAAAGTCTCCCGGCAGAGTGCGACTGGTGCGGCGACGACCAGGGTCTGTGCAACAGGCCTCACCTGGTAGAAGGTCGGTGCTTCAGCATTAAGCTCTAGGAGACCTTCGATGTTGAAATGGTACGCAACAATGACAAGTATTTTCTTCGTAATTAAGCATGACTTCTGCTTCTTCAACATGTAATTTTTGTCTTTTACAATTCGACTAGCTTATCCCATACCATGCAAGACGCTATGTCTTGGGGAGGATGGATTTTGAAGATCATGAAAGTATGGAAACAAAGATAATTCACCTAAGGACCCATCATGGTATGGATTTTTATGTAAATCTATTTTGAGAGCGTAACCCATTTTGGTTGCCCGAATTGGGAAGCACTTTGCAAGACTTATGCTTTTCATGAGGGTATGCTTGTCACCATGGATCTTGGTGATCCTAACATCGCCGAAGACAATATGGACATTTGGGTCCTTGTTGATACGCTTCCAATTCTACCGCTATGTGAGTTTCTCAAACATAGTTATTAAGTAATTTATATTATTTATTTCAAAATAGTTGACAGCTTATTTCCATTGATAGCTTATTTTCATTTTTCAAAGAATGTGCGGAAGATGGTAGACAGAACCTACTACACCTATGGCTCAGAATTAACTTATCAGGAGAAAAATCATCTGATCTCATTTATTAATGATCTTGAGAATTAAAATATCTATTATCAAACTCCTCCACATTATGGTCAATACGTGCCACTAGTGCACGTGCTGAACTACGGTAACATCCATGGAGATGTCATGGTAAGATTTTTTACTATTACGACGTCCGTGCATCTTTTGCATAAATTCTTCTAAAACTCAACTACATTGCTAACTACGAAGTTATTACTATGTTTTTCAACAGAAAATCCCAAAGGATTGTGTGCCTCATCTGATGTTTCCGAAAGGTCGCCTTGATGTTATGAACTTATGACCAGGTCATCCTACGCATCAGTGCTGTTCATACCGCATTTCTAAAACCGATGAGGACATGACAATCAAAGATTGGAAAAAATGTATGGTCAATCGTTGGGAGCTACTTGGAAGCAACATTGTATGAAGCGCAATAATTGGAGATAGGATAATCTCCATTCTCCATAACGGAGAGTCAGGGCCTATCTTGTTTTATGCTATTTTACCTAAGAGAGGGTACTAGGTCCTATGAGATAGGAGTAGGTCCTAGGTACAATGTCTTATTATGTGCTACAATGTGTTAGAGTTGATGATGATGAGGAGGAGTTGTGATTATGACTAGTGACCAACTTGCTATATGATGTCTCATTGATGAAAATGATGATCAGGAGGAGGTGTTATATGACAATGATGTATTATTATGATAAGTTTTTAATGATATGATGATGATGATGATGATGATGATGGTGATGATTTATTATATCATTGGGTGAAAGAACCGCGGATTAGTTTCAAGTGGATGAATCCATCCACTTGAAACTAGTCCATGGTTCTTTCACCCAGTGATGTAATAACTCATTATGATGTAAAAACAATCTCTATATTGCTACTGTATGAAAACTTGTATAATGGTGTATGAATACGACATAAAATGAAAAATAAAAGGAATACACAATAATAGTAGTTGCGCGGGCACAGAGGCACGCTGCTAGTACTTACCAGTAGTGCGTTATGAAAAAAGCGCTACTACTCAATATGTATAGCAGTAGCGTGTGTAGACCAACGCTACTGCTAACCTTTAGCTGTAGCGCCTTATCAATAGCGCGGCACCCCGCGCTACTGCTAGGCTAAAAACTAGCGCTACTGCTAGGCTTTTCCCTAGTAGTGTTATCATCATATGTTGTTCCTTCCTGGTCAGCTAGCACATATGTGAACTTCAGATCAAACTCAACAACAGCAACACATTCTGGCTTGTGTAGTGCTTCCTCCCTCTCTATGCTGCAAATCATGACCTTGGCATTCTAGCAGTGACATGAGTACCATCTATTGCACCAATGCAATTCTAGAATGGCATTACAAGATCGTGTTATGACTATAGAATAACAATAAGATCATATCCATGCATGATCTAGATACTGTCTATGCGCACCTTGAAGTATGGATACCATCTTGGGCTAGTGCAAGTCTTGGTAGGAGTCCGGCCGGTTAGTGACACAATCATCTCTCCTCCGAGTTCCCCAACAACATACATCACTTGCTTGAAGTACCTGAAGGTGGTCTCCATTGATCTGTTGAAGGTGTTGTGTATAATCCTGAACCTTTGGTTATAACCAACAACATGGAGGAATAGGACTACTTGCTCTTCAACAGAGGTGTGGATGCTATGTTCTAGAAGCCCCTGCTTCTGAACATCTGCACAAGCCTTGGGAAATGTGCTCTTTTCATTTGAATCATCCACAGAACTTCTGTGTCGTTGCAGTTGGAGATGTAGTTCAGATTCACTATCCTCTTCTGATCCCGGATTAACATCATACCATACCAGATGAGAGGTTTTTCATTCTGATGAACAACTCTCTTATGGACCAACATGATCCAGGCTTGAACCACAACTATCAGTGCTACTGCCTGAACTGCAAGCTTCATCCTTTCATCCACAACCTAAGTGACATCCATGGTCAACAATGGTGCAATCGACCCTAAACGGTCCTATCGAACAACCTAACAGAGGAGGGGGTAGCTTACCAGCTTTGAGGTCGGGGGGTGACATGTCTGAGACGAGGATGGCCGGACAGAGTCAAAGAAGAATGGGAGAAGCAGCTACCGCTGCCGGGGAGTGATGTTTCCGCTGTCCGGGAGTGTTGTTGCCAGCACAAACGTCATCGCTGGCGCCACTACGCAGATCTGAGTCATCGCCGCTGTCAGTGCCAAGAACAGAGGACGACTTGTCCTAGAGCCAGGGCTGAGCGAGTAAATGGGGGGGGGGGGATGAGTATATGTTTTGCGCCATCCCGCCTCCGCTGGTTTCCCTCTCCCACCATCTTAGCATGAATCCTTCCTGCACCGTGTTGTACGTCGGGACTAGCTTTTGCGCCCGAGTCAGCCTGGCTAGCTGGAAACGGCCAATTCAAGCGTTCCCAGCGAGCAAGGCTCTGGGGTGCTTTAAGTTTCATGCCGATGCGAGTCAGGTATACTTGAACGCAACCAAACGATGCATTTTCATCCCTCTCGGGTCTGGTTGGGTTCCATGCAGCCTATCAAACGCATCATAGATCACTAGCTAGGGTTTCCACCATGCATACAACTATTTTTTTGAAGCTTTACAAGTTCTTAATTGGTAGATACAATACAGAAGAAAAAATCGGTGCACTGCCATTGCAAAGGATGCGCTACAGCCTAATGGAAAAGGAGCAATGCGGTATGCTGCAAAAGAAAAATTGAATTCTAGTTTCTCCTACTTTGACCTTTTCACGCAGATGATCCAATTTTATAGTTTCATTTGGATTACTCTATTTAGTGAATGTTTCACTGGCTTTACCTCATTTACCGAATTTACTCAAAAAAATACACAATATGCTATGCATTGGACAAGCAAAATGTACAAACCATTTAGTCAAATCTGGAAAAGTGGGCGTGCACTTAATTAGCACGATGATACAAGAAAAACTATTTTTTTTGGGACCAAGCACGAGAATTGCATGCCATTGTATTAAGAAGGGGAAGGAATAATTGGTTACATACAAACTAGCCCAGATCCAAGGGGCTAGTCCCGCGAGAATAGTGAAAGGGCTACTATAGAAAACACAGTCATTTTTCTTCTCTATCAACACCAGCAATCGAGCATAACACATCGCCTCTCACATGACTTGTTCTTTTTGCAGGAGCCCTACATCTTTTGGGGGGAACCCTACACATGTGCCCTCCATTGAGGAGCAACATATTTGTGGCAGTCTTTGTACCACTTTAATGTATTATGTGTCGATAATGAGTACGGAAGAAAATAACAAGTTTATTCTTGGGTTTGGGAAATGCCACAAGATATGTCAAATGACTTCAAAAATCCAATTCGGCTCCGAGGAACACATGCTCCCACGCTCCAAAATGCTTTTTCTTTAATATAAAAAATAGATGTATTCATGGTTATACATCCAAATGCTGCCTGCAAATTTTTAGTGGAAGCTTTAGCGTTTTGACCTGTGCAAAAAAAACCTAAAAAATGTTACCTCCAAATGTTACGCTTAATTTTGTTTTTTTCCGCTGACAAAACATTGCTATCCCATTTCATATGAAAATTATCAAACATGCTTGTTATACTAACATGAAAATGTAACAAAAATCAGATTTTTTTTATAAAAAAATTACTGTTTATTTTGAATTTACTGTTCATATGGAAGCATAGGCTGCCGAGAGCCAAAATGGCCCTCCCAAATGAGTCCGCATGACAAAGCGTTCTCTGAGGTCATTGTTTGTACCATTTCTATCATAATTTCAACATTTCAGATATGTTAGATTCTCTTGTAAAAATACATGAAACTCCTTTTTGTTTTCTTATGAAAACTGGAATCTGCTAATTCTTCTCGGAACTTGAAGATCATTTTCAGATCTTAGAGCTTATTTGAGGTTTGGGATTTTTACATCTGTGCCATTGGTTCCTTAGCACTACTCATTCATCCCCGCGCTCTTAACTTTTGCTTAGTTCTCCCCACTCTGATGTCTACTACGCAACCTTCTTCTTATAGACGTTGTTGGGCCTCCAAGTGCAGAGGTTTGTAGGACAGTAGCAAGTTTCCCTCAAGTGGATGACCTAAGGTTTATCAATCCGTGGGAGGCGTAGGATGAAGATGGTCTCTCTCAAACAACCCTGCAACCAAATAACAAAGAGTCTCTTGTGTCCCCAACACACCCAATACAATGGTAAATTGTATAGGTGCACTAGTTCGGCGAAGAGATGGTGATACAAGTGCAATATGGATGGTAGATATAGGTTTTTGTAATCTGAAA
>LR880969.1:739523822-739534906 GCA_904067115.1 Aegilops sharonensis
GTTGCATGAAGTTTATGAATTAGAAAATATTTCCAAATGAAATTCAAATATTTTCAACACCCCTTTTTCATTTAAATGGAAGAAGTCATGTTATCCTCTCTCCAGGGTTTTGTGATGAAAAATATTTGAATTCACGGAGATCAGAAAGCAAAAAATGAAAGTTTGGGAAAGTCCTTTTATTCCCTCTCATTTAACTTTCAAAAAGTTTCAAATTTCACTCAATCAATCACACAACAATTCAAACAAACAAACAAATCTATCTATTTATTATAACATTCCAAAATTTAGAATTTTGGGATGTTACAGTGTGTACTCGCAAACCCAATGTACTCCACAAAAATTGACATGTTTATAGGAGACATTTTCATCATAACTAGTGCAATCATCATTAGTACTATGGATATTGAAGGAGTTCATACTAACAACATTGCAATCATGCTCATCATTCAAATATTTAGTGCCAGACATTTTAATGCATTCTTCTTCTAACACTTTGTCACAATTTTCCTTTCCATCATGCTCACGAAAGATATTAAAAAGATGAAGCGTATGAGACAAACTCAATTCCATTTTTTGTAGTTTTCTTTTACAAACTAAACTAGTGCTAAAACAAGAAACAAAAAGATTTTATTGCAGGATCTAAAGATATACCTTCAAGCACTTACCTCCCCGGCAACGGCACCAGAAACTGCTTGATGTCTACTACGCAACCTTCTTCTTGTAGATGTTGTTGGGCCTCCAAGTGCAGAGGTTTGTAGGACAGTAGCAAGTTTCCCTCAAGTGGATGACCTAAGGTTTATCAATCCGTAGGAGGCATAGGATGAAGATGGTCTCTCTCAAAAAATCCTGCAACCAAATAACAAAGAGTCTCTTGTGTCCCCAACACACCCAATATAATGGTAAATTGTATAGGTGCACTAGTTCGGCGAAGAGATGGTGATACAAGTGAAATATGGATGGTAGATATAGGTTTTTGTAATCTGAAAATATAAAAACAGCAAGGTAATAAGTGGTAAAAGTGTGCGTAAACGGTATTGCAATGCTAGGAAACAAGGCCTAGGGTTCATACTTTCACTAGTGCAAGTTCTCTCAACAATAATAACATAATTGGATCATATAACTATCCCTCAACATGCAACAAAGAGTCACTCCAAAGTCACTAATAGTGGAGAACAAACGAAGAGATTATGGTAGGGTATGATACCACCTCAAAGTTATTCTTTCCAATCAATCCATTGGGCTATTCATATAAGTGTTACAAACAGCCCTAGAGTTCGTACTAGAATAACACCTTAAGATACAAATCAACCAAAACCCTAATGTCACCTAGATACTCCAATGTCACCTCAAGTATCCGTGGGTATGATTATACGATATGCATCACACAATCTCAGATTCATCTATTCAACCAACAGATAGAACCTCAAAGAGTGCCCCAAAGTTTCTACCGGAGAATCAAGACGAAAACATGTGCCAACCCCTATGCATAGGTTCATGGGCGGAACCCGCAAGTTGATCACCATAACATACATCAAGTGAATCACGTGATATCCCATTGTCCCCACAGATACGCACGACAAGACATACATCAAGTGTTCTCAAATCATTAAAGACCCTATCCGATAAGATTACTTCAAAGGGAAAACTCAATCCATTACAAGAGAGTAGAGGGGGAGAAGCAACATAAGATCCAACTATAATAGCAAAGCTCGCGATACATCAAGATCATGCCAAATCAAGAACACGAGAGAGAGAGAGAGATCAAACACATAGCTAATGGTACATACCCACAGCCTCGAGGGTGAACTACTCCCTCCTCGTCATGGAGAGCGCCGGGATGATGAAGATGGCCACCGGTGAGGGATCCCCCTCCGGCAGGGTGCCGGAACAGGGTCCCGATTGGTTTTTGGTGGCTACAGAGGCTTACGGCGGTGGAGCTCCAGATCTATTCTGTTCCCGGAAGTTTTTAGGGTATATTGGTATATATATAGGCGGAAGAAATACGTCAGGGGAGCCACGAGGATGGAGGGGGGGGGGGGGTGGGCGCGCCCCCTGCCTCGTGCCTCCCTCGTCGCTTTCCTGACGTGCACTCCAAGTCCCCCGGATTGCTTTATTTCCAAAAATAACTTCTCCAAAAGGTTTCGTTCCGTTTCGACTCTATTTGATATTCCTTTTCTTCGAAACACTGAAACAAGGGAAAAAACAGGAACTGGCACTGGGCTCTGGGTTAATAGGTTAGTCCCAAAAATAATATAAAAGTGCATAATAAAGCCCATAAACATCCAAAACAGATAATATAATAGCATGGAACCATCAAAAATTATAGATACGTTGGAGACGTATCACACTCCTTGCCTGAAACCCTCAGAACTAGTCACAACGGACGTTGTCATCAGGTCAATGGCTTGACCGTTAACTTTGATGAGTGGGGCCGCGCTGGACTGTGTCATTCGTTGGACCTGACAAGTGGGGCCGCGTTGGGCGGTGTCGCTGTTCGACCGTTGGGCTGTGGTTTTGTTGGGCCGTTCCTTGTATTAAAAGCATGTGCGTGCCGCCACGACAGAAGCCTGCTATGAACGCACCCAGCAAAGCCTGCATGCATGCGTCGATGCGCGCCACCACGATGCGCCGACCGAGCCTGCATGCGCCGATGCGTCCGCCACGATGCACTGACCGAGCAACTTTCTTGCACGCCAGCCGCCACGGATGCAGCGACAGTCACTGCCACTGGTTCCTCTCTTCTAGGTAGGTGGCTACTTATTTGTGGCTTGTGTAAAAAAAGAGAAGGGTTCGTTGTGGCTGCATGCATTAGGTGGTTACTAACAAAGCGAACTCTCTAAGAAAACAATCAACAAATATGTAGTCCCAATATGTAGATAGGGCCAACAAGCCCGTAGCACGATCACATAGTTCAAACTAGGAAGAACTTAATAATAGAATAGATAGAAAAATTAATAATAGAACTTAATAAAAGGGCCAACAACCCCATATCAACTCCAACATAGTTCAATTACAACTTAACATAACATAGGCTAAAAAAAGATAAAGGGTTTAGAACCCTAGCCCCCGCCTTCTCCACCTTGCTCCTCCTCCGGGCGCCCTTCACTGCTCCTCCAGGGCGTTGTCGATGGGGTACGGAAGAGTGTGCATGTGCGACGTGGTGGGGAAGATGTTGGTGTAATCCGTGAACCTGTTGTGGGTTGTGAAAGCGATGAACTCGCAGCCACACCAAAACACCCGGCCGAGGAGGTAGAAAGCGTCGAATGTGTTGGCGAAGTGGGCAAGGAGAGAAACCACCACCTCGTTTTAGATGACCTCCTCGACGCGGAACATCGTTGGAGATCCTCGGGGGAGGTGGTGGTAGCCGGACGCGAGGAAGAACTCGATGAAGTTCCTTGTGGTCCTCCACCTTAATATTGCCCACACACGTAGTGTGTGCTCAACGTACACGCCGGTAGGGTAGAGCCTCTCCGGCACGATGGATGGGAAGCGGTAGGTTGGTCCGGTGGACTGCATGGCTGAGGGATGTGCAGAAGAAGGAGAAGGGGTCGAAGAGCAAGAAGGGCAGATGGCAGAGGATGGGAGATGGATGAGGGATGGCAGAGGCAGAGGGTGTCTTAAATAGCCGTAGTGCTACGTGTTATTTGGTCATGGTAATAACGGGGTCAAATGTGAAGTACCCGTTTTCACACCCACCGCGGCATCGGGAGTGTACACGCGTGGGAAACCGTGGTTTGAAAAGAAGAAGAAAAAGAAGCTAATTGCACGCATGGGAATCTATGGTCATATATATTATATGAACAAAGAGAGACAATTTTTGAATAGTTTATGGCCATTTTGCATGATAAAAATAAATTTGGCCCTTATAAATTTGGTCATTTTGCATTTGTATTGAACAAAAAGAACTAAATTTTCTATGCAATGTCAATTGTTGTGTAATTTCAAACGATGCAAAAGAAAACAGAGCCAACACGTTCACAAAAACAGAGCAAACGATGCAAAAAAAAAACAGAGCCTGCCGACGGCCCAACCAAAGCTTGGTTTCCTTTTGGGCCCAATAGCAACGTTTTTTTCGTGGAGTCAGTGGTGGGCGAGCAGCCGAGCACAACCAACAGGATCGCCTCTCGCGGATCGCCCCACGATCAAACGATGCGGAGCCATCCATGTGATCCAACAGCGTGGAGCCTACACGCAGCCTGCCCACCGAATTCCTTCTAGAAGACCACATCTGAGGGCTGTCGCTTGGCGCCAGGGTATGATCGGACGGCTGACGTTCGGAGCTAGGGTAAGGCCAAACCCTATGGGGTTTAGAGGGGTTTTGAGTTGGTCAACGGGGTTTCCAAGGCTTTGACTGAGCACAACTAGTTTAAAAAAATCGAAAAAATATGAAACCTTCGCCTTTGGTCGTTTTATAAGACACACCAACGAGGAAAAATACTAAACTTGGTCTTTGATCATTTTCATGAAATAACCCTAGCTGGCATGATCGAGGTCAAATGACCACCATTAATTTAAAAAAACAAAAAAATAGAAAACATGCGCACAATATTGTCTTATGTGACATGTTACCAACCAAAAATCATAAACTTGGTCTATGGTCATTTTCGTAAAGAAAAACCTTCACAGATATGAGCTATCACGTACAAGATTTCATAGAGTTCAAGGAGAGGAGGTAGGGTTACCTTCTGTTTTTGAAAAATCTAATATAAATAAAAAAATCACCAAAGCTTTATTTCAAAGTGAATAAGAAGGATCTGAACTTAGTTTTCCATTTTCATATTTTAAACGTGTTTTAATAGTTTTTATATTAAAGCACATTTTTAAAAATAAAATGAAAAAATATGAAGATTAATTCAAAAAATAGTGAGAGTTCGAATCTACACTATATAGATTGAATAGGTGTTAATAAAAAACATTTGGCTCATTTAGAGTAGGTCCAAAAAAACTTGATTACAAATGGGTTGTTTAACCTAGCTTGAGAGCTCATTAGGAGCACATTTCTCAAATTCAAATTTCTTTGACCTCCTCTAAATCACCTCAAATTTTGCACACATGATCTCCTAGACAAACATAGATAGTTTGCCAAGGTTTTTTTATGCATTTTTTTTGAATTTATACTGTCCTGTCGAATGTCAGTTCAAAACATCGGATAATGAAACATGCTAGTGGGAAAAGGCATGCATTTGATTTGATTAATAAACATGAGACAAATAAATAGGATAATGCTCCTTGATGATCAGTGAAAAAGCAGCATGTCTGATCAGTGAAGCAACACTGAAACAACATGTGTGATCATTGCAACACCTAAACTAGCGAGAAAAAGCAGCATGTCTGATCAGTGAAGCAACACTGAAACAACATGTGTGATCATTGCATCACCTAAACTCATAGTTCACAACATCTAAGCATGACTAACCATACACTAGAGGCAAATTGAAGGACAGACAAATATAGATAGCATAATACATTACTACCATCACCATAGATTCAGTTCATCACACCATAAACAGCCACATTCAGTTTACCAAAAGTAACCCAAAATATAAAGATAAAACATGCTGCCACATTCAGTTCATCACATCATCACATCACGCCAGAGTCAGAGCCTTCGCGAGGGCAGCATACTGCCCCCTAATCATGTAGTCCTCCATGCGAATTGCTACATCCTCTACATGAGACACAAGGTGATCGAAGCGGCCATCCTTTGGCTTTGGCTTGGTGGTGAAGTAGGGGCAGTGCGAACTTCTTGATCTTGCGGTTGTAGAAGGAAGCAACTCCCTTGGCCTTGATCTTCTCCACCTCCTTCGCTGTGAAGGACGCGACGTTGGCCTTGTACACATCTACTGCAGAATCATACTGCACACATGAATGAACAAGAGATGATACCCCGCGCGTTGCTGCGGGACATCATCATGACATGATGCAAAACTATAAAATGAAATAATAGATGTGATCATATATTAGAAACAAATGGGACCGGGACATAGTGATGTAGTACAATTGTGCTGATACTAGACAATGCTATGACAATTATTTATAATATTTATTATATAAACAGATGGATAAGAAATTCCTTGGTTGCCGCAAGTGCTTGTAGATGAGTGTTTTCCTTGATAATAACTTGAAAAAAAACGTAAGAAAGTACGCATCCAGTAAAAGAAAATGCTATGTAGAATGCAGTTGTGTATCTCTCTTATTATCCATTGGCTTGCACCTCAAAAGTAAACTGTAGATCAAATATACCCAGGATGTGTGACTTTATAGTGATAACTAATAACATTTACTATGACTACAACTATGTCATGAAGATCTTGTTATATCAGCTATGCTTGAGGGGATGACAAAAAAGGAATTGTATATAATGATGTTTGATGATTCTTCCATCTCCTACAAATCCAAAAGGCGTATTAGAAGATTCATATAAAAAACAATCTAATCTTAATCACGCAAAACAAATGAATGCCAATTTTCAGAAAATTAGGGAATATAAAATATAGCTCTATGATAAAGGCCATAGTAAAAATCTGAATGTATAGCACATGTGGCCAACACTTGTAGAGAATAATTACACACAGAAAGGAGCTTTATTATATCTCGAAAGCCCAAAACATATGGAATTTGATATCCTTGTCTTCTAATATCATGCCAACATGAAGTAGGTTAGGCGGAGAAAGGTTTATAGGAAACAACACAATTATGAGCCAGCAAATACAGTAAACATAATTGCTATAAGAAGTAAGAACATGTGACTTGTTGCACATCGAAAATTAGAAAGTTGAGAAATAGAAATGGGTTGGTATATTTGTAGAGATGCCTTGGTCTATCTAGTTTCTTTTGCAAGGCAGTGACAACGACATCCTACAATCATTTAATGGATAAATAAACAGATGTTAGTGATGATAAATTTAGCTTTCTTAGTGGGAATGAGGATGAGCTTTAACAAATAAATACAATAGGGGGAGGATAAGCATAATATAACATTAGAAAACTTAAGTAAAAGTAATTTCTTAAAAAATGAAAGAAGAAATTCAGTAAGCAACAATATAATTAACAAGGGCATGATAAAATAACATAATTGGAGTTATTGAAATTGTACTGTAAGGAAAAGGTGAAATGCTTTTTAAGGAAAAATGGGTCGCAATTGATTAGACCTTACTATCTTAACCTATAGAAACAACCATATACGCACCTGAATCAATCATTTTATAATATGGAATGTGGTTAAACAACAAACCAAATTTAGTGCGGTTGTGGGAATTGCCTGTAATTTCTCAAGCTCACCTTTGACATATGCATGAGATTGTGTTGGTTCCCTAGTGAAGCAATACGTAGAGAAATTTGCCCCTGTGTTTAGGTTAGGAGTATTGAGCGCAGGTAGATATAATATTCAGGCCTAGACCTGCCAAGTCATCCTAAAGAGTATGATGAAGTTGAAAAATACACACAGATTGCAGGAACATAACCAAACACATTTGTAGACGAAATAATATTTGTCATTACAATTAGATCTACACTACTTCGAAATAATTAGGGGACAATGACTCAAATTTTAATGGAGAAATTATGGGGTAGAGAGAAGACCCGAGGATGAGATCCACGTAGGAGATAAATCCATGAACTCCAATTTTGCAGGTGTGGTGATGCACCTTGTGGTTGACGGCCCAGATCCTGTATAGGAAATCCATGAACTCCAATTCCGTAGGTGTAGTGTGTTAGAATATAATTTGGGTTTTAAGATAGATATAAAGAGTAGAGATCGAATAGGTTTAAACCATGTATAATTTGTCTTGTACTCCAATCTCTATCCCTCATGTATTCTATATACTAGATGACATGTCGCGCCATTTGGCGCGCAACACAAACTTGAACCAAGAACTGAAAGAGATCCCTTTGCCTTTTTTCAGCATACGGTTTTGATGTATACTTGTTTATCAAGTGCTATGAATCAATATAGAAATATTTTCGATTGTTTGTTGTGTAGGAAAGGCAAAAGCCCAATTTAAACTATGAACTAAAAGCAATTATTTTGATAAACTTAGGAGTGCATGTGGGTTTTTATCATATAATGGCCTTCCTTTCGAGTGTATATGATACTGAAAGAACACAAAGGTTTGATATCATAGATAGCCAAATACGCGATTCAAATAGTTTATGACACAAGTGATACATTGCAGTTAAGTTAGTACTACATGGTAAGATAGGATGAAATGTTTGGTTTTGTTGGCAATTGATACATTTTTCTTCCACAAGGAGAGATTGTGTCCATCTCTATCACTGGATTGGTAGGTCTCGTGGTCTTTGATGGTGAAATGGAGCCTCTTGACAACTTCTGCAAGCATGTATTCTCCTGTTTATTTCACCATGGATGTTGAATCTGGGAGCTTCCCCTTGAACATTGAGCCAAAGGCACCTCCCCCCGGTTTCTTTGAGAAGTTGCTGGTGGCATGCTGCAAATGATTGTACCTGAAGGCAATCAACGTGCCCCCAACAGTCTTTGATATCCGAAGAGTCCTAACTCGACGAAATTTCTGATATAGGAAGAAAAACACAATGGCAAGGATTATCAGAATTGCAACAACTCCACCAACTCACCTAAAATCGACTCCAAACTTCCAATAATCACAACATCTATTATATTACCTTCAAGAGATGACCAAGATATGTCAACTCAAATTCAAACCAATCTATATTAACCAACTCACTAACATATCATTATTAAAAAATATTAACTAACTCAAAGGTTGGAGGCTATATTCAGAACTACATCTCCTGGGAAGACTATCATGACATACAAACAATTAGAGCCATGACAGAACATTCAATAGCAGAAATAGTGATCCACTTTCTCGAGGAAATAACTAAATTGCAAGCAAGAAGAATGGGAAAGGTTGTTGTCAGCTATCAAACAACCGCATAGACGATAACCATTCAAAAAAAATGAAGTTGTCTCTGGTGGTTAACTACACTGAATTTACCAAAGGAAAATTATGCATAATTAAAAAAAAGATTCCCAAAATAACTACCTTGGATAATCTTAGGGAATGTTCCAACAAAGAAGACAATGACTTCTCCTTCTCACCCATTGCATTAATCCATTTGGCTGCACATATGGATAGAATTTACTAATTAACATCCAAAATAGGTAAAATAGGTATAGTTGTTTGAACACACCTCTGCTTTGCATGAGCAGAAACAAATAACTCTAAATCTATGAGCGAAAACATTAAAGAAAATCATGAAGATTAAAAAACTTATGATACTGATGACTCATCATCATAATAAAAATGGTATATAATGTAAAATGTCGTAGATGAAAAAAAGTTACATATGACATTCCTATTTTGCTACAGAGAAAAATAGAACCCGCGAAAGTGATAAATGGGTCTCTATGTAAAGGTTGGAGGCTATATTATGATATGTGAGAATCAATTAAGGCAAAAGAAATTCAAGATTTTTATTCCTATAAATGCACATGAAATAAATACCCATATTCAGTATGTTACTCTTATTTCATCTACATATAAATTGGAAGATCACTTCAATCCGGATTTTGTTACCTGTGAGCTTATCAATGCAGTTCATTTGTGCTGGTGTCTCTTTTCGAGCTAACCACAACCACTCGGCTCATGAGCAACCTACGTCAATCAGGCAAAAAAGGAGGAAACAGGATGGCATAACTGAAAGACCAAGTATAATGGTGGGGTGTAGATGCGTACTCCAACGTAACTGTAGAACGACATGTCATAGGAGAATAAATGAATCTAATATATAAATAAGACATAAAAACTCTTAAAAGAAAGAGGAATCAAAATGCCATGAGGGGAATACATCGTAGAATTGGTACTGAAACTTTAATATGTTTAATTTAATGCAGAGACAAATGCAGTGAGAAGATAGTAGCATCAATATACATTTGGGTTTACTGTTAGGTCCCAATCTCTCCAATTCACGAAACATCCTTGCAAGCGAGCATGAGAATTGCCACAATCTTCTAGGAATTCATGGTCCAGCCTACCCAATCTCAACCAGCGCCAAAAATTGGTGATCCCATGAATGCATTAAGTTTGGACCAAATCTCACAAGCTATCCCTGTAGAAATTGGACTAAGTGAAACCAATAATACTTTCCACTTATACAAAACAGAAAGCTGAGGTTTGACTGATTTCACAAAGGAAACCTAAAATCGACTCCAAACTTCCAATAATCACATCATCTATTATATTACCTTGAAGAGAAGACCAAGATATGTCCTGCCCTCATTCTTCAGATGGTGGTTTTCTTTGAACTACAAAATAGAAAGAAACATGCTTTATCTTATGTGGCATGTGGCGCACAGAAAGAGCAAAACAGATTTGAAGCCAAAGAAGCTTAGCAAATTAGGAAACATTTGAAATGCATCCTGATTCCTTAAAAGCAAGTACAGATATAATCGTAAACATGAGAGTAATCGGGTCCAAGTAATTGTGGCGACCCGACCTGAAATCGGTCAAGTCTCTGTGTAGCTGTACCATCCCAAGATCATGTTGGCACACACAGTACATTGATGAAAAGATTCAAAGTTCAATCACACCTGAATTTATTACACGATCCTCATATCGAGTCTTTATTACATCGTAATAAATTCGGCCGCAGGCCAACTCATGAGAAATAAACTATATAAAGTTGCGGAAGTGTAGACGAATAGCTAGTCCATCCCACTTGTAACATCCCAAATTTCCTATTTGGAATGTTTTACAATTATAGCTAAGCATCCTATGCATCCTGTTTGAATTTGAATGCCATTTGAAGTTTCAGAGAATTTTGAGTTTTGAATTTGAATTTCAAACTTTGGCATGTGGGAATCATTTCAAAAACTAAGCCTGATAAATACTTGATCAAAAGTATGAGAGGAGCAAACATGACACTCCAAAAATATCAGAGGAAACAATGCCAAAAGATTTGGATTCAACTCTGAATTTTATTTGAATTTGAAAAAAATGGATTTTTATAAAGTTTGGATTTTGCCTTTGGAAAAATGTTCAAATGAAAGGGAATATTCCCCTGATCATTTTGGTATATATATACCCTATATAAAATATTTATAG
>LR880969.1:739555434-739579370 GCA_904067115.1 Aegilops sharonensis
GGAGTGACAAATCCTAATCTCGAAATACGCCAACCCAACAAGTACCTTTGGAGACACCTGTACAACTCCTTTATAATCACCCAGTTACGTTGTGACGTTTGGTAGCACACAAAGTGTTCCTCCGGTAAACGGGAGTTGCATAATCTCATAGTCATAGGAACATGTATAAGTCATGAAGAAAGCAATAGCAACATACTAAACGATCGTGTGCTAAGCTAACGGAATGGGTCATGTCAATCACATCATTCTCCTAATGATGTGATCCCGTTAATCAAATGACAAATCATGTCTATGGCTAGGAAACATAACCATCTTTGATCAACGAGCTAGTCAAGTAGAGGCATACTAGTGACAATCTGTTTGTCTATGTATTCACACATGTATTATGTTTCCGGTTAATACAATTCTAGCATGAATAATAAACATTTATAATGATATAAGGAAATAAATAATAACTTTATTATTGCCTCTAGGGAATATTTCCTTCAATCTTCATGAAAACCTTTAGCCTTTCCGTTACTTATCTTTTCCTTTATCTCTGCAATTTCCTTGTTCGTCTTCTGGGCTTCACGGATTCTTTCAGTCAAAGTGGATTGCATATCCAATGTGGTGAAAAATCCTCTCAGTACTATCTCCAGTCGGAGTTCTCTGAGGTCGTCGGCTAATTCATGAGCTAATCCTCCAGCTATGAGGGTGTTCACTTAACTTTTACAGCTCAAGGCATCTGCTACAACATTTGCCTTCCCTGGGTGATAATGCAATCTCATATCATAGTCCTTGATCAACTCTAGCCATCTCCTATGTCTGAGGTTCAACTCCTTCTGCGTGAAAATGTATTTCCAGCTCTTATGATCCGTGTAAACATCACAACTGTTTCCGACAAGGAAATGTCTCCGGGTCTTGAGTGTGTGCACTACGGCTGCTAACTCCAAATAGTGTGTGGCGTAATTCATCTCGTGAGGTCGTAGCTGTCTGGAGGTATAAGCTACAACTTTTCCTTCCTGCTTGAGCACTCCTCCGGGTCCTTGACGAGAAGCATCACAATATACCTGGCAATCCTTGTGTATGTCCGGCAAAATGAGCATTGGGGCTGTAACCAAACGTTTCTTCAGCTCCTAAAAACTGGCTTCACAATCCTCGGTCCAAACGTACTTAGTTTCCTTCTTCAACAGCTTTGCCATGAATTTAGCAATCTTGGAGAAATTCTCAATAAATCTCCGATAATATCCCATGAGTCCTAGAAAACTGCGGATCTCCTTGACTGAGGTGGGGGACTACCAGTTGGTGACCGATTCAACCTTGGTGGGGTCGACTGCTATTCCTTCTCTTGAAATAACATGTCCTAGAAATCCGACTTCCTTCAGCCAAAATTCACATTTGCTAAACTTGGCATATAACTGATGTTCTCGGAGTTTCTCCAGAACTAGACGCAGATGTTCCTTATGCTCTTCCTCGCTCTTGGAGAAAACCAATATGTCATCGAGGAACACCATGACAAACTTGTCCAGATATTCCATAAATACCTTGTTCATCATGCTCATGAAATACGCAGGGGCATTGGTCAACCCGAATGACATGACAGTATACTCATATAAACCATACCTGGTGGTGAAAGCTGTTTTGGGTATATCCTATTCACGAATCTTCAACTTATGATACCCTGATCGAAGATCGATCTTGGACAATACCTTGGCTCCAACTAGCTGATCAAATAAATCGTTAATCATCGGCAGAGGGTACTTATTCTTGATAGTCACGTCGTTCAATGAACGATAATCCACAACCATTCTCAGGGTTCCATCCTTCTTCTCTACCAAAAGAACTGGGGCTCCCCAAGGTGACGAGCTTGGCCGAATATATCCCTTCTCCAATAGCTATTTAATTTGCTTCTTGATCTCTTCCAAATCATTCGGGGGCATCCAATAGGGTCTCTTGGATATTGGGGCTGTGCTGGGCAACAACTCAATCTGAAATTCAATGTCTCTATCCGGTGGCATTCCTGGTAATTCCTCTGGAAATACATCGGCAAAATCTTGCACTACGGGCACTTCCTCCTGAACAACTCCCGTGAGGGAATTCACCTGATGCTTCGTCGGGGTGCGTCTGGATACATACTTGATCCTCTTCTTCTCCAGGGTGGTGAGCAAAATCGTCTTGCGGCCACAATCGGCTCAGTGCTGCTAGAGAACACTGGCCGATTCAGCCTTAGGAAGCGGGTCAAGTTGTCAACAGGGGGTGGTGGTGGTGGTGGTGGTGGTGGTGGTGGTGGTGGTGGTGGTGGTGGTCGTCGTCGTCGTCGTTGTTGTTGTTGTTGTTATTCTGGTTCTGGATGATCATCTACATCAGGGCATTCTGCTGCTGGATCAGTTGGGTGAGCTCCAGCGGAAAGTTGAAACCGGGTCACGTCTCGGAGGCATCTGGTGTTTCGGAGTGGATGAGAAATGAGAATAGAACAAGGGACTAATGAGAAAATAGCACTACCCATATGAATGCACAATCATAATCACACCAATCATTTATTCATTCATCTCAAACAAGGTTCAATCTTGGACTATAAAATCTCACGACCAATCGAAAATAACAGCCTAACTAATCGACGAAAACATAAAATAAACATGGCGGTCAACTAAATGTCTTCATCAATTATCCTTGCGTCCTTCGGTGTGGCGTCCTCCGGTGCGTCGTCCTCTGGTGCGGCGTCTCCTCTTGCGGCTTCCTTCGGTGGAGCTCTCTTCATAATCCTGGTCATTGCTCACGAGGGGTCCATCATCTCCACCCGAAAAAAGGTCTTCTCCCAGGTCCATCTTCTCCTCCAGTGTGGCAATATATTTATCCCGGTCCTTGATTTTATCCATAAAATCCTTGACTTCTTCTTCATGTTCAAGGAATTCCACGCGTGCTTTCTCCTCCAGTTCCAGTTCACGGAACAACAGCCTCCTGTGTACCTTTGAGCTTCGGCGCGTCTAGATTTCCTGGTTCCTGAGGAGACTCTCCAAGTCTTGGACATATGAAAGAATTGAGTCGTACTCCATAGTACGGATGATATCTCCATTCCTAGCTCTGCGGGAAATCATGGCGAGGTCTGATGGGTCGAGCTTGGCCCTGTACTCTTCTTGGAGATGTCCAAGTGCACGATAAATCGCCGTGTCTCTTCCGAGGATCCAAGTGAAGGCGGTAAACTCAAAGTCGATGGGTCCGGTATGCCCTCCGAAGGTCCTCCCTGGAATGTGCACCTTAATCCTATAGCAGCTATCCGTCGGAAGTGCATTGGTAGGCTTCCCAGTGATTGAGGGCAGAGCAATCTTCAGCTTCTTCATGATTTGAACCCGCTTCTTGCCAAAAAGCATCATCTCACCCGGCTGGCAAAACTCCGGTAGCAGAACTGGGGTGAACTCGGCGGCCATCTAGAATGTTAAAAATCGGGGGGAAGTCAGAAATGAACAGGGGAGAATTAAGGAATAATAAGGACATAAAATAAACTAGTTTCTTCCTATGGCTTTCCGATCCTAGGGGTTACGTCCTACGGTCAGCGTGTGCTCTGATACCATCTCTGTCGCGACCTGACCTGAAATCGGTCAAGTCTCTGTGTAGCTGTACCATCCCAAGATCATGCTGGCACACACAATACATTGATGAAAAGATTCAAAGTTCAATCACACCTAAATTTATCACATGATTCTCATATCGATCTTTATTACATCATAATAAATTCGGCCAAAGGCCAACTCATGAGAAATAAACTAAATAAAGCTGCGGAAGCGTAGACGAATAGCGAGTCCATCCGACTCCATAGGCAATCACCGAGCGTAGATCATAGCCTCACTCCTGGTCGGAAAACTCCTCTGCAACATGAGACGTTGCAGCCGTGTAGGTCAGCATTTTGAATATGCCGGCAAGTCATGAAGAGAGAACAATAATAAAATTACTAACACTATATGCACTTTTGGCTGTGGGGCTCTAAGTTTTCTGTTTTTGCGAAAAAAGCCAATTTTTTCCTACAACAAAGGCCTTGTTTCCAATTACTAAATAATTTTGGTTGTTATTGAGATTGTTCCGCCAAACAATGTCTCATTCCCAATTATTAAAATAACCCCTCAATTAATTAATTAAGTTCGATGTTGAGATTTCTGAAATACTCCAATTGCATTGGCTCATTTGTCCGTAACCGGGGACACGGCTAATCGATTAGGTTGTTACTCTGCAGAGTCTTGTGCACTTTACTCGCAAGAATCGTTCCCTCCTTTTATGTCCTCGCACTGCCTGGTGTTTGAAGACGGGACGAACGAAACAGGGTCTTTCGTAGAGTTCCTCTAGGCCACTGCCGGTGCCCATCCAATCCTACCGTTCTTCTACATCTCGTAGCACTGTCCGGCCAAAGTCACGCCTAGGGTCGACCGAGCCACCATAATGGCTTGCGGCTGCACAGGTAAGCTTCCGGTTAAGGTGTATCCATCCGTCTCTTCGTGGCTGGGTGAAGCTTTCCGCAAGATGTCATGGCGCTTCTCCATGCATCCCGGCCATCCGCTGGTTGCTCCAGGGTGCCCGTCAACCGTCCTCCACCCAGTAGTGAATTTGAAGTCCATCTCGAGCTTGAAGTCATGGGGTTGTCATCATGTTGACTCTCACATCTCCCTTATGAATCTCTCAACCAACCCTGTCTACGAGCATAGCAAAATAAACTATATCGTCCCGGGCAACGGTAACAAGGGGAATTGGGTTCATCCTACCTCATGATACTACTCAAGAACATAACTTAAAATTCTCCTACTGCATGCATGGTGGGGAGGAATAATTCTAATGCAACAAAATCATAGGTCTTGTAAAGCATGATCAAATGACTTGCCTGGCTGACGGTCTTCGAAAGCTAGCGACTAGTAATAGCAGGCTTCGCACTCCGGGAATTCTATTCGAAGCAAACAATAACCACATAAGCATACAACTATATTAACATAACAGCAAGCTAACGTAAATCACACATAAACAATCAAAACAAAACAAAAGAGAACTCGAAGAACTCCAAGCCAACAACTAGCAAGAAAAAAATAAACATTTTCTTTTTTTGTAAATAAAAGTTCACGTTCTAAAACTACAGAAACAAATCTGAAATAAAAAACAACAGAGGTAAAATAAAATTTTAAAATAACTAGAACAACCGAAAACAACAGCAAGCTAACAAAACTAGAAAAGCTTGTTTTCGAGTAAAACTATTTTTAATAAAATCTATAAATACCCAAATTAATCCTACTGCTAGGCAAGGTCATAACAAGGCAGTGGCAAAAAGAATCACCTAAAAATATTAATTCTAGCTGAATTTATAGCAGAAATACTCTTTTGACTAAAACTAATATAAACAATTTCTAAAACTAAACATGGCCGAAACTATTTTCTACAGAAACTATAGGAAATTTGTAAACTAACAAAAAAAAGAATCAACTAAAAATATTCAACGACCTAAAAGATACATATTTTACAAGAACATAACTATTCTGCTAAAAGAAAAGCTGGAAAAAAAACAAAAAAAAACTAACATGCTAACGGGCCGATATAGTGAGCGTTCTAAAACTAAACAACACCTAAGCATTTAATAAGCCGATGCGTCCACGGGCTAACAGAAATAAACCAATCGACCGGTCCAACTAAACTGCCACTTAAAATAAACCGGTCTAAACCGAAACTAAAATCGATCTATATGAAATAAAACCATACCCCTTCGTGTGATCTAACCTAGGCCGTACATGCGAGATCCAATGGTGGAGGGGCTCGGGCTTACAGCGGACGGCGGCGACGGATGGAGACGATGGCGGCTACTCGGGTGATGGCGGTGCGGCGGCTCCTGACGTCGGGGAGGAATGCGGTGGCGTCGGGCCAATGTGGCGGAGCTTGGGGAAGTCAGGGCGGTCTCGGTGGTGGTTGAAGACGGCGGAGATGAGCGGAACGAGCTCGTCAAGCACCTCTGCTCGGCGTGCTCCGGCGATGGGCGTAGATGCTCGGGGCGTCATTTCTGTGTATAAGAGGGCGGAAGACCTTGTGAAAAAGGTGGGCAACGGCGAGGGGAGTACGTGGGTGGAAATTGGAGTCGAGGGAGTGCTCACCGTAGTCGGAACGGGCGGCGAACTGCGGCGGCAGCAGCGAGATCGGGACGGCGAGGACGCGAGCTATGGTGGGAGTTGGGATAGGGTTTTTGGGGGGTTCGGAAGAGGATATGCGTAGGTATTTATAGGGCACGCTTTCATGGAGGAGGGGCAGCTCGGGTTAGGGTTTTGGGAGCGCAGACGTCGAGTGTTGGCGAGATTCTGGCGCTCGTCGTTGTGGGAGGAAGGAGATGAGGTGGGGTCGGGGTGTCGGCGTGAGAAAGAGAGGGAGTTGCGGTCGGGCAAACCGGAGCGGAGGCGGCTCGGGCATGCGGCGCGCTGGGCTGGTGGCCTTGGCGCTAGGCTGCGGCCTCGACGCTGGTGGGCTGCGGCCTCAACGACCGGGCCTGCTGGCCTGGCGCCTGGCGCGCCGGAGTTTTTCCTTTTTTATGAATTACCACAGAGAGAGAAAACTAATTATGGAGAAACCTATAGTATTTTTATAAAGGACATATATATATATATATATATATATATATATATATATATATATATATATATATCAAAAAAATAGAAAAAAAATCCTACAATGTGGACATTTTTCCAGAGGCAAAACAGAAAAAAAAACATTTTCTGCAAATTCCAAATAAAATTCAAATTTGAATTCAAACCTTTTGGTTATATTTTCTTTTGACATTTTTTTGGAGTGTCATGTTTGCTCCTCTCATACTTTTAAACAAGTATTTGTCAGGGATATTTGAAATAAATTTCAAATGCCAAGTTGAATCCAAATTCAAATAAAACTCAAATGCCTCTGAAAATTTTCAAATGCCATACAATTCAAACAAAATGCATAGATGCTTAGCTAATAATTGTAAAAAAATCCAAATTGAAAATTTGGGATGTTACAATAATATATAGAACTGAACATTTCTTTAGTTATGTAGCTTCCATTGGCTTCTTTTAATTGCTAAAAATTCTCATATAGCAGCAAAAAGATTCTAAAGTAATCACGTCCAAGTAATATATAGAACTGAACATTTCTTCAGTTATGTAGCTTCCATTAGCTTCTTTTAATAGCTACAAAATCTCATATAGCAGCGAAAAGATTCTAAAGTAATCAGGTCCAAGTAATATATAGAAATGAACATTTCCTCAGTTATGTAGCTTCCATTGGCTTCTTTTAATTGCTAACAATTCTCATATAGCAGCGAAAAGATTCTAAAGTAATCAGGTCCAAGTAATATATAGAACTGAACATTTCTTCAGTTATGTAGCTTCCATTGGCTTCTTTTAATTGCTACAAATTCTTGTATAGTAGCGAAAAGATTTTAATTTTTGTGAGGGAGCAAAGACAGATTAACAATACACAAGACTAAACGTAGACTAAGTCATAAACGAGTTACTACTCCTAGCTAACTTGTTATCTTTGACTGGAACTAAATAATAGAAAAATGAAATCGCATGACTTACATAGATCAGTCCTCCCCTGTCAGCCTTTTTGGATTTCATCAAACACCTTGTAGGCACAAAGAAACAAAACCTGCACAAACAAAGATGAGAAGCATTGGATTGGAAGAAACGGGGAGGAAAGAAGAGAAGAGTGGCTTACATGGATTTTTCTTCTACATCTTCCGATCCATGGCTGACAAAAATATGAGAGATTCATCTTGGCTTTGCCTTTCTGCTGAGGATGCCGGTGCCATGGACCATCCCAGACCGTCAACACCTGCCTTGACCCGGCGCCTGCTCCCACCGGCGCTTGGGCTCGCCACCAAAGTTACTACGCAGACAGCAAACTTTGCTCGTCCGCGGAACAAAATATAATTCGTCATTTATATGGGCATATTATAATACTGCACAAGTAGCAAAAAACCAAGCACCAAGAACCTCCTGGATAAACAACAAAAACAACCAAGAAGCACTCACTTTTCAATTCAATGGACTAAAAATATATAACTGTGCATGCAGAAAAATTGAACTCCCATGCATTGCAAAACTGACCACATTCTGAATCCGTTTTCAGATGAGAAGCACCAAAAATATTCCTAGTGAAGTATCATCACAAAAATGGCGATGGTAAGTGGAAAAGACAAAGTCTACACAATTGTAATCTATGAAAAACTGGAGCAACTAAATTTCAAAGATCGATGATAGTGCAAATGACATATTATACCATTTTGAAAACCATCCAGATAAATGAGAACTGGTTGTTTTGCCTATCAAGAAAATTCTGAATGACAGGTTATGATATCAGATTCACTAACTGCAAATAGCATGGAAGGTACAATGCGGCACAAAGGAATGGAATTTACCAAATTTCAATCACTTTGAGAAGGCCTGGCAGGTAGTAATGAGCGCTGCCGCTCACGGTGCAGCGATCGCGAGCCGAGACGCCTTCCTGGCTGGCTAGTAACGAAAAGTGTGTATTGCCAGCCATAGGCAATGAGATCATTCAGACCACGTGCGTATAGTCGACGACCATATCATGACCCAAAGATAGCAATGACTTTCGAGTCGGCGACCATATGAACCATACATAGCAGCGAGCATCCAGCGAACGATCATATAAATTAAAGATTGAAAAGAAAATTCATGAGGTGTCACCGGCAATAGAACCTACAACCCACAAAGTAAAACCTGCCACCAGTGGCAAGACGGCAAGACAAATTAAAGATTGAAAAGAAAATTCATGAGGTGTCACTGGCAATAGAATCTACACCCCAGAAAGTAAAACTTGCCACCAGCGGCAAGACGGCAAGACCACCGAGCAAAGAAATTTTGTAGTTCTAATGAAACCAAGATCTTAAGCCCAGTGAGCCCTTCAAACTAAACCAAAACCAATAAACCTGCAAATCAATTAACATCACAAGAGGCAACCTGTTAGCAAATCCATTAATTTGATATCAATTGCTCAAAATCAGCACATGTGCGTAAGCAAAGTCAGCGGCCCATCACCTGCAATATAGAACATACTTGGAGAGGAATATGCCCAGGACGCAAGGAGGGGAGAAGAGAAGGTTTCTCTCGCTGTCGTTCCGGCCGACGCCCCACAGGCCCTTGCTACCCTTCCAGCCGCCGCCACGCCCACCAGGCCCCCGTCGATGGATCCATGCCGTCGACATTCGCCTTAACCCGACCCTAAGAATTTCAAAAAGATCTCTTCTCTTTGTTGTCATTCCTCCTAAATTCAGAATGGTCATATTGAATAACACTCACTCTTTTAGCACAAACTAATGGGAAAAACTGGATGTGGCTAGAGGAGGTGCCTCACCTTGAACTGGCGCACAGATCGTCGCCGCCTAGCACGAGTGCCTTGTCTGGGGAAGAGGCCCGGGCCTCTGATGATGCCATCGCCAACTCCACGGGCTGAGGCCAAGGCCAGGGCCAAATCCAGGCGTCCTCCTCCTCCTCGCTCCTAGTCCTCCTCCTCCTCCTCACACATCTTCCTCCTTCCTCTCCTCGCTCACCTCATGCCTCACAGCCAGCGTGATGGCGCCGACGGGGAGAGGAGAGGAGCCGACGGCCGTGGCCTCCTCCTCCTCATGCGTCTGTCCTGTCCCTCTCCTTGCTCTCCGCATGCCACGACCCACGCACTCGCACCGATGGGGAGAGGAGAGGACCCGGTGGCGGCAAGAGGAGGACATGAGGTAGGGTCCGGCACGGGGCAGAGGAGAGCGGTGGCGGCAACGCGGTGGCTAGGAGGAGGGAGTTCAAGGAGCACGTGGCAGAGGGGAGGGGTGCCGGCGGCGCGGGGGGACGCGGGTTAGGTCGCTCTCGTGCGGGGGCGGGCGACGGCTAGGGTTTCTCCATTGCGACGGATGAGCTTTACACACTTGTATGTGAAATTACTAAAATACCCTCGGCGGGGCACGGAAATAACAGGCGGTGGCAGAAGTACTGTTCATGGTGAATTAGAGGCGACGTGGCCACCTTCATCCTGCCTATGACTTCTTGAGGGTTTATATATTCAATACCCCATATGAGGGTTAGATCAATACAACATAGAACAACACAATATTCAGCCATACAATATTTTTCACATGGTATCAGAGCCAAGAGGTCTTGAGTTCAAGACCCGACTGACGACATTAAATTGCAGCCCACTTTCGGTCCACGTTTAGGTCTGAGGGAGCTACACATGAGGGAGAGTGTTGACGTATAATGTGCTGCCTAGTCTCTTCCATCAGATCAGTCTTTTGGTTGCATTGGCTAGAGCATGCACAAGATGGACACCTAGCGTCCTCCGGCAGAATTTCCTGCAAGACGCGACCTCGACGACGGCAATGACCGCACCACGATGACGGCATTGACCACGTCATCCACGACGGCACGACTGCATCGACACGGCGTCACTACAGTGACGACCCTACATAGCCACACGGTTCTGGCAAATCGATGTGCGCTCGATGGGCTTCCTCCGGTCTTGGCAAAACCGGTGGACTCATCGCCGACGGCACGCTCTGACATCCGCAAGGTGAATCGTCCACGACTGCAGCTTCGTCATCTACAACATAGCGCGTTTTTTTGCGCCTCCGGCTTTGTGCGGCTTCATCATCCATACCGACTACACCATCGACCACGGCTACATCACCATGATCAGCTACCTTGACATCGACATTAATGGCTTGGTGTCGGGGATATACCCCGCGGTATGACCCGGCCGGATATATGACCCGGCTGGGACTTGGTGTTTCATTGGTAACCCGCTGGAGGATTGGCGACTCACGTATCTGGCGGCTCACTGGTCTGACGACTCACGAGCCTGAAGACTCATTGGTGACCCAGCGGGTGTTTTAGATGGATGACAAGGCCCGAGGCCCAGAAGGCTGGCTCATGTTATGGTGGGCCGACTTAAGAGGAAAGGCATAAGAAATATTCTCCTATAAAGGAAGCAAGACTAGGACTCCACTTGTAAAGTGTAATCCTAATCCTACTAGGACTAGTCATGTAACCCGCCCCTTCAACATATATAAGGAGAGGCAGGGCACCCCAATAGGGACAGAAAATAATCGCTAAGGCTAGACACAACTAAAGGGGAGCCGGCTTATGCGGCGACTCCCTCATGAGCATAATGAGACCTAGCCACAAACAGCATGTATGGCTATTACCGGATGATGTTTCTCGGGGCCCGAAGCTGTCTAAATCCTCGTCTTGTGTGTTGATCCGCCTCTTGTCTCTCATCCCGATCAACCCCTCTCAAGCTACCACATAGAAGCGTTGGTTTCACGACTAAGTCCTCACACTAGGACATCTGTCGTGACAAATCCACGACAATTGGTGCCCACCATGGGGCACGCGCACGGTGGTGTTGAGTTCTTGAAGGGATCTCTTCCAGGGATCGAGAAGCTCGCAGTTGACCGGATTAAGAAGAGCCAGCATGGAAAAGTATTCAGCGGCGACGTATATATTGGGTTAAAAGGAATTTAGGGTTTGGCATCGCCGATACAATGCGATCCGTCGAAACCGAATAGAATATTAATTTTTTGCGGCTACAGTCGCGTGTCGCCGAGACCGACAAGAATTGTGTTGCAGCCGTACACCATGTCAGATCAATCTGTATCAAAGCGCGTGTGTGAGCAAGGGTCAAGCCCCGAGGCAATACTACTACAGCACTACTCCATTGCTACTGTTCGTATAAAGTGGTCTACCAAGTAGTACTTGAGTACCGTCCATGTAAAAGCTCTGATTTTCGGGGAGGAGTAATTTGTCCAGCAAGTTTTTTTTCTCGAATATGCACGAGTGTGCATATCATACATTAAAGAAGAAGGGCAAAGCATGCCTCCACAGTTACATTACAAGCTTGTATGGCCTTACAACACGTACACGCTCCACTTACATCCACACATCCTACTCCTCCCTATTCATCCACCTATGTAATCCACCCAGGAGCCCCTCTAACTTCCCTTTGATCAGCCCCGCTGATGCCCATAACGCGGACTCGGATTTTATCTTGTCCATGAGCCTCTTCACTGAAGGTGACGCGCCGTCAAACACGATTGCATTGTGATGCTTCCATAGCTCCCAAATGACCAGTAACAACATAGTATATATGTCCTTAGTATCGTGGTAGTCGTTTCCTTTCTTGGCAGACATCCACTCTCCTAGCTCATCCTCATGGTTTGGCCCCCAACCAATCTTACCCAGTGCCTCTCCAACCACTGCCCACACTGTCCTAGCAAAAACGCATGTGAGCAGCACATGGTTTAAAGTCTCCGGTTCCTGATCACACAACGGACGGGCTGATTGGTGCGGTAGCCCTCTCCTCGCGAGCCTATCTGAAGTCCAGCACCTGTTTTTCAGGGCTAACCATGCAAAGAAGTGGCATTCCGACGGTGCCCGGCATTTCCAGGCCAGCTTTGCCGTGGGCACCACTTCCCGACCCCAAAACATACCTGCATATGCTGAGTGCACCGAGAACTGCCCACTCGCATCCCAGGACCATGAGAACTCGTCTTGCTCGTTGGGCATTGGCTCCCATGCCGCGACCCTCTGCCATATCCAGCAAGTTTTTTGATTACCAAGGGAGAAGGCCACGACCTGGTCTTTTCAACTGGTTACGACTCGGGAACGGACGTGGGTTCAACCAACCGACCACGACTTGGGAGCGGCTTCCGCCTGTGTGACCTCGCTTCATGGGCGCCCGACATCACCTCCGAGCCGGCTGCCTACGCCGTCCACTTCTGAGTCGTCTGGCTGCATCCGTTGAGCCGCCGCCAGAGATGCCGCCTCGCGCCTCTGACTTGTGTTCGTTCGGCCGCCGCCCGTGAGCCGCCGACTTCGTCCGCCTTGGAACTGCTGGCCCTGAGCAGCCGTTTCTGCCGGCCTCTGCCAAACCGCCGCCCACTCGCCGGACTCTGCCTACGCCTCAAATTCTGGGTCAGCCCTGCTGAGTCGCCTCCTTGCTGGGTTGAGTTGCCCGATGGCTTCATCACTTTGAGGTGCCCCTGCCGGGTCTCGCTGCCGCGGGCCACCTCAGCTATCGCACGCTGAATCATCGGACGCCGTCGGTCACGTGTGTGCCATGCCAGCATTGCCTCGAGCACCACCACTGGTCCTCCCGCGCCTAAGCCGCCCCCGTCGAGCTCTGCCTCCTACTCTCCATTTGAGCCGACCGCTGTTTTTCAGAAAAAAAGTTATAAGTCGTGGCTCCGCAAAATTGAAGAGATGGATACGTACAGAGCATATGCATGTGAAGAAACATCACACCATTAGCAAGGCAAAGAAAAGATCCATTGGATCGGATAAGGTCGATCGGAATATGCATGCAAGAGTAACCTTGCCTCCGCTTCTGCTACAGCAATGTTCAAGAGCTACCATGGTGTTGTTTTAAGTTGCCGGCTTCACATGGCTCGAGCTGGTGTTTCCAACCTGTCGCCTCAGTACGCGAGCCGTCTCACCTCTGCCTCAAGTCGCCACTGCTGGAGTGGGCCATGAGCGCCGTCTCCACACAGTTGCCGGTTCTCGTCAGCGGCCACGATCCCGATCTACCCCTCTCAAGCTACCACATAGATGCATTGGTCTCACGACTAAGTCCTCACACTAGGACATCTGCCATGACAAATTCACGTCAGTTGACCCCGATCAGCCGTCTCCGCTACCGGGTTGAGCCAGTCCTATCGCCACAACCCATCGCCGATCTCAAACCGTCGTTCACTTGGATTTGCACTGAGCCGTCGGTCGGTCGGCAAGCTCCTGCCTGCTGCCTTGCCACCCTAGCTGGCCGCCGGCTCGCGCTGCACACTGCTTGAAGCAGAAAAAGAGAAACTCGGTTCGAGGGACCGTGTGCGCACTGTTTTGGACTTGTTTAAGAAAAAAGGGAGGATAAGGTCACGTGGAGACCTCAGGCACTAGAAGACGAGAGAACTAATCAATTCTTCTGTCAGAAACAAAAGCAGCACTATACATTATCCAGCGCCATCATCCGTATTCATCCGGTAAAAAATACCAGGTGTTATTTTTCCTATGTATTTTTGTAACATCCCAAATTTGCTATTTGGAATGTTTTACAATTATAGCTAAGCATCTATGCATTCTGTTTGAATTTGAGTGGCATTTGAAGTTTCAGAAGTTTTGGAGTTTGAATTCAAATTTTGGTAATGAGAATCATTTCAAAAACTATGCCTGATAAATACTTGAGAAAAAGTATGAGAGGAGTAAACATGACACTCCAAAAATATCAGAGGAAAAACATTGCCAAAAAGTTTGAATTCAAATTTGAGTTTTATTTGGAATTTTAGAAAAATGATTTTTTTATAAAGTTTGGATTTTGCCCTTGGAAAAATGTTCGAATGATAGGGAATATTCCCCTGATCATTTTGATATATATATATGTCCTATATAAAATATTTATATTTTATATATTTTCTCTCTGTTTTTAATTTCAAAAAAATATAAAAAAGAAGAAGAGAAAAGCCCCTGGGCGCCGGCCAGGCCAACCGGCCCAGCCAACACCCAGGCGGCCCAGCCAGGCGCCAGCCAGGCGGCCCAGCCGCGCCACCCAACCGGACCGACCAACGCACCCCCCCCCCCCCCCCCCCCCCCGCCCCCCCCCCCCCCGGCCCCCCGCCCCCCCCCCCCCCGCGCCGCCCCCCCCCCCCCCCCCCCCCCCCGCCCCCCCCCCCCCGCCCCCCCCCCGCCCCCCCCCCCCCCGGCCCCCCGCCCCCCCCCCCCCCGCGCCGCCCCCCCCCCCCCCCCCCCCCCCCGCGCCGAAAACCCCCCGCGTCGGCCGACCGACCCGACGCGCTTCCCCTCCCTCTCGCGGACGGGTGGCCCCCACCCCGTCACCTTCCCCTCGCCCACGCAACCGCGCAACCGCTCGCCGCAGATCCCGCCCTCCCCGGGACCTCACCCCCTCCCCCCCCCCTCGCCCCCCCCCCCCCCCCCCCCCCCCGCGCCGAAAACCCCCCGCGTCGGCCGACCGACCCGACGCGCTTCCCCTCCCTCTCGCGGACGGGTGGCCCCCACCCCGTCACCTTCCCCTCGCCCACGCAACCGCGCAACCGCTCGCCGCAGATCCCGCCCTCCCCGGGACCTCACCCCCTCCCCCCCCCCTCGCCCCCCCCCCCCCCCCCCCCCCCCGCGCCGAAAACCCCCCGCGTCGGCCGACCGACCCGACGCGCTTCCCCTCCCTCTCGCGGACGGGTGGCCCCCACCCCGTCACCTTCCCCTCGCCCACGCAACCGCGCAACCGCTCGCCGGAGATCCCGCGATCTCCGGGTTCTCACCTGATCCCCTCCCGATCGCCCCCTCGCGCAAGTCGTACCCCTCCCCCTATAAATACCCCTCCCCCTCACCCCATTCCCCCCTCGCCCCCTCGCCCGACCCTCTCTCCCTCGCTGCAGCACTCGCCGGAGCAACCGAGCGCCGCCGCCGCCATTAACTTCGTTCCGACCGCCCCAGCCCACCCCGATCTCGTCCGACTCCACCAAACCAACCCCCTCGCCCGTCCGCACGCGCCGGAGCTCTCCGCCGACGCCCCCGACCACCGGAGTCGCCGGAGCACTCGCCGCCCGAGCCGCCGTCGCCGTCGCCTTTCGGTAAGTCACCGGAGCACCTCCCCGCCGTCCGATCTGTTTTCTAGGGTTAGGATTAGATCCCCCGAAGGGGTATGGTTTTCTTAGGTTAGTTTTTAGTGAACTGGTTTATTTCTGGTTTAGATCGATTAGTTAGGTTTTTATTTAAACCGGCCGACTCGGTTTAACCCTAGGGTCTGGTTAGTTATATTACGCCCAGGGCGTTAGTTAGGCCCATTAGGCCGTTTTTCTTTATTTTTCATTTTCTGTTTTAGCAGAATAGTTTCAGATTTGAAAAATTCATATCTTTTAATCTACTTAATATTTTTAAGTGATTCTTTTTTTTTGGTTTGAAAATTTCTTATATTTTCTGTAGAAAATATAATTAGCCATGTTAAAATTATTTAAAATTGCTTTATCTTAGATTTAGACAGAATGGTAATTCTGCTATAAAATTAGTTAGGAATATATTTTTAATGATTCTTTTTGTCACAACTTTGTTTTGACATTGCCTAACCGTAGGAATTTATTTGGGCATTTTAGGATTAATAAAAAATAGTTATAATCAGAATCATGTTATTCTTAATTATTTAGCTAGCTACTGTTTTCCTATTGTTTTAATTAGCAAATAATTTTATTTCTATTATGTGATAGTTTATTCTTGATTAGTTTCTGTAACTTTAGAGCATGAACTTTTATTTATAATAAATAAAACTTTTATTTTATTTTTCTTATCAGAATTTGCTTTAGGCGTAATAGGAGTTTTATAATAGCTTTTAAAGTGATTCTTTTTGCTCCTAGTTGCATGATGAATTCTTTTCTGTCAAGTTAACAAAACCCATACTTTGGTTATGTTAAGAATTTTTTTGTTATGTGTAACTATTTTTAGTTGTTGCTTGAAGTAGGAAAACATTGAGTTGGATTTCTTCGAGATTGGGTTTTGATTCGTTTGTTTTGTGTGTTTCATGTTACTATGTTGTTATGTTAAGTGATCATATGCTATATGCTTATTATGATTGTTGTTTGCCTTGGTAGAATTTCCGGAGTGCGAAGCTTGCTACCACAAGTCCCTAGCTTACGAAGATCGTCAGCAAGGCAAGTCATTGATCATGTTTCTTTACAATACCTATGATTTTTTTGCATTAGAATTATACCTCCCCACCATGCATGCAGTAGGTGAAATTTTGAAGTTATGTTCTTAAGTAGTATCATGTGGTAGGATGAACCAAGTTCCCTTGTTACCATGACCCGGGACGTAGTAGTTTATTTTTGCTATGCTCGTAGACGGGGTTGGTTGAGTGAATTCATAAGGGAGATGTGAGAGTCAATGATGATGACAACCCATGAACTTCAAGCTCAAGATGGACTTCGGAATTCACTACTGGGTGGAGGACGCTTGACGGGCACCCTGGAGAACCCAGTGGTTGGCCGGGATGCATGGAGAAGTGCCATGACATCTTGCGGAAAGCTTCACCCAGCCACGAAGAGACGGATGTATACCACATTGACCGGAAGCTTACCTGTGCAGCCGCAAGCCATTATGGGCTCCGGCTTGGTCAACCCTAGTTGTGACGCTGTCCGGAGGGTACTACGAGATGTAGAAGAACGGTAGGATTGGATGGGTACCGGCAGTGGCCAGAAGAACTCTTCGGAAGACCCTGTTTCGTTCGTCCCGTCTTCAAACACCATGAAGTGCGAAGACTTAAAAGGAGGGAACGATTCTTGCGGGTAAAGTGCGCAAACCTCTGCAGAGTTAAAGATCTAATCGATTAGCCGTGTCCCCGGTTACGGACAATTTGAGCCTCTGGAACTTGGAAGTATTCGGAAATCTCAACATTGAAATTAATAAATTAATTGAAGGGGTTATGACTTAATAATTTGGGAATGAGACATTGGTTGGCGGAACCATCTCAATAACTATCAACAATTTTGTATTTTTTGCAAACATGTCCTTATTGTAGGGATAAACTGGCTTTTCACAAAATGATGAAACTTAGAGCCCCATAGCCAAATTGCATATAGTATTAGTAATTTTATTATTGTTCTCTCCTCATGACTTGCCGGCATATTCAAAATGCTGACCTACACGGCCGCAACGTCTTATGTTGCAGAGGAGTATTCCGATCAGGATTGAGGCTACGATCCGCGCTTGGCGATTGCCCTTTGGAGTCAGATGGACTCTCTATTCTTCTACGCTTCCGCAGCTTTACTTAGTTTGTTTCTCATGAGTTGGCCTTCGGCCGAATTTATTCTATTGTAATAAAGACTCGATATGAGAATCCTGTAATAAATTCAGGTGTGATTGAACTTTGATTATTTCATCAATGTACTGTGAGTGCCAGCATGATCTTGGGATGGTACAGACACAGAGACTTGACTGATTTTGGGTCGGGTCGCTACAGAGATGGTATCAGAGCACACACTGACCGTAGGACGTTACCCCTAGGATCGGAAAGCCATAGGAAGAGACTATTTACTTTATATCCTTATCATTCCGTAATTCTCCCCTGTTCATTTCTGACTTCTCTCCGATTTTCAACATTCTAGATGGCCGTCGAGTTCACCCCAGTTTTGCTACCGGAGTTTTGCCAGCCAGATGAGACGATGCCCTTCGGCAGGAAGCTGGTCCAGATCGTGAAGAAGCTGAAGATTGCTCTGCCCTCGATCACCGGGAAACCTACCAATGCACTTCCGACGGATACCCGCTACAGGATTGAGGTGCACATTCCAGAGAGAACCTTCGGAGGGCATACAGAGCCAATTGACTTTGAGTTTACCGACTTCAACTGGATCCTCGGAAGAGACATGGTGATATATCATGCACTTGGACATCTCCGAGAAGAGTACAGGGCCGAGCTCGATCCATCAGACCTCGCCATGGTTTCTCGCAGAGCAAGGAATGGGGATATCATCCGTACCGTAGAGGACGACTCCATTCTCTCGTACATCCAAGACTTGGAGTGTCTCCTCAGGAAACGGGAGATCCAGACTCGCCGTAACTCGAAGGTACACAGGAGGCCGTTGTTCCATGAACTGGAACTGGAGGAGAAGGCACATGCAGACTTCCTTGACCATGAGGAAGAAATCGCGGACTTCATGGAGAGAGTCGACGACCTGAAGATGAAGGTTGCAGCATTAGAGGAAAAGCTGGACTTGGGAGAGGACCTTTTTCCGAGTGGAGATGACGGACCTCTCGTGAGCAATGATCAGGATTATGAAGGGAGCTCCACTGGAGAAAGCCGCAAGAGGAGGCGCCGCATCAGAGGACGCCACACTGGAGGACACCGCACCAGAGGACGCAAGGATTATTGATGAAGACATTTAGTCGACCACCATGTTATTTTACTTTTTCGTCGATCAGTTAGGTCGTTATTTCCGATTAGTCGTGAGCATTTTGTAATCGAGATTGAACCATGTTTGAGTGGATTGAATAAATGATTGGTGTGATTATGATTGTGCATTCATATGGGTAGTGTTATTTCTCATTAGGCCATTGTTCTATTCTAATTTTCTCATCCACTCCAAAACACCAGATGCCTCTGAGACGTGACCCCGGTCTCAACTTCCCGCCGGAGCTCACCCAGCTGATCCAGCAGCAGAATGCCCTCATGCAGATGCTCATTCAGAACCAGAACAACAACAACAACAACAATCCACCGCCACCACCCCCTGTTGACAACTTGACTCGATTCCTAAGGCTGAATCCGCCAGTGTTCTCTAGCAGCACTGAGCCGATTGTGGCCGATGTTTGGCTCCGCAAGGTCGGAAGAGAGTTAATCACTGTTGGATGCACTGATGCAGAGAAGGTGCGCTTTGCCGCACATCAACTTGATGGACCTGCAGCTTCTTGGTGGGAGAACTACACCGCCACTTATCCCATCGGCACCATCACATGGGATCAATTCTAGCAGGCTTTCCGCACCGCTCATGTTTCAGCTGGAGCCATAGTCTGAAGAAGCATGAGTTCCGCAACTTACGCCAGGGGAACCGTACTGTGGGGCAGTACGTGGATGAGTTCAGCAAGTTAGCTCGCTATGCCCCGGATGATGTGGCCACAGATGCCGCAAAGCAGGAAAAGTTTCTCGAGGGACTCAATGACGAGCTGGGTATGCAGCTTATGGTGGCTACCTTCACCAACTACCAGGAGCTGGTAGACAAGGCCACCATACTTGAAGGCAAGCAGCAGTAGATTGATAGCCACAAGCGGAAGTACAGCCAGGGGAAATATAACTCTGGAGCTCAGCAGAAGCCCCGTTGTGCCCCATACTCAGGAGGGCATACCCATCACAACCATGGAGGACATAACCATGGAGGAAATGGGAACAACCGCAACCAGGACAACAAGTCAGGCAATGGGAATGGCAATGGAAACGGTAATGGGAACCAGCATCGTCCTGCCCCGGCTCCGAAGGATCTGAGTCACATCACCTGTTTCAAGTGCCAGAAAACAGGGCACTATGCCACCGACTGCCCGGAGGCCAAGCAGAGGAATGGAAACGGCAACGGAAGCTCAGCGAAGAAGCCCAACCCTTTCCCTCGTGCTCAGGTGAACCACATTGACGTGGAGGACGTCTATGATCAGCCAGACACTGTGGTTGGTAAGTTTTTATTGAATTCACGTTCAGTATTGGTACTCTTTGATTCTGGTGCAACGCATTCATTCATATCAAGGGTAGTTGTGGAAAAGTACAGGTTGCCCACTAAAACCCTTAGAAGCCCCCTTCGCGTCAGTTCCGCAGGAGGAGAAATGATGGCAGACTTAGGCTGTCATGCAACCCTCAACATCGGAAACCATAAATTTCCCGCAGACCTCATAGTATTGGAAACCCAGACCTTGGATGTGATCCTAGGCATGGATTGGTTGACGAAGTTTGAAGGAAACATAGATTGTGCCCGCAAGTCGATTCTGCTCACCACCCCGGAGCAGAAGAGGATCAAGTATGTATCCAGACATAGCCAGATGAAGAATCAGTTGAATTCCCTCACGGGAGTTGTTCAGGAGGAAGTGCCAGTAGTGCAAGATTTTCCCGATGTGTTTCCGGAGGAATTATCAGGAATGCCACCGGATAGAGACATTGAATTTCTGATTGAGTTATTGCCCGGCACAGCCCCGATATCCAAGAGACCCTATCGGATGCCCCCGAATGATTTGAAAGAGATCAAGAACCAAATTAATGAGTTATTGGAGAAGGGATATATTCGGCCAAGCTCATCACATTGGGGAGCCCCAGTTCTTTTGGTAGAGAAGAAAGATGGAACCTTGAGAATGGTTGTGGATTATCGTTCGTTGAACGACGTGACCATCAAGAACAAGTACCCTCTGCCGATGATTAATGGTCTATTTGATCAGCTAGTTGGAGCCAAGGTATTCTCCAAGATCGATCTTCGATCAGGGTATCACCAGTTGAAGATCCGTGAAAAGGATATACCCAAAACAGCATTCACTACCGGGTATGGTTTATATGAGTATACCGTCATGTCATTTGGATTGACTAATGCTCCTGCATACTTCATGAATTTGATGAACAAGGTATTTATGGAATATCTGGACAAGTTTGTCATGGTGTTCATCGATGATATACTGATTTTCTCCAAGAGCGAGGAAGAGCATAAGGAACATTTGTGTCTAGTTCTGGAGAAACTTCGAGAACATCAGTTGTATGCCAAGTTCAGTAAATGTGAATTTTGGCTGAAGGAAGTCGGATTCCTCGGACATGTTATTTCAGGAGAAGGAATAGCAGTTGACCCCGCCAAGGTTGAATCATTCACCGATTGGCAGTCACCCACCTCAGTCAAGGAGATCCGCAGTTTTCTCGGACTCGCAGGATATTATCGGAGGTTCATTGAGAACTTCTCGAAGATTGCCAAGCCCATGACTGAGCTGTTGAAGAAGGAAGCCAAGTACATTTGGACCGAGGATTGTGAAGCCAGTTTTCAGGAATTGAAGAAACGTTTGGTCACAGCCCCAGTACTGATTTTGCCGGACATACACAAGGATTACCAGGTATATTGTGACGCTTCTCGTCAGGGACTCGGAGGAGTACTCATGCAGGAAGGGAAAGTTGTAGCTTATACCTCCAGACAGCTACGACCTCACGAGATGAATTATGCCACACATGATTTGGAGTTAGCAGCCGTAGTGCATGCACTCAAGACCTGGAGACATTTCCTTATCGAAAACCGTTGTGATGTTTACACAGATCATAAGAGCTTGAAGTATATTTTCACGCAGAAGGAGTTGAACCTCAGGCAGAGGAGATGGCTAGAGTTAATCAAGGACTATGACATGAGATTGCATTACCACCCAGGTAAGGCTAATGTTGTAGCAGATGCTTTGAGCCGTAAGAGTTATGTGAATACTCTTATAGCGGGAGGATTACCCCAGGAGTTAGTCGATGACCTCAGAAATCTCCGACTGGAGATAGTTCCGAGAGGATATGTTGCAACTCTGGAAGTTCAGTCCACTTTGGTCGAAAGGATTCGTGAAGCCCAGAAATCAGACAAGGAAATTGATGAGATAAAGAAAAAGATGAATGAAGGAAAAGCCAAAGGATTTCGTAAGGATGAATACGGAGCTATATGGTTCGAGGATCGTATTTATGTGCCCAATGATCCCGAACTCAGGAAGCTAATTCTTCAGGAGGCTCATGATTCACCGTACTCGATACACCCCGGTAACACCAAGATGTACCTGGATTTGAAGGAAAGTTTCTGGTGGACATGTATGAAGAAGGATATTGCCGAGTACGTAGCAGTATGCGATGTTTGTCAACGAGTAAAAGCAGAACATCAGAAGCCAGCAGGGTTACTTCAACCTTTGCCGATTCCCGATTGGAAATGGGAAAAACTTGGAATGGATTTTATCACAGGATTACCCGTTCAGGTTATGATTCCATCTGGGTAGTGGTTGATCGATTGACCAAGGTAGCTCACTTCATTCCCGTGAAGACTACCTATACCAGTGCTAAGTTGGCCAAGATATACATGACCAGGATCGTATGTCTGCATGGAGTTCCGAGGAGTATCGTGTCAGATAGAGGAACACAATTTACCTCAAAGTTTTGGAATCAGTTGCATGAAACTTTGGGTACAAGGCTGGAGTTCAGTACAGCCTTTCATCCGCAGACAGATGGACAGACCGAGAGAATCAACCAGATTCTGGAGGACATGTTGAGAGCTTGTGTGCTAGACTATGGGTCTAGCTGGGATGATAATTTGCCATACGCAGATTTCTCATACAACAACAGTTATCAGACCAGTCTGTAGATGGCCCCTTTCGAAGCTCTATACGGAAGGAGGTGCAGAACACCATTGTTGTGGGATGGTGTTGGAGATCGAACACTTTTCGGTTCCGATCTTATCAGAGATTCCGAAGAGAAAGTCAAGCTGATTCGAGATAAATTAAAGATAGCACAGTCGAGGCAGAAGAGTTATGCCAATAGTAAACGCAAGGAAGTAACTTACGAAGCGGGAGACCGAGCATATCTTCGTGTGTCTCCACTTCGTGGAATCAAGAGGTTTGGTGTCAAAGGAAAGTTAGCACCCCGATTCATTGGCCCCTACAAAATCCTCGAACGCCGTGGATAAGTTGCTTACAAGTTGGAATTGCCGGAAGGATTGTCCGGAGTTCATGATGTTTTCCATGTTTCTCAGCTGAAGAAATGTCATGCCGACATGGCCGATATTCCGTTGAGAGACACAATGCCCCTAGAGGCCATACAGCTCGACAGTGATCTGACTTATAAGGAGAAACCCGTCCGAATTCTCGAGACTGCGAACAGAGTCACCCGCAGCAAGATCATCAAGTTTTGCAAGGTGATGTGGAGTCATCACTCCGAAGAGGAAGCCACCTGGGAGCGCGAAGAAGACCTCCTTCGAGACCACCCGCACCTATTTGCTAGCCAACCCGAATCTCGAGGGCGAGATTCATCTTAAGGTGGGTAGGTTTGTAACATCCCAAATTTCCTATTTGGAATGTTTTACAATTATAGCTAAGCATCTATGCATTCTGTTTGAATTTGAGTGGCATTTGAAGTTTCAGAAGTTTTGGAGTTTGAATTCAAATTTTGGTAATGAGAATCATTTCAAAAACTATGCCTGATAAATACTTGAGAAAAAGTATGAGAGGAGTAAACATGACACTCCAAAAATATCAGAGGAAAAACATTGCCAAAAAGTTTGAATTCAAATTTGAGTTTTATTTGGAATTTTAGAAAAATGATTTTTTTTATAAAGTTTGGATTTTGCCCTTGGAAAAATGTTCAAATGATAGGGAATATTCCCCTGATCATTTTGATATATATATGTCCTATATAAAATATTTATATTTTATATATTTTCTCTCTGTTTT
>LR880969.1:739598255-739627291 GCA_904067115.1 Aegilops sharonensis
CTATTCAACCAACACATAGAACCTCAAAGAGTGCCCCAAAGTTTCTACCGGAGAGTCAAGACAAAAACGTGTGCCAACCCCTATGCATAGGTTCATGGGCGGAACCCGCAAGTTGATCACCAAAACATACATCAAGTGGATCAATAAAATACCCCATTGTCACCACGGGTATCCCACGCAAGACATACATCAAGTGTTCTCAAATCCTTAAAGACTCAATCTGATAAGATAACTTCAAAGGGGAAACTCAATCCATTACAAGAGAGTAGAGGGGGAGAAACATCATAAGATCCAACTACAATAGCAAAGCTCGTGATACATCAAGATCGTATCACCTCAAGAACACGAGAGAGAGAGAGAGAGAGATCAAACACATAGCTACTGGTACATACCCTCAGCCCCGAGGGTGAACTACTCACTCCTCGTCATGGAGAGCACTGGGATGTTGAAGATGGCCACCGGTGAGGGATCCCCCCTCCGGCAGGGTGCTGGAACAGGGTCCCAATTGGTTTTTGGTGGCTACAGAGGCTTGCGGCGGCGGAAATCCCGATCTCTTCTGTTCCCCGAAGATTTTAGGGTATATGGGAATATATATAGGTGAAAGAAATACGTCAGGGGAGCCACGAGGGGCCCACGAGGGTGGAGGGCGCGCCCCCTGCCTCGTGCCCTCCTCGTTGATTCCCTGACATGCACTCCAAGTCCCCTGGATTGCTTCCGTTCCAAAAATAACTTTCCCAAAGGTTTCATCTTGCCTGAAATCCCGCTAGGAAGAAGAACGAGTCCATGAAGAAGACAAACGGACGTAGTCAAACGAATCCTCACAATCGCAACGTAACCGGAACTAACGAGAGGAGCAAATCGGAAAGAAGCAAACAACATGGTAAACAACCATCACATAAACATGGCATGATGCACAATCAAGGATGATGCATGTACGGTTTAAATAGCATGACAAAGCATGGCAAAGTGCAACAAACAATACTACAAGTTAAGTGGAGCTCAATATGCAACAAGTTGCATATTGACGAAACACCACATTAAATTATTTAGTTCTCTCCCATTTAATCTACTCAACAAAATTAAATGGTATTAAACATGGCAAGGGGTGAAGCATAATTAAACTGACTATTTAGGCAAGTTTAAATGAGGTCGGAAATAACAAACAACAATTCCGGAAAATCCCCATATGCAAATTTAGCAATTTAATGGAAACAACAAATATAAACATTTTAAAAGTTGTTATCATGATGCGGATGACATATGCAAGTTTAAGAAATTTTATGAAAATGTTGACATGAGCAAGACACGAGGCATTTGTCACCGTGGCGGAAAGAAAGGGTGTCACAGCGGCTAATCCAAAAATGATGCCACGGCAACATATCGGTTCCAGTAGCTCATGGAGATACCGGTGCAAAAGGAAGCGTGCGGATGTGCGAAACATGCTAGAGATGGTGGGGGTGCTCCCGACTACCGGGTTCCCACGGGTTAGTGGCATGGAAACGAGTGACAAATCGGACACGGTGCAAACGGTGCATCTCATACAACACATGCATTCGGTCCACGGCGGTCGTCTCGGCGGTTATACCTTCGAAGCGTGCATTTTCGGAACGGATCAAGTTCGTCGAAGGATGTAGTGGTACACGAGCCGTGGTGGAAGTAGTCGTTCTCGCGATGATAGTGGAAGTAGGGGTACACGGCGACGGTAGTTGTACACGGAACTTCGGTGATGGTAGTGGTACACGGTAGTATAGGAACTTGGCGAATCTGCGTAGTCATACACGTTCAAGAAGAAACTTATGCGGCGTCGTGGAACTTGGCGCATCCAAAGGGTACTTGACGGGTCCGAGATCTCCGGCCGTAGTGGTACTTGCTGTTACATGTAGTCGAACTTGAGGTGCTCCTGGCGTCGGACTTGCGGCGTTGGACAGAACCATGGCGAGGTTCAGCAGCTACCCCACGCCCATGACGAAAAACGGAGCTCGGGCAGGGAGTCGAAGCAGCAAGCAGGGGCGTGATGTAGGGACTTGGCACGATACAGGAGCGACGGCCGCGGGACTTGGCGTGAAGCAGGAGGCTGGTTCCGATCGGGACTTGCAGCGGCAGCGGCGGGAACTTGGCACGGTGGTCTCGCGAGGCATGGGGAGGCTCGAGGCGACAACGTCGAGGAGGAAGACCGGTGACGCAGCTACGGGCACCGGGAGGCATGGCTCCGACGGGCAGGGCCGGAGACGAGGTGCAGAAGGGCGGCGAGGGGCTCGGCGATGGGGACGCCTGAAACTGCTGCTGGTGGCGCTCGTGGCCATGGAACGCGGAATCCGAGGTCGAAGGCGAGGCGCGGTGGAGGACCGGGCGCGGCGTCAGTGAGAGGGTGCAGAGCTGCTGCTGGCGGCGAGGTCGAGGCGGGTTGATGGCGACAAGGAGAATCAGAAAGAAGGCCATGGCAGAGGAGGAGCGGCGCCGGGGTTTGGAGGAGGACGAGCGAGGGGATCGAGGGAGAGAAGAGGATCGGGAGAGGGGTTAGCGCTGCCCTCTCCCTGCGTGACGGCGCTCATGTGGGAGATGGGGATCGAGCAGGAGGCTCTCCCCTGGCGCTAGGGTTAGCGAGGGAGAGAGGCTGGGCTGGCCTGGGCATAGGTTGGGCGGCGGCGGAAATCAAGGGAATTAGTCCGAGAGGATTTGGATCGAGAGGAGATCCCGAGGTGGGAGGTGGAGTTGGTCGGGTGGCGGCGGATGGGAAGGATGGATGTGACAAGCCTAGAAACTAGGGTTTGACTGTATATATAGCTGGTGGATTTTTTGGTATGTGCTAATTTGGTACCTCCTATTAAAATTGACCGGTCGAGAAAAATAGGCTAGGAAGTCCAAATAAGAAAAAGGAGATGTTTAATAGATGTTAGGGGATGATCCAGACCCAACGGTAACGATAGTCCGGCTCGGGTTCGGGGAAGTTTTCGGATACGGGCGAGGGGTCGATGCACTGTGCAAAGAGACTCTGGTTTAAGCAAGAGGGAAAACGAAGAAAAAGGTTGGTCTCAGAACGGTCAGCGAAAGCAAGGGGAACACGGCAACTACGAGGGGATGCAAGTTTAAAAAAATGACGGCAACGAAGTGCCGATGCAATGCGCATGATGCAATGATGAATGCAACAAACAAATAAAACACACAGCGGTCACGCAAAACATGGAAGGCGTCTGGAGCGTCGGTCTCGGGGCGTCAAAACACTCCTCCACTTACAAGAATTCTCGTCCCGATATCTAAGGATGGTGCCGGAGAGAAACGGAAGAGGAAGAGGTAAAACAAAGTTACTTCTTTGACAAACGAGTGAAACCCACAAACCTTGAGAGGTTGAACAATTGAAAGAAAGAATACAATGGAGATGAACAAGATTGCAAACACTCCGTTGGGCAAGGGGAATAAGGAATATGATGAGAACTAAGAGCTTAGGGGCAAGATAGAGTTTGAAGCCACTCTGATTAAAATTAGCTGGACAAGGAATAAGAATAAAAGAATTCAGGCAACACTCCGGTTGAAAAGAGGCGCAAGACTTGATAAGATGAAAAGAACTTGAAAAGAAAACACAACACACCGGTTAAATGGATAAGCAAGGAAAGAACACGATCTTCACAATTCGAGATGATGGTTCAAAGAAAACATCACAATGCCTTCGGGACAAATGAAAGAGTGGAATCTAGAGAACAGAGAAGAGAACAACAACTTCTATCACAATTGAATTTGAAAGAGCCTCCTTAAAAAGAAGGATTGAACGGAGTTGTTGGAAAACTAACAACGAAAAGAATAAGCTTGTAGTAGACTTATGGAAACATCTCAACATTATGAGGTGACAAACGGCCACTAAAGGAAGCCATTGATTTGAGTGAGAGCACCAAGGCGATGAAAAACTTCTTCCACCAAGATGATAAAGAGATAATTTGGATCATTGATAAGCACCATAATAGCAACATTCCTTAGGGAAGGCTTTAGGTGAAACATGACACAAGATAAATCCAACAAAGAGATTGGTGGATTTAAAATATCTCATTATTGACAACATGTGAATCATGAAACGCGAACTCAAATTGTCAAGAATGACATAACACCACCTCAAATGATAAGGTAGAACGAATTGCACTTTGGAATGCAGGAAGAAGAATATTTGAACTCTTCCAACAAGAATCTTGAGAACACTTGAGAATGAATTAAATCCTTGATGAACCACCATGAAGAAAGTCCATGAAGAACTCCGGTAAAAAAAGGATGATAGAAAGAGAGAGAAGTTGAAAACACAAGGTGAAGCCTTGCAGTGATAAGATGAAGCTTTGAAATGATATAACCGAGAAAACTTGGAACTCCAGAAAGAAATATGAACAAATGAAATCAAGTATTTAACCTGCGGAGTAAGGAATTGAATTTACTCGATGAAACAAGAATAAGAATTACATTATGCTCATCCTTCACCAATTAAATTTATGACAAGCAATGGATTTGGCATACTACTTATTCTCGTAGAAAGGATTAAGATAGATATGGCGCAAACTTGGGAAGGCCTTCAACGAACCACCGGTAGGATTGGAAAGAACGAATGAATCTATATGATAACGAAGGAAGAGAACTCTTGAACGAACCACCATAAGAATTGAAAATGAACAAAGAAAAGATAAAAAAACACCGGGAAGAACTAGAAAATGAACGAAGATACTTGAGAGAATTTAGATACAAGTGAACGCAGAGATCCTGAGCTGATTAGATAATACTTGAATGATGCACCGGTATGATTTGGAGAACGAGAGCTGAAAGCTTGAATGAATAATTCTGAGATGATGGGCTCTGGAGAATCAAATTGAAAAGACTCCTGAACTGCTCCGGATGGGTGAAAAGAATTTCTCATAATCGCAAACAATTATGAAAGGATGGCATAAGCTAGAACTATGAATCTCCAAGAGAACGGAGCAAGATTTAGAGGGAAACTCTTCTTCAGTCTTCAAATGTTGAGAATGACGATGAGAAACACCACCATGAATTGTTGAGGCACTCCGGAATGAAAATTGGAAAGGTTGACCCAACGATGAAAAGAATTTGAAAGATCTTGGAGAAAGACATATGACTGATGATTACCCATTCTTGCATCAAACTTTGAAAAGAATTTTAGAAGCTCCGGGAAAATTAGAATAGTCAGGTAAGATCCTGGGAAAAGACCCGTGGGTTAGGGCCCACTCAAAAGAACCACCGTTGAACGATTGCTTGAAAAGAGAGATTGCACCGGTTGAATTAAATGGCTTGAATGAGATAGCATCCTCAAAAGAACTTGAGTGAATTGAGAATGGAAACTTGAATCTTCTGAGATATCTTCATCACTCCGGAACAATTGAATAGCGAGAAGTGGATGATTAAGAGGTGCACCGGTACGAGAAAAACATTTGAAACGAGGAAAAGATATGATCGACAAAGCTTGAATTTAATCCACTTGAGAAGAAAGAGAACGAATAATGATGAAGTTAAGGCTCCGTTAGTATCTTCCTGAGAATCACCGGATAAGAACATTGACGGAAAAGACTGGAGAGACTTTCCATCTATAAGATGGATACTTGATTAAGAAATCTGAGTCCTTGAAGAAAAAGGGTGGGAGGGCATGGAAAAAAGACAACTTGGGACAGATGAAGCAAACACCATTGCAAAGAACTGAGAATTGATCTCGCGAATGTTGAAATGATCGGATCCACTTGAAAAAGAGCACGTCGGTTGGAAAAGAATTGGCATGACAATCTCGATGATCAAGAAGGATTGGTATCCACATAGGAATATGAGAACACCACTTAGAAAACGTATGGAATCCACATTTGACTTCGAAGCAACTAGGATACCACAATTTAAAACAAAACAAAGGATTTGGCTTGCGGAATAAGCCAGAAACGAACATATGATAGATCCCATATCGTATCATGTGTCTGTTGGAAAGATAATCTAGGAGCTACTTGAATTCCCACCTATAAACTCCCGAAACTTTCTGGTTATGCAATCAGGTGTTGGGGATATAGGGGACGCAATATATCTCACCCAAACTAACAATCCCTAGATCCAACTGTATCCATCCTTCAACACATAACCAAGAAAACTCCGGAAATCGTGTACCTCAACCTTCGAAAAGCATCCGTTAACGAGTTATGGCAATACTCCCGAACTCCCACCCCGGTACTGGGTGGCGTCGAGGTGATCTCACCAACAACTGCATAAAAGAGATTTTCGATGTCAGCGAAACTCAGGTATTCCAGAACTGCAACGATAAAATTGTGACGACAAAACCTCGGAGCTCAACTCCCAGGGACACTGCCACAACCCCTAAATGTCAGGAGGCACCAAGAACAATGTTCTCGTCACAAGAATATCGGAACGATCCCAAGATACCCGCGTGATCCTAATTTTTTTTAGTGAAATTTGAAGAGAGGAAAGTCAAAACATCTACGTCAGGAGGCCTCACCAGAGCGACGAAGAGACTGAGGAGTAAAAAGAATCCTACTCATCGATATATATATAATCCTAAGACTCAAAACATTTTTTTCTAGACTCAACAACGTCAGCGATTCGATCAAGCAGGGGGCTCCTAAGTCGGGGATGGCTCTGATTACCAACTTGTAACACCCACGATGCGCTATATCTCCCATGTGTCGAGGCACGACTTGGAGGCATAACCGCATGGTGGTTTTGTCGCAAGAAGGGTCATCTTCACACAATCCCATGTAATGAACAAGAATGAGATAAAGAGTTGGCTTACAATCGACACTTCACACAATACATAAATTAAACATACATCATTTAGAGTACAATCAAGGTGCGAGTACGTAACCAAAAATAAAACAAGACAACCCCAAATGCTATATCCCCGATCGTCCCAACTGGGCTCCACTACTGATCATCAGGAAACGAAACATAGTAACGACCAAGGTCCTCGTCGAACTCCCACCTGAGCTCGGTTGTGTCACCTGCACTGGTATCATCGGCACTGCAACTGTTTTGGTAGTATCTGTGAGTCACGAGGACTCAGCAATCTCACACCCGCGAGATCAAGTCTATTTAAGCTTATAGGAAGGATGGGGTAATTAGGTGGAGCTGCAGCAAGCACTAAGCAAATATGGTGGCTAACATACGCAAATAAGAGCGAGAAGAGAAGCAACGCAACGGTCGAGAAGCTAGAAGTGATCAAGAAGTGATCCTGAAACTACTTACGTTCATACATAACACAAGACCGTGTTCACTTCCCGGACTCCGCCGAAAAGAGACCATCATGGCTACACATGCGGTTGATGTATTTTAATTAATTCAAGTGTCAAGTTCTCTACAACTGGATAATAACAAATTCCCATCTGCCGCATAACCACGGGCACGGCTCTCGAAAGTTTATACCCTGCAGGGGTGTCCCAACTTAGCCCATCACAAGCTCTCACAGTCAACGAAGGATATTCCTTCTCCCGGGAAGACCCAATCAGGCTTGGAATCCCGGTTACAAGACGTTTCGACAATGGTAAAACAAGACCAGCAAGACCACCCGACTGTGTCGACAAATCCCGATAGGAGATGCACATATCTCGTTCTCAGGGCACACCGTATGAGCGAAGCGTACAGGTACCAACGTAACCCAAGTTTCCAAGGGACAGTCCCGCACGGTGCTCTAGTTTGGACCAACACTCAGAGGAGCACTGGCCTAGGGGGGGGGTTAAAATAAAGATGACCCTCGGGAGCGCGACTCCCAAGGGAAAAAGGCTTAGGTAGGCAAATGTAAAACCAAGGTTGGGCCTTGCTGGAGGAGTTTTATTCAAGGCGAACTGTCAAGGGGTTCCCATAACACCCAACCGCGTTAGGGACGTAAAATCCGGGAACATAATACCGATATGACGGAAACTAGGGGGGCAAGAGTGGAACAAAACACCAGGCATAAGGCCGAGCCTTCCACCCTTTGCCAAGTATATAGATGCATTAATAAAATAAGAGATATTGAGATATCCCAAAATATCCATGTTCCAACATAGAACCAACTTCATCTTCACCTGCAACTAGCAACGTTATAAGAAGGGTTGAGCAAAAGCGGTAACTTAGCCAAACACCGGTTTGCTAGGAAAGGATGGTTAGAGGCTTGACATGGCAATATGGGAGGCATGATATAGCAAGTGGTAGGTAGCGCGGCAAAGCAATAGAGCGAACAACTAGCAAGCAAAGATAGAAGTGATTTCGGGGGTATGGTCATCTTGCCTGAAATCCCGCTAGGAAGAAGAACGAGTCCATGAAGAAGACAAACGGACGTAGTCAAAAGAATCCTCACAATCGCAACGTAACCGGAACTAACAAGAGGAGCAAACCGGAAAGAAGCAAACAACATGGTAAACAACCATCACATAAACATGGCATGATGCACAATCAAGGATGATGCATGTCCAGTTTAAATAGCATGACAAAGCATGGCAAAGTGCAACAAACAATACTACAAGTTAAGTGGAGCTCAATATGCAACAAGTTGCATATTTACGAAACACCACATTTAATTATTTATTTCTCTCCCGTTTAATCTACACAACCAAATTAAATGGTATTAAACATGGCAAGGGGTGAAGCATAATTAAACTGACTATTTAGGCAAGTTTAAATGAGGTCGGAAATAACAAACAACAATTCCGGAAAATCCCCATATGCAAATTTAGCAATTTAATGGAAACAACAAATATAAACATTTTAAAAGTTGTTATCATGATGCGGATGACATATGCAAGTTTAAGCAATTTTATGAAAATGTTGACATGAGCAAGACACGAGGCATTTGTCACCGTGGCCGAAAGAAAGGGTGTCACGGCGACGAATCCGAAAATGATGCCATGGCAACATATCGGTTCCGGTAGCTCATGGAGATACCAGTGCAAAAGGAAGCGTGCGGATGTGCGAAACATGCTAGAGATGGTGGGGTGCTCCCGACTACCGGGTTCCCACGGGTTAGTGGCATGGAAACGAGTGACAAATCGGACATGGTGCAAACGGTGCATCTCATACAACACATGCATTTGGTCCATGGCGGTCGTCTTGGCGGTTATACCTTCGAAGCGTGCATTTTTGGAACGGATCAAGTTCGTCGAAGGAAGTAGTGGTACACGGGCCATGGTGGAAGTAGTCGTTCTCGCGATGATAGTGGAAGTAGGGGTACACGGCGACGGTAGTTGTACATGGATCTTCGGTGATGGTAGTGGTACACGGTCGTATAGGAACTCGGCGAATCTGCGTAGTCATACACGTTCAAGAAGAAACTTATGCGGCGTCATGGAACTTGGCGCATCCAAAGGGTACTTGACGGGTCTGAGGTCGCCGGCCGTAGTGGTACTTGCTGTTACATGTAGTCGAACTTGAGGTGCTCCTGGCGTCGGACTTGCGGCGTTGGACAGAACCATGGCGAGGTTCAGCAGCTACCCCACGTCCATGACAAAAAATGGAGCTCGGGCAGGGAGTCGAAGCAGCAAGCAGGGGCGTGATGTAGCGACTTGGCGCGATGCAGGAGCGACGGCCGCGGGACTTGGCGTGAAGCAGGAGGCTGGTTCCGAGCGGGACTTGCAGTAGCATCGGCGGGAACTTGGCACGGCGGTCTCGCGAGGCATGGGGAGGCTCGAGGCGACAACGTCGAGGAGGAAGACCGGCGACGCCAACTGCGGGCACCGGGAGGCGTGGCTCCGACGGGCAGGGCCGGAGACGAGGTGCAGAAGGGCGGCGAGGGGCTCGGCGACGGGGACGCCTGAAACTGCTGCTGGTGGCGCTCGTGGCCATGTGACGCGGAATGCGAGGTCGAAGGCGAGGCGCGGTGGAGGACCGGGCGCGGCGTCGGCGAGAGGGTGCAACAGCTGCTGCTGGCGGCGAGGTCGAGGCTGGTTGGTGGCGACGAGGAGAATCAGGAGGAATGCCATGGCAGAGGAGGAGCGGCGCCGGGGTTTGGAGGAGGACGAGCGAGGGGATCGAGGGAGAGAAGTGGATCAGGAGAGGGGTTAGCGCTGCCCTCTCCCTGCGTGACGGCGCTCGGGAGGGAGATTGGGATCGAGCAGGAGGCTCTCCCATGATGCTAGGGTTAGCGAGGGAGAGAGGCTGGCCTGGCCTGGGCATAGGTTGCGCGACGGCGGAAATCAAGGGAATTGGTCCGGGAGGATTTGGATCGAGAGGAGATCCCGAGGTGGGAGGTGGAGTTGGTCGGGTGGCGGCGGATGGGAAGGATGGATGTGACAAGCCTAGAAACTAGGGTTTGACTGTATAGATAGCAAGTGGATTTTTTTGGTATTTTCTAATTCAGTCCCTCCTATTAAAATTGAGCGGTCGAGAAAAATAGGCTAGGAAGTCCAAATAAGAAAACAGAGATGTTTAATAGATGTTAGGGGATGATCCGGACCCAAGGATAATGATAGTTCGGTTCGTGTTCGGGGAAGTTTTCGGACACGGGCGATGGGTCGACGCACTGTGCAAAGAGACTCCGGTTTAAGCAAGAGGGAAAACGAAGAACAAGGTTGGTCTCAGAATGGTCAGCAAAAGCAAGGGGAGACATGGCAACTACGAGGGGATGCAAGTTTTGAAAAATGACGACAACGAAGTGCCGATGCAATGCACATGATGCAATGATGAATGCAACAAATAAATAAAACACACGGCGGTCACGCAAAACATGGAAGGCGTATGGAGCGTCGGTTTCGGGGCGTCACAATAGGGCTAATATACTATGATCCTATCTGCATTTTCCATTGTCATGCACACATTGAACAACAGAGTTAATCTAACTACATATTGTGGACAAATTTATATACTAATGAATCAAATAACTTCTTAATCAATGGATTCCATTTGGCCATATGATATTCAAAACCCCAATCTGCGTAGCATTCAAAAACAAATCTAATAGGGACCCAATCTAATAAGCATACATGTCTATAGCATTAAAAAACCAATCTGTGAGCATTAAAAACAAGTCTAATAAGCATACATCTGTGTAGCATTGAAGCACAGAGATCCCTATCTCTCATACAGATCTATCTAGCATTTTTGCAACAAATGTAATCCAACAAACCCTAGTACAAAAACCCCCCATCCCCCTCATACAGAAACCCCGACCCATCCATCAAACCAACTACTCTAACCATCTGTACTACCGTATGAATCACAATCTAGCCAATGCAACTAACTCTACAAGCTAATATCCTAAATATTGCAACTAACAAGCAAGTGCAAATACCTCCTGCTCCTCGCTAGGCTACGCATCGGGGGTATCGGGATGGATTGCGTCGCTCGACGCCGTCACCTTCTACTCCGGCAGCGCGAAGCTCGCCACCTCCTTCTCCACATCCGCAGCAGTTGCGAGTTTCCCCGCACCACCGTGGATGCCACCAACGTCCTTCACTTCATCCGCGGTCACCGCGCCCTGCAGCTCCACTACATCTCCGGGCGTTGCGCTGGTGTCACCACGAGCTTCCATCATCGGACAGATGGAGGCGATGAAGGTGAGGAAAAGGATGCGATGGGGGAGAGCGAGACGGTGCGGTGGAGGCAGTGGAGAAGAGCGAGACGACGCCGGTGGGGAGAGGAAGACAATGCGGCAAGGAGGGGATTTGGGGGAAGATGGTAGGGGCGATGGAGGTGGTTGCCCCTCTTTATACGATGGGACGTTTCGGGCATGTCCCATGGATACGTGCTACCCCACGACCACGGTCAGTTGCATGCGCCCACGTATACGAATGCTACTATACGGTCAGCATATGAAACCACTATACGAGTAAACGGTCAAAGGTGGACTCGGCCCTACGCGGGCCCACTCGTCAGATTTAACGGTCAAAGGCATTGACCCGACGGCAACGTCCATTTTAACCTGTTCTGAGGGTTTCGGGCAAGGGAGTGGAGAAAAGTGAGCAAAAGTTAACAGTGTGAGGATGAATGAATACAACTAACGAATCGGGGGTACAGAAATAAAAATCCCTTGAGGTTTTAATGTGACCGCTGTCACTTCAAAATGAGATGTTGGACAGGAGAAAATATATACAACATAGATTGTGCACGACTAATTATAAATTGGGATATAAGCTTTGGAATTTTGTAACCGGATCTTCTCATCAGATATGCGGGGCAATCATCGTTACAGAAAGTAAGTGGCACAAGTAAGAAACCGAAGTATTTTCACCCCTCATTCTGTAGTTGAGCTCTTCGGTATTTATTTTATCATTTTACGTGGAAAATACTTTTCACATGATAGACAAATTTGATTTTCGAATCATCTAAAAACGGTCAGTTTCCTGTGTTCTACAGTCGTTGATGCTGATTTTCCCCAATCTTACACTAGTACAAATCAGAGAACTACCCTGAGAAGAACATGCTAAAATGTCGTTTGACAAACATGCTAGAACAAAGTAGCTGGTAAGAATTATGCTGAATTGAATTTGTAGCCTGCAGTATATCAGAAACTAAGCTGAAAAGGAAAATTCACATCTGTTACAGGGCAATAAGAAGTAACAAATGAAAGAATTTTATATTCATATAATAATCTCGTCACAAGATTACATCGCAATGTCGTGTAACCTTTCCTCCATCTATAACAAAGAATCTCAGAGACAATGAAACTGTATAGACAACACCAAGGAGAGTAGCATAGCCGTCGCTGCATCTACAAAACGATGGTGGCGGCGACCGCTCCGGCCACTGCGGCGAAGCTGGCGGCGGACGAGTACACGGCAGAGCTTGCGGGAGTGCCTGTGGGGGCACCGTTGGGGGCGCCGGAGGGCGTGGCGGAGACCGCGGACGGCGTCATCACAGAGGGAGCTTCGGTCGGCGCATCGGTGGGCGGGGCCGGGGAAAGGCCATCGGGGACGGCGACGTAGCGGTAGGCGGGGTGGCGAGCGGCGCAGGAGCGTTGGCCGGGGACCTCACGCGGAGGTGTGGGGAGCGGTGCCATCCTGGGCGCCGGCATGGGGCTCTGCGCGCCGGCGGCGGCGAGGAGGGCGAGGATGGCGGCAACCATGGCAAAGCGAGCCATCTGGTGGTTGTTGATGGTGATTTGGAGAGCTGATGAGATGATAGAGTGCGGATGCTTAGGCCAACTCCACCGTGCGACCCCATCCTGTCCGCGCGCGTTCGTTTGGGGTAAAACGGATGAATAGCGCGGCCCAGCGCGCGACAAATGTCCGGATTCCGTCCTTTTTTACCCATCCCTGACCCAAACTTGCGCTCGGTTTGGGGTGAAACGAACGCGCGTGGACGGCCTGAACGCACGCCCTTGTGCCCCACGTGGCCCGCCTGTCAGGGACACTAGCAGTCCCTCCGCTCCCAACGCTTCCACCCTCTCTCTCCCGCCCCGCCGTCGGCGCCGCCGCTATTCTCCGGCCGCCTCCTCACCGCGCAGCCCCCGGCCGTCCCTACCAAACCAAGTCTCGACATGGCCGCCACCACGCCCGCGCTTTGGCCGTAGTTTTTGCCGTTGATCCGAGGTTTGGCCGTCACCATCTTTGCTGGTCGCAGAGGGGACGTGACCGCCGGCGACGTACCACGGCTGCCTCGGCAGCTTCCGACGAGAGCTCCAGAGCGGCCAGTAGCCGGCCGGCAACCACCCCTGCTGCGTCGAGGTGATCATCGCGGCCTCTTCGCCACCACGACCGCAAGGTGTTCGGCATTTTGCCCACAAAGGTATGGACAGTGAAGACGAGTTTTTCTTCCATCACTTCCTTTGTTCATCGGACGATTCGTCCTCGGATGATGAAGATCTTGTGGTGGCTGCACTGGTCGTTGACGACCACATTCAACGGTGGCTTCCTTGGTACAGGGGGTCAGTCTCTGGCCGTGCTCCCAACCTGAACCGCAACAGGGGGAGAGGCCACGCCCTGCTCTATGCCGATTACTTTGCCAACACCCCGCTCTTCAAGCCGGATAAATTCCGTCTCCGTTTTTGAATGGCAAGGCATGTGTTCAATTGTATCCGAGAGGGAGTGGTTGCTCATGACCTATACTTCGAGTGCAAGACGGATGCCCTTGGCAAGCTTGGATTCTCCTCTTACCAGAAATGCACCGCGGCCATCCGCATGCTTGCATATGGAATTACAGGCGATCTGGTGGATGAGTATGTGCGTATGAGTGAGACAACATGTCTGATGTCAATGTACAAGGCCAATACAAGGGGCATGTCAACGGGTGCACTGTCATATTAGAAGCGGTGGCATCGCAGGATCTTTGGATATGGCATTCTTTCTTCGGCATGGCAGGTTCTCACAATGATATCAACGTGATGCAACGTTCTTCAATCTTCGTGAGGCTTTCAGAAGGCCACTCCCCACCTGTCAGCTTTGAGATCAACGGCCACCAGTACAACAACGGATACTATCTAGCAGATGGTATATATCCTCAGTGGTCAACTTTTGTGAAGACAATCTCGAAACCCCAAGGTGAGAAGAGAAAGAGATTTGCCCAAATGCAAGAGAATGTTAGAAAGGATGTGGAACGTGCTTTTGGTGTGCTTCAATCCCGGTGGGGTATCGTTCGAAACCCTGCACTGTCATGGGATGAAAGGAAGCTTTGGGAGGTGATGACTGCTTGTGTGATCATGCACAACATGATCGTCGAGGACGAGCGTGATGAGAGTATATTCGACCAAGGATTTGATTATCAAGGTGAAAATATTGAGCCCTGCACCAAGACCAGGCCACATTTGAACAATTTGGCCAATTCCACCGTGAGATGCATGATTGGCACACTCATTTGAATCTTCAAAATGACTTGGTTGAACACGTGTGGGATCACATTGGCAACCAATAGATGTATTGGTCCATTTTATGTTCAGTCAAGACAATTTCAATTTGGTTGTAAAACTAATTTATTAAAGACAATTTCAATTAGGTTGTAAAACTATTTTAAGATTGGAAAATTAGTTTTAATAAAAAAATATGGGTATTTTTTGCCCTGACGGACAGGATGGGGCAAAGGGATGCGGCGGAGTTGGCCTTAGGCTTTGTGTAGATTGTAGAAGCTGTACTTGAGCTGCTGGTTGTGAGTTGGGATGGGAGGATATTTATAGAGAAATGCTTAGGCGATTCTGACTGTCGGTTAAGGTAGGCAACAGCTGTAACGTTCGAGTGTGAGGCTGTCGTCATGGGCAGCGACGACGCGTGAGAGCAGGCTGTCAGCGTTGCAGGTGGAGATCTCGGCGCGCGGGGACGGCGCCGCGCAAAGTTGATCCCTTCCTTCACGCAGCGGCACCGCGTCGTGGGCAGCCTCCAACGTCAACATTGGACATAGGAAAACCAGGGGAAGGTCCAACGACTAGTTTTGCGACACGTTGCGTCAACAACGTTAAGATTGGATCTAAAGATTGGATCTAGTACCGTTTTTCTGTTGAGACTTGGAGTCAACTGCTGAATCACGTATACGTTTGGTAGTCCGTGGACGGTTTCTTTTTTTTTCATTCAAACCTGGAAGCTTTTATTCAACGAAAGAACTCCTTGCATCATCAGCCAATAAGCTGATGAGCAGCAAGGAAGGTCTGGAGTCAGTCCAGCTCTCGGTGACCATCAACGTGCAAGCATGTTTTACACATAGATGAATCGATACATTGGCTGCTCGATGGTAGGCCAGTAGAAAATTGTGCAGAGTTTTGACTTGGTACTACAAAGAGTAAGCCAAATTACGGAGGGAAAATGAGGCGATTGTTTCCTCCATGAGTACAAGTTAGCGACGAGAAGTTTTACCAGTTCTTCTTTTTGAGATAGCTCACCATCCATGCAGAATGATAGTTTTACGAGTTCTTAATTGGTACAGATAGCTACTATATAGAAGATATGATAAAGTACCAGTACAAAAGATGCACTACAACAACGAATTAGAGATGCTGCAAAAGGAAAAAGGGTGAATTCTAGTTTTTATCCCTGCTTTAACAATTTTTACGCATACGACACAGTTTTTTCGTTTTTCGTCCGGATTACTCCATTTAGTGAATGTTTTACCAGCTTTTACCTCACTTATGGAAATTTACTCAACAAATAAGAGATGAAATGCGGTACAAAATATAATATGCATTGAACATGCAAAATGTACAAAACTATTTACTTGAATTTAAACTAGTGGACGTGCACTTAGTTTTTTTTAAAAAGGAGGTTAAACCCCGTCCTCTGCATCAATCGATGCATGCAGCCATCTTTATTAATTATTTCATAAAGATCTGACAAAAATATACATTAATCCACCCGAAATTACCACTCACATCTACAAACTCGATAATGTGGAGTGCTCTCACTCCCCATATATAAAACCGGTCTCGTCGCCAATCCATTCACATAACGTATCGGGACCAACAACCGGTGCAGCAGACCTAAAGCGCATACCACATGCACACGCTTTAGAAGCTGACATCATCATCGGACCACTGACCCATATTTAGGAGAGAAAACCGCATCATTCTTGCCAGTCTGGACATCCGTTGACGCCACCACGGCGCCCAACAGTGCCACCGCCCTACGCTCGTCTGTCCATACGCAAACACTCTGGAAGACTGTCGTGCGTAGCACCTACCAACCAGGCATGACTTAGCGTAGCACCTATCGGCCAGGCATGACTTGACAGGTCCACCAAAGCTCTGTGCAAGACGAAGCCGTTCCACCTCCTGCCTCTGTCATCCAATGCTGTTCCACAAATGCCGCTCCCAAGAGAGAAACGACACCACAGTACCACCATCGTCCTATCTAGGAGACAAGATCCTAGGGTTTTCCCTGAAGCAGTGCCCACCACCAGCTACCGTCAAGGACCCACACAGTGCCCACCACCACTCAGCCCTCAAGGCGACACCTTCAGGAAGGTCACGATGTCAAGGACGCCGCCGCAGCCCATCGGAGTTAGGGTTTTCACCTGAGAGGCGGGTAGGGGGAAGTAGAGGAGCAGACGTAGACCGACGTCTCCAAAAAGAAAAGCGGCGCCCTTGAGCGTGGTTGTCGTTGCGGCCGGCAGAGGCCGACTAAGGGTTTTCCACAATCTGGATCTCCTCCACCAGCTCCACCCGCAGCCACCGGCCAGGGTCCCGGCAAGCCACGCCGACACTGCCAGGAACCTGCAGGAGAGAAGCACACCGATCAGGGCCGAAGGACAGCGGCCAGATCAGGCGTCGCCGGCCGCCAGAGCAGCGCAAGGCCCTGGTTCACCGAAGATCCTTCGGCCGTCTGACCAAATCACCGGAACCACGCCAGCCCCGCCGCTCACCGCAGCGCGGAGGGGCCTCGCCGGAAGGGCTGCCGCCCCAGATCCAATCGCTCTTGAGCGCAAGGCGAAGCAGCAAGGGCCCCGTCGCCGCAGTCCCCGACTGCGCCACGGGCTTGCCCTGCACCAGCCTCATGCGGCGGCGAGGGAGGGAGGGAGGGAGACGAGGTGGCTACGCCGGCTGCGGGAGGGAGGTCACCCCCGAGTCTCTGTTGTGAAGGAGGTGGCCGGTGGCGGGAGATTAGGCGGCGGCGGCGGCGGAGCTCTCTTCCGCTGCTGGGGAGGAGGGTCGCTGCACTTAGTTTGCAGGACGGTACAATAAACACTTGTTTTTCTTGCAAATAATCTCAAATGGGTGTGGAAAACTAGGTCATTTTTTCTTCTCTATCAACGCAGGCATAACACATCGTTCTCACATGACTTGTTCTTCTTGCAGGAACCCCGCGCATGTGCCATCTTATATTGAGGAGCAACACATTTGTGGGCAGTCTTTTTCGCGCTTTTGTGTATTACGTGTCGATAATGAGTAGGGAAGAGAACAAGTTTATTCTTGGGGTCTAGGAAATGACACAAGATACTGAGTATGTCCAATGACATTGCATGACAAAGCGTTACCTGATGTCATTGCTTGTACCATTCTTTTCACATAATTTAACATTTCACATATGGTAGATTTTGTTGTACAAATACAGGAAACACCCCCTTCTTTTTTATGGAAATGGGTATCTGCTAATTCTCCCGGGAACTAGAAGATCATTTTGAGATTTTAGAGCATATTTGAGGTTTTAATGTGACTGTTGTCACTTTGGGCGACTTTTTTCTAAAAGATGAGGGGGCAACTAAGATGTTGGAGAAGCGGCGAATATACAATGTAGATTGCGCACAGCTCAATTTAAATTAGGGCGTAAGCTTTAGACTTTTGTAACATGGTCTTTTCATCTGATAAGCGGGACAATCATGTTTTTTTTTCGGGACAATCATGGTTATAAAAAGTTAGTGGCATGGGTAACAAACCGAGGTATTTTTACCCCTCATTCTTAGTTGAGCTCTTCGGCATTTCTTTTATCGTCCTATGTGGAGTACCATCTTGTGGTTCTTTGACATACACAAACGAAAAAACTTTCACAGGATCGGCAAATGTGAGCTTTGAATCATGTAAAAACGGCCAGTTTCCTCTGTTCTATAGTCGTTAATGCTGGTTTTCCACACTCCAAATAGTAAAGCAGAGAACTACCGTGAAGAACAGAGTAGCTTGTACGTAAGAATTATACTGAAACTGAATTTGTAGCCCGTAGTGTGTCAGAAACTTAAGCTGAAAAGGGTCGAGCACATCCACGAGATGAGAATATATACTCCCTCCGTTTGGAATTAGTTGTCGCAGAAATGAATGTATCTAGATGTATTTTAGTTCTAGATACATCCATTTTCGAGACAAGTAATTCCAAACGGAGGGAGTAGAAGGTAACAAATGAACGAATTTTATATTCATAATAATCTCATGACAAGATTACATCGCAATGTCGTGTAACCTTTACTCGATCTATAATAAAGAATCTTAGAAACAATGAAAACTGTATAGACAACAGCAAGCAGAGTGGTCGCCTGCATCTAGAACAGGATGGAGGCGGCGACCGCTCCGGCGACTGCGACGAAGCTGGCGGCCGATGAGTACACGGCGGAGCTCGCGGGGGTGCCGATGGGGGCGCCGGAGGGTGTGGCGGAGACCGCGGACGGCGTCATCGCGGAGGGAGCGTCGGTGGTCGGGGCAGGGGGAGAGGCCATCGGGGACGGCGACGCTGCGGTCGGCGGCGTGGCGACCGGCGCAGGGGCGGTGGCCGGGGACCTCGCCGGAGGGGCCGGTAGCGGGGCCATCCGGGGCGCCGGCATGGGGCCCTGCGCGGCGGCGGCGACTGCGAGGAGGGCGAGGATGGCGGCTACCACGGCGAAGCGAGCCATCTGGTAGCTGCTAATGGTGATTTGGAGAGGAGTTGAGATGAGTTGATAGCAAGCAGATGCTTAAGCTCAGTGTGGAGAAGCTGTACTTGAGCTGCGAGTTGTGAATTGGGATGGGAGGAGGAGGCTGGTATTTATAGAGAAATGCTTAGGCGATTCTGACTGTCGGTTAAGGTAGTAGGCAACAACTGTAACGATCGAGTCTGAGGCTGTCGTCATGGGCAGCAACGACGCGTGAGAGCAGGCTGTCAGCGTTACAGGTGGAGATCTTCGCGCGCGGGGACGGCGGCGCACAAAGTTGATCCCTTCGGACGAGGATCCCCTGCCGTGGCCTAGCCTACCTTTGAGTCACTGACACATGGGTCCCACAGAGCACGGGGCCCACCTGTCAGTGACTCAAAGGCAGGGTATGGCAGGGATTTCTTAGTCAGAGGATCCACATCCGATCCTTCACGCAGCGGCACCGCGTCGTGGGCAGCTGCTGCCTCCAACGTCAAGATTGCAATTTAAGCATAGTAAAATCAGGGGAAGGTCCAACGACTATTTCCGAGACACGTTGCATCGAAGGTCAAGATTAGATCTACAATTTTTCCGTTGAGACTTCGAGTCGGCTGCTGGATCACGTACGTTTGGTAGTCCGTAGTCGGTAGGCCAGTAGAAAATTGTGCAGAGTTTTTTGACTTGGTACTACATACAAAGAGTAAGCCAAATTGCAGAGGGAAAATGAGGCGATGGTTGCTCCATGAGTACACGTAAGCGACAAGAAATTTTACGAGTAATTTGTTTTTGAGATAGCTTACCATCCATGCCGAATGATAGTTTTACGAGTTCTTAATTGGTATAGATAGCTACAATACAGAAGAAATGATAAAGTGCCAGTACAAAAAGATGCACTACACCACAATGGAAAAGGAGCAACGAATTAGAGCTGAGGCGCAATATGCATAAAAAAGGTGAATTCTAGTTTTTATCCCTGCTTTGACAATTTTTACGCATATGACACAATTTTATCGTTTTTCATCCGGATCACTCCATTTAGTGAATGTTTTACCAGCTTTTACCCCATTTACGGAAATTTACTCGACAAATAAGAGATGAAATGCGGTACAAAATATGATATGCATTGAACATGCAAAATGTACAAAACCATTAAGTTGAATCTAAACTAGTGGTCGTGCACTTAGTTAGCGGGACGGTACAATAAACACTTGTTTTTCTTGCAAATCATCTCAATGGGTGTGGAAAACTAGGTCATTTTTTCTTCTCTATCAACGTGGGCATAACACATCGTTCTTACATGACTTGTTCTTCTTGCAGGAACCCCACACATGATACATCCTCCCTCACTGGCTTGGTGCATCCCAAGTCAGGGGACGACCGGTGGATTCCCGTGGTCTACGGACCACAAGGAGACGACCTCAAGACTCAATTCCTTGAGGAGCTGACAGTGAGGAGAATGGCATGCCCGGGGCCGTGGATGGTCCTCGGTGACTTCAACATGATCCTTCGAGCCTCGGAGAAAAACAATATGAACCTTAACCGGGCCATGATGAATAAATTTAGGAGTTTCATCGATAATAATGAATTGAAAGAGCTTTATATGCATGGGCGTCGATTTATGTGGTCGAATGAGAGAGATGCCCCGACAATGACAAAAATCAACGGGATCCTCGTTTCAGTGGATTGGGAACTGCCGCGGGCAGATTATTTACTGCAGGCACTCTCGACAAGCATCTCCAATCATGCCCCACTACACCTATCGACCAATGCTACCTACTGGCCGAGGAAAAGATTTCGCTTTGAGAGTATCTAGGCCAAGCTCGAGGGTTTCGAGCAGGCTGTGAGGGATGCTTGGGTTCGCGATCAATTCATTGTGGACCCTTTCAAGAGACTTGATGCGCTCTTCAGGAACGCAGCGGCGACACTTCAAGCGTGGGGTCAAAGGAAAGTAGGGAACATAAAACTGCAAACGGCGATTGCCACGCTGGTAATCCTTCACCTGGATCAAGCGATGGAAGCTAGAGGGCTCACTGAGTTGGAGACGTGGCTTAGGAGAACTCTTAAGCTAACACTCCTGGGTCTTGCGTCGTTGGAACGCACAATCGAGCGGCAAAGATCGAGGCACAGATGGCTTCGTGAGGGCCATGCCAATACTAAGTTCTTTCAGCTGGTTGTGAACGGGAGGAAAGCAAAGAACTTCATACCCCAGGTCAGACGGGGCGAAGAGATCGCCACTGAGCGGAGCCGCAAAGAAGTGATTTTCACGGAGACCTTCCGTAACTTGCTTGGCACGGCGCAGGCGAGTGCGCACACGCTAAACCTACAAACGCTGAGCATGACTGTGCTAGATTTGAGTAGTCTGGACGCGCTTTTCACGGATGAGGAGGTATGGTCAGTTATCAAGGAGATGGCCCCGGATCGGGCTCCTGGACCGGACGGATTCACGGCTGAGTTCTACCAAAAAGCATGGCCAATTATCAAGGACGATATCTGATACGTCCATTTTTCATCATGCTTTTATATCGATATTTATTGCATTATGGGCTGTTATTACACGTTATGTCACAATACTTATGCCTATTCTCTCTTATTTTACAAGGTTTACATAAGCAGGGAGAATGCCGACTGTTAGAATTCTGGGCTGGAAAAGGAGCAAATATTAGAGACCTATTCTGCACAACTCCAAAAGTCCTGAAACTCCACGAAAGTCATTTTGGGAAGTAATAAAAAAATATCCAGCGGAAGAAGTTCACCAGAGGGGCCCCCACCTGGCCACGAGGGTGGGGGGCGCGCCCTACCCCCTGGGCGCGCCCCCCTACCTCGTGGGCCCCCTGGTGGCCCTCCTATGCCCATCTTCTACTATATGAGGTCTTTCGTCGAGAAAAAAAATCAGAAGCAACCTTTCGGGACGAAACTCCGCCGCCACGAGGCGGAACCTTGGCGGAACCAATCTAGGGCTCCGGCAGAGATGTTCTGCCGGGGACACTTCCCTCCGGGAGGGGGAAATCATCGCCATCATCATCACTAACGCTCCTCTCATCGGGAGAGGGCAATCTCCATCAACATCTTCACCAGCACCATCTCCTCTCAAAACCCTAGTTCATCTCTTGTATCCAATTCCTGTCTCTAAGTCCGGGATTGGTACTAGTAGGTTGCTAGTAGTGTTGATTACTCCTTGTAGTTGATGCAAGTTGGTTTATTTGGTGGAAGATCATATGTTCAGATCCTTTATGCATATTATTACCCCTCTAATTATGAACATGAATATGCTTTGTGAGTAGTTACTTTTGTTCCCGAGGACATGGGAGAAGTCTTGCTATTAGTAGTCATGTGAATTTGGTATTCGTTCGATATTTTGATGAGATGTATCTTGTCTAGCCTCTAGTGGTGTTATGTGAACGTCGACTACATAACACTTCACCATTATTTGGGCCTAGAGGAAGGCATTGGGAAGTAATAAGTAGATGATGGGTTGCTAGAGTGACAGAAGCTTAAACCCTAGTTTATGCGTTGCTACGTAAGGGGCTGATTTGGATCCATATGTTTCATGCTATGGTTAGGTTTACCTTAATACTTTTGTTGTAGTTGCGGATGCTTGCAATAGAGGTTAATCATAAGTGGGATGCTTGTTCAAGTAAGAACAACACCCAAGCACTGGTCCACCCACATATCAAATTATCAAAGTACCGAACGCGAATCATATGAACGTGATGAAAATTAGCTTGACGATATTCCCATGTGTCCTCGGGAGCGCTTTTCCTATTATAAGAGTTTGTCCAGGCTTATCCTTTGCTATAAAAAGGATTGGGCCACCTTGCTGCACTTTATTTACTTTTGTTACTTGTTGCTCGTTACAAATTACCTTATCACCAAACTATCTGTTACCACTTATTTCAGTACTTGCAGAGAATACCTTGCTGAAAACCGCTTATCATTTCCTTCTGCTCCTCGTTGGGTTCGACACTCTTACTTATTGAAAGGACTACAATAGATCCCGTATACTTGTGGGTCATCAAGACTCTTTTCTGGCGCCGCTACCGGGGAGTAAAGCGCCTTTGGTAGGTGGAATTTGGTAAGGAAAAAATTATATAGTGTGCTGAAATTTACTGTCACTTGTTACTATGGAAAGTAATCCTCTGAGGGGCTTGTTCGGGGTATCTTCACCCCGACCAGTAGAGCAAAGAGTTGCTCCTCAACCTAATGAACCTACTGAAAATGAATATGAAAATGTTCCCTTTGAATTTCCTTCGGGTATGATGGAAACGCTGCTAGCTAATCCTTTTGTAGGAGATGGAACAAAGCATCCTGATGAGCACCTAATATATGTGGATGAAGTTTGTGGACTATTTAAGCTTGCAGGTATACCCGGTGATGTTGTTAAGAAGAAGGTCTTCCCTTTATCTTTGAAGGGAGATGCATTGGCATGGTATAGGCTATGTGATGATACGAGATCATGGAACTATAGAAGATTGAAATTGGAATTTCATCAAAAGTATTATCCTATGCATCTTGTCATCGTGATCGTAATTATATATATAATTTTTGGCCTCGCGAAGGAGAAAGCATCGCTCAAGCTTGGGGGAGGCTTAAATCAATGTTGTATTCATGCCCCAATCATGAGCTCCCAAGAGAAACGATTATTCAAAATCTTTATGCTCGGCTTTCTGAAAACAATCGCACCATGCTCGATACTTCTTGTGCTGGCTCTTTTATGATGAAGACTATTGAATTTAAATGGGATTTATTGGATGGAATTAAACGCAACTCTGAAGATTGGGATCTCGACGAAGGTAAGGAGTCAGGTATGACACCTAAGTTTGATTGTGTTAAATCTTTTATGGATACCGATATTTTCCGTAAGTTTAGCACTAAATATGGACTTGACTCTGAAATAGTAGCTTCTTTCTATGAATCTTTTGCTACTTACAATGATCTCCCTAAGGAGAAGTGGTTTAAATATCATCCTCCCATAGAAGTAAAAGTAGCTGCACCTATTAAAGTTGAAGAAAAGATTGTCACTTATAATGATCCTATTGTTCCTACTTCTTATGTTGAGAAACCACCCTTCTCTGTTAGAATAAAGGATCATGCTAAAGCTTCAACTGTTGTTCATAAAAGTAATATTAGAACTTATACACCTCCTGAGCAAGTTAAAGTAGAACCTAATATTGCTATTGTTAAAGATCTCTTGGCTGATAATATTGATGGGCATGTTATTCAATTCTGTGGTGAAACTGCTAGAATTGCTAAACCTGGCGCTAAAGATAAACATAGACCTGTGGTAGGCGTGCATGTTATTTCTGTTAAAATGGGAGATCATTATTATCATGGCTTATGTGATATGGGTGCTAGTGCTAGTGTTATACCTTATACTTTGTACGAAGAAATTAAGCATGAAATTGCACCTGCTGAGATAGAAGCTATTGATGTTACAATTAAACTTGCCAATAGAGATACTATATCATCTGTGGGAATTGTTAGAGATGTTGAAGTCTTGTGTGGGAAAACTAAATATCCTGCTGATTTTTTTGTTCTTAGTTCCCCACAAGATAGCTTTTGTCCCATTATATTTGGTAGACCAGATAGATTGCGAAAATAATGTTGTTACTATTGGCTTGGATGATATGATTCATGAGTTTAATTTCTCTAAATTTAGTAGACAACACCGTGAAGAAGAATTGCCTAGTAAGGATGAAATTATTGGTCTTGCTTCTATTGCCGTACCTCCTAGTGATCCTTTAGAACAATATTTGCTAGATCATGAAAATGATATGTTTATGAATGAAAGAATGGAAATAGATGAAGTATTCTTTAAACAGGAACCTATTCTAAAACATAATTTGCCTGTTGAAATCCTAGGGGATCCTCCTCCACCCAAGGGTGATCCCGTGTTTGAGCTTAAACCGTTGCTCGATAATCTTAAATATGCTTATCTTGATGAAAGAAAATATATCCTGTTATTATTAGTGCTAACCTTTCAGAGCATGAAGAAGAGAGATTATTGAAAACTCTGAAGAAGCACCGTGCTGCTATTGGATATACTCTTGATGATCTTAAGGGCATTAGTCCCACTCTATGTCAACACAAAATAAATTTGGAAGAAGATGCCAGACTGGTTCGTTATCATCAACAAAGGTTGAATCCTAAGATGAAAGAAGTGGTAAGAAAAGAAATACTAAAGCTTTTGGAGGTAGGTATAATTTATCCCTTTGCTGATAGCCAGTGGGTAAGTCCTGTTCATTGTGTCCCTAAGAAGGGAGGTGTTACTGTTGTTCCTAGTGATAAAGATGAATTGATTCCGCAAAGAATTATTACAGTTTATAGGATGGTAATTTATTTCCGCAAATTAAATAAAGCTACTAAGAAAGATCATTACCCCTTACCTTTTATTGATCAAATGCTAGAAAGATTATGCAAACATACACATTATTGCTTTCTAGATGGTTATTCTGGTTTCTCTCAAATACCTGTGTCTGCTAAGGATCAATCAAAGACTACTTTTACATGCCCTTTTGGTACTTTTGCTTATAGACGTATGCCCTTTGGTTTATGTAATGCACCTGCTACCTTTCAAAGATGCATGATGGCTATATTCTCTGACTTTTGTGAAAAGATTTGTGAGGTTTTCATGGACGACTTTTCCGTCTATGGATCCTCTTTTGATGATTGCTTGAGCAATCTTGATCGAGTTTTGCAGAGATGTGAAGAAACTAATCTTGTCTTGAATTGGGAAAAGTGCCACTTTATGGTTAATGAAGGTATTGTCTTGGGGCATAAAGTTTCTGAAAGAGGTATTGAAGTTGATAAAGCCAAGGTCGATGCTATTGAAAAGATGCCATGTCCCAAGGACATCAGAGGCATAAGAAGTTTCCTTGGTCACGCCGGATTTTATAGGAGGTTCATTAAGGACTTCTAAAAAAATTCTCGGCCTCTGAGTAATTTATTACAAAAAGATATACCATTTGTCTTTGATGATGATTGTGTAGAAGCATTTGAAATACTTAAGAAAGCATTGATCTCTGCACCTATTGTTCAGCCACCGGATTGGAATTTACCCTTTGAAATTATGTGTGATGCTAGTAATTATGCTGTAGGTGCTGTTCTAGGGCAAAGAGTTGATAAGAAATTAAATGTTATCCATTATGCTACTAAAACTTTAGACAATGCTCGAATAAACTATGCTACTACTGAAAAAGAATTCTTAGCAGTTGTATTTGCATGTGATAAGTTCAGACCTTATATTGTTGATTCTAAAGTAACTATTCACACTGATCATGCTGCTATTAAATATCTGATGGAAAAGAAAGATGCTAAACCTAGACTTATTAGATGGGTTCTCTTGCTACAAGAATTTGATTTGCATATTGTTGATAGAAAGGGAGTTGAGAACCCCGTTGCAGACAACTTGTCTAGGTTAGAAAATGTTCTTGATGGCCCACTACCTATTGATGATAGCTTTCCTGATGAACAATTAAATTTCATAAGTACTTCTCGTAGTACTCCATGGTATGCTGATTATGCTAATTACATTGTTGCTAAATTTATACCACCTAGTTTCACATACCAGCAAAAGAAAAAGTTTTTCTATGATTTGAGACATTACTTTTGGGATGGCCCACATCTTTATAAAGAAGGAGTAGATGGTGTTATTAGACGTTGTATACTTGAGCATGAACAGGAACAGATCCTACGCATGTGTCACTCCGAAGCTTATGGAGGACACCACGCTGTAGATACAACTGCACATAAGGTATTGCAATCCGGTTTTTATTGGCCTACTCTCTTCAAGGATGCCCGTAAGTTTGTCTTGTCTTGTGATGAATGTCAAAGAATCGGTAATATTAGTAGACATCAAGAAATGCCTATGAACTATTCACTTGTTATTGAACCATTTGATGTTTGAGGCTTTGATTATATGGGACCTTTTCCTACCTCTAATGGATATACACATATTTTAGTTGCTGTTGATTACGTTACTAAGTGGGTAGAAGCTATTCCAACTAGTAGTGCTGATCATAACACCTCTATTAAAATGCTTAAAGAAGTTATTTTTCCGAGGTTTGGAGTCCCTAGATATTTAATGACTAATGGTGGTTCACATTTTATTCATGGCGCTTTATGTAAAATGCTTGCTAAATATGATGTTACTCATAGAATTGCATCCCCTTATCACCCACAGTCTAGTGGTCAAGTAGAATTGAGTAATAGGGAGCTCAAATTAATTTTGCAAAAGACTGTCAATAGGTCTAGAAAGAATTGGTCCAAGAAACTTGATGATGCATTATGGGCCTATAGAACTGCATATAAAAATCCTATGGGTATGTCTCCGTATAAAATGGTTTATGGAAAAGCATGTCACTTACCTCTCGAACTAGAGCATAAGGCTTATTGGGCTATTGATACGTCTCCAATGTATCTATAATTTTTGATTGCTTCATGCTACTTTATCTACTGTTTTGGACTATATTAGGCTTTATTTTCCACTTTTATATTACTTTTGGGACTAACCTATTAACCGTAGGCCCAGCCCAGAATTGCTGTTTTTTGCCTATTTCAGTGTTTCGAAGAAACAGAATATCAAACGGAGTCCAAACGGAATGAAACCTTCGGGAACGTGATCTTCTCACCGAACGTGATCTAGGAGACTTGGACCCTACTCCAAGAAGTGCCAGAGGCGGTCACGAGGGTGGAGGGCGCGCCCCCCTACCTCGTGGGCCCCCTGACGCTCCACCGACGTACTCCTTCCTCCTATATATACCTACGTATCCCCAAACGATCAGAAGAAGAGCCAAAAACCTAATTCCACCGCCGTACCTTCATGTATCCACGAGATCCCATCTTGGGGCCTGTTCCGGAGCTCCGCCGGAGGGGGCATCCACCACTTGGAGCTATATTTTTATTCACCAACATGATATGTGTTTTGCTTGGAGCGTCTTGTATTATTTGAGTCTTTGCTTGTTAGTTTACCACAATCATCCTTTTTTTTGAAGAATCAGTGACAGTGGGAGAGGCTCCCACTGACTTTGTATTACTCACCACATAATAATTACAAGAGTGTTACAATGGGTTTTGGCCCCCCCCCGGCCATATGGGAATCAAAATTAGGACTAGCGATCCAAATTTACAATAAATTCAGAAAGAAAAGGATGAACCTTCTCCGGACAGTTGTGAATCACTAGACCTAACAAATGTTTGAACCTGGCCAGCCACGCGACGAACGAGTGTGGTATCCCCCTGAAATGTTGATTGTTTCTTTCCATCCACAGGCTCCAAGCTGCAAGAAGAAAAATGTCCATAAAGAGCGGCTGACGCCATACCTCGTTCCCGCCATGTAAGATGGCTAACCGATTGGTTCCTTCTGGCCAGGTTAGGCCAATCTTGCTCCAACAATGTTTGGCAAAAGGACACTCAAAGAAGAGATGTTCTACAGTCTCTTCGGGTGGGTTTTGGCAGAGCATGCAAGCGTAGTTGCCCCCGGTCACAGCAAAGTGTCGTCTCTTCAGCATGTTCCTGGTATTCAAACGATCAACCAGAAGCAGCCATCCAAACATCTTAAACTTGATCGGACACTTGGATTTCCATAGCCATCCAAAGGCCTCATCAGCTTTCACTTGCCCGAAGCAGTAGTCGTAGTATTTCTTTGATGAATATCGTCCAAGGTCACAGACCCAAGCGTCAGACGAATCAGGGTCAAGACTGACTTGCAGGGACCTTTGCTGGATTTCTCTGACCTCCTCCCTAGCCTGGACTGAAAGGGGTAGAGTGAAGATCGTGGTCGGATCAGTGGTCCTGAGAACCTTGGCAATGGAGGCATCCTCGTTCAAAGCAAAAGAGAAGGCTCGCGGGTGCGTGTCCATCAGAGCGGA
>LR880969.1:739642377-739647377 GCA_904067115.1 Aegilops sharonensis
GAAACTCAGATACATGTGTGGGTACATAGACAACACCATGTCCCTAGTAAGCCTCTAGTTGACTAGCTCGTTGATCAATAGATGGTTACGGTTTCCTGACCATGGACATTGGATGTCGTTGATAACGGGATCACATCATTAGGAGAATGATGTGATGGACAAGACCCAATCCTAAGCCTAGCACAAAGATCGTGTAGTTCGTATGCTAAAGCTTTTCTAATGTCAAGTATCATTTCCTTAGACCATGAGATTGTGCAACTCCCGGATACCGTAGGAATGCTTTGGGTGTACCAAACGTCACAACGTAACTGGGTGGCTATAAAGGTGCACTACGGGTATCTCCGAAAGTTTCTGTTGGGTTGGCACGAATCAAGACTGGGATTTGTCACTCCGTGTGACGGAGAGGTATCTCTGGGCCCACTCGGTAGGACATCATCATAATGTGCACAATGTGACCAAGGAGTTGATCACGAGATGATGTGTTACGAAACGAGTAAAGAGACTTGCCGGTAACGATATTGAACAAGGTATCGGGATACCGACGATCGAATCTCGGGCAAGTACTATACCGGTAGACAAAGGGAACTGAATACGTGATTGATTGAATCCTCGACATCATGGTTCATCCGATGAGATCATCGTGGAACATGTGGGAGCCAACATGGGTATCCAGATCCCGCTGTTGGTTATTGATCGGAGAGTTGTCTCGGTCATGTCTGCATAGTTCCCGAACCCGTAGGGTCTACACACTTAAGGTTCGGTGACGCTAGGGTTGTAGAGATATTAGTATGCGGTAACCTGAAAGTTGTTCGGAGTCCCGGATGAGATCCCGGATGTCACGAGGAGTTCCGGAATGGTCCGGAGGTAAAGATTTATATATATGAAGTCCAGTTTCGGCCACCGGGAATGTTTCGGGGGTCATAGGTATTGTACCGGGACCACCGGAAGGGTCCCGGGGGTCCACCGGGTGGGGCCACCTATCTCGGAGGGCCCCATGGGCTGAAGGGGCGTGGGAACCAGCCCCTGGTGGGCTGGTGCGCCCCCCCTTGGGCCTCCCATGCGCCTAGGGTTGGAAACCCTAAGGGGTGGGGGCGCCTCCACTTGGCTTGGAGGCCAAGCCACCCCTAGGGCAGCCGCCCCCCTCCCTAGATGGGATCTACAAGGGGCCGGCGCCCCCCTAGCCCCCTATATATAGTGGAGGGGAGGGAGGGCAGCCGTACCTGAGTCCCTGGCGCCTCCCTCCCTCTCGTGAAACCTCTTCCTCCCCGCTTGCGCTTGGCGAAGCCCTGCCGGGATCCTGCTACTTCCACCACCACGCCGTCGTGCTGCTGGATCTCCATCAACCTTCCTTCCCTTTCTGGATCAAGAAGGAGGAGATGTCTCTCCCAACCGTATGTGTGTTGAACGCGGAGGTGCCGTCCATTCGGTGCTAGGATCATCGGTGATTTGGATCACGACGAGTACGACTCCATCAACCCCGTTCACTTGAACGCTTCCGCTTAGAGATCTACAAGGGTATGTAGATGCACTCCCCTTCCCCTCGTTGCTAGATTACTCCATAGATTGATCTTGGTGATGCGTAGAAAATTTTAAATTTCTGCTACGATCCGCAACAGTGGTATCAGAACTAGGTCTATGCGTAGTTTCTATGCATGAGTAGAACACAAACTTGTTGTGGGCGTAGATGTTTTCAATTTTCTTGCCGCTACTAGTCTTATCTTGCTTCGGCGGCATCGTGGGATGAAGCGGCCCAGACCGACCTTACATGTACGCTTACGTGAGACAGGTTCCACCGACTGACATGCACTAGTTGCATAAGGTGGCTAGCGGGTGTTTGTCTCTCCCACTTTAGTTGGAGCGGATTCGATGAAAAGGGTCCTTATGAAGGGTAAATAGAAATTGGCATATCACGTTGTGGCGTTACGTAGGTAAGAAATGTTCTTGCTAGAAACCTATAGAAGCCACGTAAAAACTTGCAACAACAATTAGAGGACGTCTAACTTATTTTTTGCAGCATATGCCTTTGTAATGTGATATGGCCAAAAGGATGTGATGAATGAAACATATGTGATGTATGAGATTGATCATGTTCTTGTAATAGGAATCACGACTTGCATGTCGATGAGAATGACAACCGGCAGGAGCCATAGGAGTTGTCTTTATTTTTTGTATGACCTGCGTGTCATTGAATAACGTCATGTAAATTACTTTACTTTATTGCTAAACACATTAGCCATAGAAGTAGAAGTAATCGTTGGCGTGACAACTTCATGAATACACGATGACAGAGATCATGGTGTCATGCCGGTGACGATGATGATCATGGAGCCCCGAAGATGGAGATCAAAAGGAGCAAAATGATATTCGCCATATCATGTCACTTTTTGATTGCATGTGATGTTTATCATGTTTTTGCATCTTATTTGCTTAGAACGACGGTAGTAAATAAGATGATCCCTCATAATAATTTCAAGAAAAGTGTTCCTCCTAACTATGCACTGTTGCGAAAGTTCGTTGTTTCGAAGCACCACGTGATGATCGGGTGTGATAGATTCTAACATTCACATACAACGGGTGTAAGCCAGATTTACACACGCGAAACACTTAGGTTGACTTGACGAGCCTAGCATGTACAGACATGGCCTCGGAACACAAGAGACCGAAAGGTCGAGCATGAGTCGTATGGTAGATATGATCAACATGAAGATGTTCACCGATGATGACTAGTCCGTCTCACGTGATGATCGGACACGACCTAGTTGAATCGGATCATGTAATCACTTAGATGACTAGAGGGATGTCTATCTGAGTGGGAGTTCATAAGATGAACTTAATTATCCTGAACATAGTCAAAAGCTTTTTGCAAATTATGTCGTAGCTCGCGTTTTAGTTCTACTGTTTTAGATATGTTCCTAGAGAAAATTCAGTTGAAAGTTGATAGTAGCGATTATGCGGACTAGGTCCGTAAACTGAGGATTGTCCTCGTTGCTTCGTAGAAGGCTTATGTCCTTAATGCACTGCTCGGTGTGCTGAACCTCGAACGTCATCTCTGGATGTTGTGAACATCTGACATACACGTTTTGATAACTACGTGATAGTTCAGTAATGTTAAACGGTTTAGAGTTGAGGCACCGAAGACGATTTCGAAACGTCGCGAAACATATGAGATGTTTCGAGGGCTGAAATTGGGATTTCAGGCTCGTGCCCACGTCAAGAGGTATAAGACCTCTGACGAGTTTCTTAAGCCTGCAAACTAAGGGAGAAAAGCTCAATCATTGAGCATGTGCTCAGATTGTCTGAGTACAACAATCACTTGAGTCGAGTGGGAGTTAATCTTCCAGATGAGATAGTGATGGTTCTCCATAGTCACTGCCACCAAGCTATTAGAGCTTCGTGATGAACTATAACATATCAGGGATAGACATGATGATCCTTGAGCTATTCGCGATATTTGACACCGCAAAAGTAGAAATCAAGAAGGAGCATCAATTGTTGATGGTTTGTGAAACCACTAGTTTCAAGAAGGGCAAGGGCAAGAAGGGATACTTCATGAAACGGCAAATCAGGTGCTGCTCTAGTGAATAAACCCAAAGTTTGAACCAAACCCGAGACTAAGTGCTTCTGTAATAAGGGGAACAGTCACTGGAGCATAATTACCCTAGATACTTGGTAGATGAGAAGGCTGGCAAGGTCGATAGAAGTATATTGGATATACATTATGTTAATGTGTACTTTACTAGTACTCCTAGTAGCACGAGGGTATTAGATACCGGTTCGGTTGCTAAGTGTTAGTAACTCGAAATAAAGGCTACAGAATAAACGGAGACTAGCTAAAGGTGAGCTGACGATATGTGTTGGAAGTGTTTCCAAGCTTGATGTAATCAAGCATCGCACGCTCCCTCTACCATCGAGATTGGTGTTAAACCTAAATAATTGTTATTTGGTGTTTGCGTTGAGCATAGACATGATTGGATTATGTCTATCGCAATACGATTATTCATTTGAGGAGAATAATGATTACTCTGTTTATTTGAATAATACCTTCAATGGTCTTGCACCTAAAATGAATGATTTATGGAATCTCGATCGTAGTGATACACATGTTCATGCCAAAAGATATAAGATAATAATGATAGTACCACATACTTGTGGCACTGCAATTTGAGTCACAATGGTATAAAACGCATGAAGAAGCTCCATGTTGATGGATCTTTGGACTCACTTGATTTTGAATCACTTGAGACATGTGAACCATGCCTATTGGTATATATGCATGAAGAAACTCCATACAGATGGATCGTTTGAGCTCACTTGATTTTGAATCACTTGAGACATGCGCTCCATACCACATGGGCAAAAATGACTGAAAGGCCTCATTTTCAGTAAGATGGAACAAGAAAGCAACTTGTTGGAAGTAATACATCTTGATGTGTGCAGTCCAATGAGTGTTGAGGCATGTAGTGGATATCGTTATGTTCTTACTTCACAGATGATTTGAGTAGATGCTGAGTATATTTACTTGATGAAACACAAGTCTGAATTATTGAAAGGTTCAAGTAATTTCAGAGTGAAGTTGAAGATCATCGTGACAAGAGGATAAAATGTCTATGATATGATCATAGAGATGAATATCTGAGTTACGAGTTTGGCACAGAGTTAAGACATTGTGGAAATTGTTTCACAACTAATACCGCCTGGAACACCATAGTGTGATGGTGTGTCCGAACATCACAACTGCACCCTATTGGATATGGTGCATACCATGATGTCTCTTATCGAATTACCACTATAGTTTATGGGTTAGGCATTAGAGACAACAACACTCACTTTAAATAGGGCACCACGCAATTCCATTTGAGTCGAGACTGTGGTTCAGAGAAACCTAAGCTGTCGTTTCTTAAAAGGTTTGGGCTGCGACGCCTATGCGAAAAAGTTTCAGGCTGATAAGCTCGAACCCAAAGCGGATAAATGCATCTTCATAGGACACCCAAAACAGTTGG
>LR880969.1:739724031-739735590 GCA_904067115.1 Aegilops sharonensis
TGTGCCAACCCCTATGCATAAGTTCATGGGCTGAACCCGCAAGTTGATCACCAAAACATACATCAAGTGAATCACGTGATATCCCATTGTCACCACAGATACGCACGGCAAGACATACATCAAGTGTTCTCAAATCATTAAAGACTCAATCCAATAAGATTACTTCAAAGGGAAAACGCAATCCATTACAAGAGAGTGGAGGGGGAGAAGCAACATAAGATCCAACTATAATAGCAAAGCTCGCGATACATCAAGATCGTGCCAAATCAAGAACATGAGAGAGAGAGAGAGAGAGAGAGAGAGAGAGAGAGAGAGAGAGATCAAACACATAGCTACTAGTACATACCCTCAGCCCCGAGGGTGAACTACTCCCTCCTCGTCATGGAGAGCACCAGGATGATGAAGATGGCCACCGGTGAGGGTTCCCCCCTCCGGCAGGGTGCCGGAACAGGGTCTCGATTGGTTTTTGGTGGCTATAGAGGCTTGCGGCGGCAGAACTCCCGATCTATTCTGTTCTCCGATCGTTTTAGGGTATATGGATATATATAGGCGGAAGAAGTACGTCAGGGGAGCCACGAGGGGCCCACGAGGGTGGAGGGCGCACCTAGGGGGGAGGGCGCGCCCCCCTGCCTCGTGGCTCCCTCGTTTCTTTCCTGACGTGCACTCCAAGTTTTTCCGGTAGCTTTCTTTCCAAAAATAACTTCTCCAGTTGATTTCATTCCGTTTCGACTCCGTTTGATATTCCTTTTCATTAAAACACTGAAACAAGGGAAAAAACATGAACTGGCACTGGGCTCTGGGTCAATAGGTTAGTCCCAAAAATAATATAAAGTGGATAATAAAGCCCAATAATGTCCAAAACAGTAGATAATATAGCATGGAGCAATCAAAAATTATAGATACGTTGGAGACGTATCACCTCGCTTGGTGTCGGGCTCCGCTGCGAGCACTACTGCCTCTTTGCGCTTCACGTCCTTGGCCTTGGCCTTCTTCTCCTCCGCTCCTGCAGCTGGCAGCTCAAGGAGAGAGAGGCGCCCCTCCTCCGCTCTTGCGCACTTCGTCGCCAGGTTGAACAGCTCCTAAGATGTGCAAAGCTCCTCGTGGATAGCGAGCTCTTCCTTCATCTTGACGTCACGGACATCGTCTGAGAACGCGGAGATGATGGCTTCGTCCGTGACCTTGGGCATCTTGAGGCGGGTGTTGTTGAAGCACTGGATGTACTTCTGGAGGGTTTCTCCTAGCTGTTGCTTGATGCGGCGTAGATCAACCGCGACCGGTGGGCGGTCGCGAGTGCCCTGGAAGTTGGCGACAAAGCGGTCGCGCATCTCGTCCCAGGAGGAGATCGAGCCGTGCTGCAGGTTCAGGAGCCAGGAGCGGGCCCCATCCTTGAGAGCCATGGGAAACCAGTTCGCCATCACTTTTTCGTCACCGTTGTCCGCTTCGATGCTTAGCTCGTAGAGCTGCATGAACTCCGCGGGGTCGGCGGTGGCATCGTAGCGAGGAGGCAGGTCTGCCTTGAACTTGCCTGGCCAGGCGACGCTATGCAGTTCTGGGGTGAAGGCACGGTAGGCGGCCGTGGTCGCCGGGGCCCGCTTCTGAGGCGGAGCTTGATCTTGGCGAGGTCCGTGCTGCGCAACCGCAGGCGGCACACAGTCTTGACGAGGTGGCGCGGGGAGCGCCGGTGCAGCTTCTCGCGGCCACGGGATTTCTTGGCAGCTTCTTTCTTCACGCGCGGGCGCTGGGTGCGGTGGATCACGCTGTGGAGGTGCGCGCCTTGGTGCCAAGGCACCATCTTGGGGTTGAGGCGGTGGAGGCATGCCGTGAGCCCCGTTGCCCGCGGCTGGTTGAGGGGGAGGCAGAGAGTGGGACGGGGCTGGAGAGCCCCCTGCGGCGCGGACGAGCTCGGCAACGTGATCGAGCCACTCCTCGTAGAGGTCGTCTACGGGGCAGTAACACAAGAGCTCGTTCGCCACGAGGAGCGCGGCCGGTGCCTCCATGGGAGCGCGGTGCGCGTGAGACGAAGAACCAGTAGGGGTCAGCGATGGAGGAGCGGTGCGGCCGTCCTACCGCACCAAAGGATGGAGCGAGGACGCCTGCTGCTTGTTCCCCGCCGGGCCAGTGGCAGCGTTGGCGATGGGAGACAGAGAACGACGAGGTGGCCCGCCTACGGGAGCCGTCTGAGCGACGTGGGCGGAGAGGGCAGCCCGACGCTCAGCTCGAGCACGGCGAGCGTCCGCCATGGAAACGACGGAACTATGGAGCAACAAACTGATGTAAGGAAAAACTACGGTGCACCCCTACCTGGCGCGCCAAATGTTGGATGTGGGGTTCCGGCAAACCCTTAACGTTTGAACACTGGGGTGCACGCGAAGTCTTTCCCTCCTACCGATCTATGCTCTATCTTGCTAAGATCTTGTGGATGAACTCGACGAACTCGCAACACAGAAAGACACGGGGTTTATACTGGTTTGGGCCACCGATGTGGTGTAATACCCTACTCCAGTGTGGTCGTGGTGGATTGCCTCTCGGGCTGTGATGAACAGTACAAGGGAAGAACAGCCTCCTGAGGTTGAGGTGTACTGGTGCGTACGAACTTGCAGGGTGAGTCCTATCTCTACTAGCCTGGGATCAGTTGCCTCCTACTGTGGTGGCTAGTCCTATTTATAGAGGCCCTGGTCCTCTTCCCAAATATCAAGCGGGAAGGGAGCCAACAACGGCGGGCAAATTTGAAGGGGGACAGCCAGTACAAGCTATCCTGACAAAAGCGGTGTTCGCCTGTGAAAGGCTCTGGGGTGACGCCGTCTTGGGCTCCACGATGACCTCCGCGTTGCCGTCCTCCTGGTTTTGGTCTCGTTGCACCAATATGGCAACCTTTTCCTGATGCCTCGGTACTCTTCGCCTGCACTGGCCTCCTTAGCACCAAAAAGGAAATAAGGACACTACACGCACCGGCGCCCGCCCGGCACCCGCCTGGCACCGTACGTCACGGCTCACGTCACGAGAGCCTCGTGAGGTTTGCCCCGCCTTGATATCTTCGCTCCTCGTGAGCCTTCCTGGATAGGCCACTCTAGAGGAGGTCTTGCATCGTCCGCCTCGCGAGGGTCTTGGGTGCCTTGTCGATGAAGATGGGCCGTACGACCTGCTTCTTAGCCACGCTGTGGGCCGCAGGCAAGCAAGTCTGGGGACCCTCGTTCCCAGAACGCCGACCGTTTCTACTAAGGATAAAACGATGGGGTCTATCTCTATATAGATAGATCTTGTCTACATCATGTCATTGTTCTTATTGCATTACTCCGTTTCCCCATGAACTTAATACACTAGATGCATGCTGGATAGAGGTCGATGTGTGGAGTAATAGTAGTAGATGCAGGCAGGAGTCGGTCTACTAATCTTGGACGTGATGCCTATATAATGATCATTGCCTGGATATCGTCATTATTATTTTAAGTTCTATNAAAAGCGGTGTTCGCCTGTGAAAGGCTCTGGGGTGACGCCGTCTTGGGCTCCACGATGACCTCCGCGTTGCCGTCCTCCTGGTTTTGGTCTCGTTGCACCAATATGGCAACCTTTTCCTGATGCCTCGGTACTCTTCGCCTGCACTGGCCTCCTTAGCACCAAAAAGGAAATAAGGACACTACACGCACCGGCGCCCGCCCGGCACCCGCCTGGCACCGTACGTCACGGCTCACGTCACGAGAGCCTCGTGAGGTTTGCCCCGCCTTGATATCTTCGCTCCTCGTGAGCCTTCCTGGATAGGCCACTCTAGAGGAGGTCTTGCATCGTCCGCCTCGCGAGGGTCTTGGGTGCCTTGTCGATGAAGATGGGCCGTACGACCTGCTTCTTAGCCACGCTGTGGGCCGCAGGCAAGCAAGTCTGGGGACCCTCGTTCCCAGAACGCCGACCGTTTCTACTAAGGATAAAACGATGGGGTCTATCTCTATATAGATAGATCTTGTCTACATCATGTCATTGTTCTTATTGCATTACTCCGTTTCCCCATGAACTTAATACACTAGATGCATGCTGGATAGAGGTCGATGTGTGGAGTAATAGTAGTAGATGCAGGCAGGAGTCGGTCTACTAATCTTGGACGTGATGCCTATATAATGATCATTGCCTGGATATCGTCATTATTATTTTAAGTTCTATCAATTGCCCAACAATTTGTTTACCCACCGTTTTCTATTTTTCTCGAGAGAAGCCACTAGTGAAACCTACGGCCCCTGGGTCTCTTTCTCATATATTTGCCTTTGCGGTCTACTTTTCCTTTGCTTTTATTTCCAGATCTATTAAACCAAAAATACAAAAATACCTTGCTGTGTTTTATTCTTATTTATTTTATTTGGCGTTCGATCTATCAATATACTACAATTTTATTCACGTCTGTTTGCCTATCTTGAGGCGCCGCTACCCGAAAGGGAATGACAACCCCTTTTACACGTTGGGTTGCGAGCATTTGATATTTGTGTGCAGGTGCTGTTTACGTTGTGTTGCTTGGTTCTCCTACTGGTTTGATAACCTTGGTTTCATCACTGAGGGAAATACCTACTGCCGCTGTGCTGCATCATCTCTTCCTCTTTGGGGAAATACCGAGTAGCTTCAAGCCACAATCAGACTTTGCATGCCTCTAGTGAACCTGAAGTAGAAAAACATCATGATAATGAGAATGAAGTTTCTATCTCTGATGCTGAAACTCAACCTGGTAGTTAACACTCACCTTATGATAATGAAAAAGATAATGATGAGGTTCATGCAAATACTCAAACAAAAAGTAATGAACCAAACGATGATGTTGAGATAGAACCAGCAATTGATCTTGATAACCCACAACCCAAGAATAAAAGATATGATAAAAGAGACTTCGTTGCTAGAGAACATGGTAAGGAAACAAAACCATGGGTTCAAAAACCTATGCCCTTTCCACCTAAATCAACAAAAAAGAAAGATGGTGAAGAATTTGAACACTTTGCTAAAATGCCGAGGCCAGTCTTTTTGCGAACTCGCTTGACTGATATCCTTAAAATGCCTCCTTATGCAAAGTACATGAAAGACATCATCACCAATAAAAGAAAAATACCGGAAGATGAAATATCCACCATTCTTGCTAATTATCTGTACTTCTAATGGAGCAGTTGGTAGCCTGGTACTCCGATTTTATTCTCGTCCGGTTTTATTTCCTCCCATCTCCCACCACCCCTCCCACGGATTTTCTTATCCATTGGTTCATTTTTAAATCCACACTTTTATTTCAAAAATCAGCACTTCCCTAACATACAAAAGATTGATCTAACTTTCCTAACTTATCCAAATCAACCGATCTCTTTCATTAATGCAATTTGCTTTAAGAAACAAATAATAGATTTTCGGGAAACAAATAACGGATTTTAAGAAAATTAACAAGTAAATCATGACAAACAAATATTATTGTGAAAGTGTTATTTTTTTCTCTACTTCTAAAGGAGAAGTCTGTGGCAGTGATGGTTCGTTGGTACCTTGTTCGTTGGTACGTCCATCCACCTCTCGAGTTTCCCCGTTGGTCAATCTTCCCAAGTTAATGGAAGATCTCCCGTAAGGAAGAAAAATCATCATGAAATCCCTCTGTCCCCGTAAGGCAAATTTGTTTAGAATAACAGAAATCAGGATGCGATCTAACTTGATTGCATGACATGATGCACTGGGTAAAATGAGTGCCGCCTCCCACAAGATTGCACGACTCCTCCTCCATGTCTACCACCAGACCCCCGCGGGTTCCGTCCCATTCCGGCGGCATTCTCCTGCACGCTGCGTCCCCATCGCCGGCCGTACCCGAAGACATCGGATGTGCCGCCAGCCCGAACTGACGTGGGGACTGACGACACCCTGGATGCTCACGTGGCTGGCCCTCTTCCAGGATGCTCGCCCCATCCCTCCGCAAGCTGGTAAGGCCTCGCGGGAATACGTCGATCCCCCAACTCCTCGCTTCCTCTCTTCGGTGCCTCGAGCCGACACCTGTATGACACGGACGTCCCATCCGAACGCTGGCCCAGTCGAGCGCCTCACAGTGCCGACCTTCACCACAAAAAGGCAGGCGGTTACCGGCTCCCATGTCCACTGGATCCAGGCTACAAGCGGCATGGTGCACCAGTCACTAGCGTTTGACATTGGCGGCCACGAGAACAATGGGTAGAACGACAGCTCCGCATCATTCTTTCTCGTCAGTATCCGCAACCGCGATGCCACAACAACACGGTTCAAACTTAGTGTGTTTGACTGCATCGTCACTCGAGCCTCTGAACTCCCGGTCGACAGCAGCTCGATTGAGTTGGGAGACTTCGACGATCCAGCTGAAGAAGACCACGTCGTGGACGATTGCCTCTCGGTCCTTTGTCATTTCACCGTCGACCCAGGCTGCGGGCCGATGAGGTTGTTGACAGGCTGACACCTGACATCACCGTCGCCATTCTATATATCTGCACAAGCAACTTGTCGAAGGCATGTGCTAGCTTCGATCTCTTGGTTAGATTCGGGCTGCTGTGAGCCTGTGATGTATGTGCATCATATATAATTACTTCGGTTGTGCAATGTGGATGAACTGCGAGCTCGGGAGAAATGGGAGAGAAAAGAGAGAGATAGACTGGGTGGCTGCAAGTGAAGCTATGTAGTTCTGGTGGGATGTGTACTGAGGTGGAGTAGGTGTCCGTTCAGCCTGGCAGTCCTCATACTGAACCCATATTTGCGTTGGATTTGAGGATTGTCAGTTAGTCAGGACATATGTTGGTATAAAATGACGAGGTTGGTTAAGTGGTTTTTCTTCCTTTTTGTGTCCGGGCTGACATATGGGGAAAGTAATGGAGGTCTGGTTGTAGGTGCTCTAACATAGCATTACTCAACTTTACAACATGTAAATTAATTTCTCCAAGTGTGATGCTTGAATTTATCCATTGATGTCAAGTTAATCTTTATTACTACTCCACAATTAAAGGGAGCTCATGCGTCGTCCGTTTCGTTCCCTGTAGTCATTATTGAAAAATCAATTTGAAAACAAAGTGTTGAATCAATTTAGAAACTAAGTCATTAATGCATTTAATTAGTCAGATAGTTGATTAGACATGCAGTTGATTGTGTCTGATTAAATAAGAATTTTACCAGTTGTCTAATAATAAAATTTGACGCGGCTTCGTGGCACGCCGGTCATATAATGCCGAACAGAGGGAGTACTTCATCGATTGTCTTTTTCACTTATCCAAATATTTCAACTGATTTATCTACAAGTAACGGAATTAAGCTTTCTGTCTATAATTAATATAATCAAAACCCAGCAAGCGTTTTCATGCTCGGGCTTCCATGCTGCCACCCCATCTCCCTCACATTGTGGTCGGCTTTGATGGCGTGTCACTGATTGTTCATCGAACATAGCACAAAGGTGCCCCCTCCCCCACACGAAGACTATGTGTGATGGTGTGGCTGCTTGCATCAACAGTCATGTTAGGTTGCACGACCGCATTTTTTAGTCATCAATGAGCAGGCGACATGACACGCTACCATATCCATCCGCTAACGGCGCATAGCAAAGCCCATGAAAGCCTAGGTGGTTGGGTCGGACGACAACCGTCGAGGATCAGATCTAAAATCTGACCTCACCTTTCGTCTCGCCTTCGTTCTCCCAGCAAGACGTGGTAGCCACCAACATCGTCATAGAACAATCAACGACATCAGTAACATCTGTTGAAATATATTGCCTATCTCCCTCCATCAGTTCGGACTTTTGAAAGAGTTGGCTGGAGCATGAATTGAATATGGCATCCGAGGCAAGAGGCCTTGAGGTCAAGACACTGCCAACGCAATATGAAAAAAAAATATGCGCCCTACATAAATCCCATGTCTAAGAACTAAAATAGCCTAGGCGTGAGGGGGGGGGGGTCGAAATATATTGTCCGTCTCACTCCATTAGTTCGGTCTTTAAATGAGTTGGCTGGAGTATGAATTCAATAACATCGTCGTACCACAGTTTGACGACACCATGACTGAGGACAATCGTTCACAAACCACCACGCTTTAGATATTGTTTCATCCCATATCAACGCACGGGTATTTAGCTAGTACTTTTAAGGATGGAGTACCTAAAAAACTTGGATACCCAGGAATACCAACTATACCTTGCTCCATCAAAAAGAACTATGTGAAAAATTCTTTATGTGATTTAGGAGCTGGTGTTAGTGTTATGCCTTTCTCTTTATATAAAAGATTTGACTTGAATAACCTCACACCTACTGAAATATTTTTGCAAATGGCTGACAAATCAACTGCCATACGTATTGGTATCTGTGCGGATGTGCCCGTTGTTGTTGCTAATGTTACTATTTTGACTGACTTTGTCATACTTGAGATGCGCGAGGACGACAACATGTCGATTATCCTTCGTAGACCCTTCTTGAATAATACAGGGGCTGTTATTTATTGCAATAAAAACAAGGTTACTTTTCATATCAATGGTAATGAGCATATGGTGCACTTTCCAAAGAAACAATTCCAAGTGAATAGTATTAATGTTATTGAAAAATCTCCGACAATCACTATTGGAAGTTTTTTACTACCTTTATCTACTGTTAAAAACAATTATGAAATGCTTATTGTTGGGGACATTCATATCCCCGTTGAGGTAACTTAGTGATTTACGAAAGTTCTTTGGTTTCATGCTAATCGAAAGTGGTTGTTAATAAGACTTGATCAACCTTATTAATGGATCATTTTTGAGAGGTATGAAGTTGATGAATTTAGTAAGCACTACTTTCTGTCCCTACCTTTTGGTTACTGTTTTTATTAGTTAAATAAAATAAAATGCCATGTTTTGTCTGTTTTCTGAATTTCTCATGCAATAAAAAAATGAGCCAAAAATAAAAGTTCTCAGAATGCTCTAAAAATTTAATACGATTTTTTTTCTGAATATTTAAGAATTTCTGGTGCAAATAACATCAGAGGGAGGTGCACCAGGTGGGCACAACCCACCTGGGCGCGCCAGGACCCCCAGGCACGCCCTGGTGGGTTGTGGTCCCCACGTGGGTCCCCTCACTTATTCCTTTATTCCACATCATCACCTACCTCCAGAAAAAATTCACCATTGCTCTGTCTCTCTCTCTCATGTTCTTTCTCTCAAACCCGCGGATTTCAATCTCTTTGCTCAAAGCTCCATTTCCGAAACTGTTTCGGTGGATTGTTGCTTGGTATATGACTCCTCCGTTTGTCCAATTAGTTTTTTTTAGTGGTCTATATTTTGATTAATTAGCTACTCTTGGCGTTGCTGTAGATGAGCTTGCATGTTGATTTCTTAGATTTCTAAGTAATTTGAATGCTTGCTATGGCCTCTAGGCATCCCTATGAGTAGTTGCTATCAATCTTGTAAAGTTCTGTTGAGAAAAAATTTGTGGACTAAATTTTTTAGAATTTTTGTTCATAGGAAAAGGATGAATATCTTTAGGAAATTTGCTTCCAAGAACAAGAAGAACTCCAAGGGAGTTATTGGGGAGTCATCTGATAGTGATCTCCACCCCCGGAGGTTGGCGGAAGTACGACCGTTTGAATGGCCTCATACCCCGTTTATGGAAGAGGCCGGAATCCTTCAAGAGTTTACACAATATGCTGCTAATGCCGGCCTCACCGACTTCATCGCAGCTGAATGTGAACAGTATCATCTCCTCACAAACATCTTTGTTCAAAGTTTTGATTACCTTCCTAGGAATAATCCCCCTGAAGTGCAGTTTAAGTTATATGCTGAACCCCATCAGATACCACTTGCTGAATTTTGTGAAATATGCTTGCTTCCTTCTGATGGTAGTTTAGCAGAGCCTAGGCCCGGAGAGTTTGAAAGCTTTTATCGCACTTTGACAGTGGGTGATGAGAGAGGGGTGTCGCTTGCATGCATTTGCCTGCTGTTCATTATTTTTCCCTCTTCATTTCTAAATGCTTGCTCGCTAGAGAGAAGGTGGGTGCACTGAGTTCACCAGACCTTGCCATTTTACGTCGTTGATACGTCTCCAACGTATCTATAATTTTTGCTTGTTCCATGCTATTATATGATCTGTTTTGGATGTTTTATATGCATTAATATGCTATTTGATATGATTTTTGGGACTAACCTATTAACCTAGAGCTAGTGCCAGTTCCTGTTTTTTTCCTTATTTTTGAGTTTCGAAGAAAAGGAATAGCAAACGGAGTCCAAACGGAATAAAACTTTCACAATGATTTTGCTTTGACCAGAAGAAACCTAGGAGACTTGCAGTGCAAGTCAGAAGAGCCATGAGGTGGCCATAAGCGTGGAGGGCGCGCCCCCGACCTTGTGGGCCCCTCGGTGACCTCCTGACCTAGATCTTCCTCCTATATATATACTCAAATACCCTAAAAACTTCCAGGGGATCCCCGAAACCACTTTTCCACCGCCGCAACCTTCTGTACCCGTGAGATCCCATCTTGGGGCCTTTTCCGGCATTCTGCCGGAGGGGGATTCGATCATGGAGGGCTTCTACATCAACACCATTGCCTCTCCGATGAAGCGTACACTACTAGGAAAAACCCTAGTAGTAGCGCTTGAAATATGCACAGCAGTAGCGCTGGGTCAAGCGCTACCACTAAGGCGCTACAACTAACTAGTAGCAGTAGCGCTGGAAAGGGAGCGCTACTGCTATACGTAGTTAGCAGTAGCTCTTTCCTTTGGACAGTGCTACTGCTACTTGTAAGTAGCAGTAGCGCTTGTTCTAAAAAGCGTTGCTACTAAATTTTCCTGTATTTTAAAAAATACAGCTTATTTTCATTGCGTGGTTTTATATACAGTACTTTCATCACATGATTTTATGACCATGATTAGTTATTATATATAACAGTGGGTGAAATGAACGTGGAGTAGATTCAAGTGGAGGCAACATGTGGAGCATGTCGAAAGTACTACTCTAATCCAAACTTGATCTAGTTTGGATCAAGTTTGGATTAGTAGTACTTTCGATGTGCACCACATGTTGCCTCCACATGAATCTAATCCAGGTTCATTTCACCCACTGTTATATATAATAAGCAATCATGCTCATATAACAACTTAGCATCATGCTTCATCGATCATAATTATAAATAACTCATTATTGGTATCATAATAACAAGTCATACTCATCATCATCGATCATACAACTTCTAATCGATACCACATCATCATCATAGTCATCTAACCAATCCTACTTAGTTGTTCTTAGCACATGATCATGAGTATTATTAACAAGGACCTACTACCTTCTCCTAGGTAAAATAGCATAAAACAAGATAGCCCCTGACTCTCCATTATGGAGAATGGAGATTATCGTGTCTCCAATTCGTGCCTTTCGCACAATCTTGCTTCCAAGAACCTCCTTACGACTGTCCATACATTGTTTCCATTCTTTGATTACCATGTGTTCTCCGGTTTTGGAAATCCGATATGGACAGGTGAGACTCGTAGGATGACCTGGCTGTATGTTCAAAACATCAAGGCGACCATTCTGATACATCAAATGAGGCACACAATCCATCGGGATTTTCTATTGAAAAACATAGTAATAACTT
>LR880969.1:739756671-739775336 GCA_904067115.1 Aegilops sharonensis
TTGAATCTTCTCTGAATTCTTTTATGCATGATTTGATATCTTTTCAAGTCTCTTCGAACTATCGATTTGGTTTGGCCTACTAGATTGGTTTTTCTTGCAATGGGAGAAGTGCTTAGCTTTGGGTTCAATCTTGCGGTGTCCTTTCCCAGTGACAGTAGGGGCAGCAAGGCACGTATTGTATTGTTGCCATCGAGGATAAAAAGATGGGGTTTTCATCATAATGCTTGAGTTAATTCCTCTACATCATGTCATCTTGCTTAATGCGTTACTCCGTTCTTTATGACCTCAATACTCTAGATGCATGTTGGATATCGGTCGATGTGTGGAGTAATAGTAGTAGATGCAGAATCGTTTTGGTCTACTTGACATGGACGTGATGCCTATATTCATGATCATTGCCTTAGATATTGTCATAACTTTGCGCTTTTCTATCAATTGCTCGGCAGTAATTTATTCACCCACTGTACTGATTTCTATCTTGAGAGAAGCCTCTAGTGAAACCTATGGCCCCCGAGTCTATTTTACATCATATAAGTTTCCGATCTACAATTTCTGTCTCTGTTCCTTTACTTTGCAATCTTTACTTTCCGTTCCATAAACCAAAAATACCAAAAATATTACTTTACCGTTTATACATCTCTATCAGATCTCACTTTGCAAATAACCGTGAAGGGATTGACAACCCCTTTATCGCGTTGGGTGCAAGTTGGTGTTTGTTTGTGCAGGTATTCGGTGATTTGTGCATTGTCTCCTACTGGATTGATACCTTGGTTCTCAAAAACTGAGGGAAATACTTACTCTACTTTGCTACATCACCCATTCTCTTCAAGGGAAAAACCTATGCAAGCTCAAGAGGTAGCAGGAAGAATTTCTGGCGCCGTTGCCGGGGAGATCTACGCCAAGTCAAGACATACCAAGTACCCATCATCAACTCTCATCCCTCGCATTACATTATTTGCTATTCGCCTCTCGTTTTCCTCTCCCCCACTTCTAAAACGATTTTCAAAAAGATTCGCCTTTTCTTCGCCCCTGTTTCGTTCGTCTTCTTCGCTTGCTTTTTGTGTGCTCGTGTGTTGGATTGCTTGCTATGTCATGATGGATCAAGATAATACTAAATTATGTGACTTTTCCAACACCAATAATAATGATTTTCTTAGTACTCCAATTGCTCCCGATGCTAATGCGGAATCTTGTGAAATTAATACCGCTTTGCTGAATCTTGTTATGGAAGATCAATTTTCCGGCCTTCCCAATGAAGATGTCGCATCCCATCTTAATAATTTCGTTGATTTGTGTGATATGCAAAAGAAAAAAGATGTGGATAATGATATTGTTAAATTGAAGCTATTTCCGTTCTCGCTTCGAGATCGTGCTAAAACTTGGTTTTCGTCTTTGCCTAAAAATAGTATTGATTCATGGAATAAGTGTAAAGATGATTTTATTTCCAAGTATTTTTCCTCCCGCTAAGATCATCTCCCTTAGGAACGATATTATGAATTTTAAGCAACTTGATCATGAACATGTTGCAAAATCCTGGGAGAGAATGAAATTGATGATACGAAATTGCCCTACTCATGGTTTGAATTTGTGGATTATTATACAAAAAGATTGACGAATTGAATTTTGCTTCTAGAAATCATATAGATTCGGCCGCGGGAGGCACTTTTATGGAAATTAGTTTAGGAGAAGCTACTAAACTCCTAGATAATATTATGGTTAATTATTCTCAATGGCATACCGAAGGATCTTCCACTAGTAAAAAGTGCATGCAATTGAAGAGATTAATGTCTTGATTGGAAAGATGGATGAACTTATGAAATTGTTTGCTAATAAGAGTGCTCCTATTGATCCTAATGATATGCCTTTGTCCACTTTGATTGAAAACAATAATGAATCCATGGATGTGAATTTTGTTGTTAGGAATAATTTTGGTAATAACGCGTATAGAGGTAATTTTAATCCTAGGCCATTTCCTAGTAATTCCTCTAATAATTATAGTTATTCCTACAACAATTATTATGGAAATTATAATAAGATGCCCTCTGAATTTGATAATAATGTTATAGAATTTATAAATTCGCAAAATAACTTTAATGCTTTGATTGAAGAAAAATTGCTTAAGCTCGATGATTTGGCTAGGAACGTGGATAGAATTTCTCTTGATGTTGATTCTTTGAAACTTAGATCTATTCCACCCAAGCATGATATCAATGATTCTCTCAAAGCCATGAGAATTTCCATTGATGAGTGCAAAGAAAGAACCGCTAAGATGCGCGCTAAAAAGATTGGTTTATAAAAACGTGTTCTTCTAGTTTCCGTGAAAATAATGACGAAGATCTTAAAGTGCTTGATGTGACTCCTATTGAATCTTTGTTTTCAAATATATATCTTGATAAATATAGGAGTGGAGATGAGTCAACTTTAGTTAAAAGGCATCCCAATGATTCAGAGTTTTTATATCTTGATGCAAAAAATGATAAAAGTGGGATTGGAGAGGTCAAAACTTTAGATAGCAATGAACCCACTATTTTGGATTTCAAGGACTTTAATTATGATAATTGCTCTTTGATAGATTGTATTTCCTTGTCACAAACCATGTTGAATCTCCTCATGCTTATAATCAAAACAAAGCTTTTACTAAACATATCGTTGATGCTATGATGCAATCTTATGAGGAAAATCTTAATTTGGAAGTCTCTATTCCTAGAAAATTTTATGATGAGTGGGAACCTACTATTAAGATCAAGATTAAAGATTATGAATGCTATGCTTTGTGTGTGATTTGGGTGCTAGTGTTTCCACGATTCCGAAAACTTTATGTGATGTATTAGGTTTCCATGAATTTGATGATTGCTCTTTAAATTTGCATCTTGTGAATTCCAGTATTAAGAAACCTATGGGAAGGATTAATGATGTTCTTATTGTTGCAAATAGGATATATGTGCCCGTATATTTCATTGTTCTTCATATAGACTGCAATCCTACATGTCCTATTATTCTTGGTAGACCTTTCCTTAGAACAATTGGTGCAATTATTGATATGAAAGAATGAAACATTAGATTTCAATTTCCGTTAAGGAAAGGCAGAAAATACTTCCCAAAAAAGAAAATTAAATTGCCTTATGAATCTATTATGAGAGCCACTTATGGATTACATACCAAAGATAATAATACTTAGATCTATTTGTGTTTTATGCCTAGCTAAGGGCGTTAAACAATAGAGTTTGTTGGGAGGCAACCCGATTTTATTTTATGTTTTTGCTTTTTAGGTCTTGTTTTGCTTTGAATAATTCATCTAGCCTATGTTTAGATGTGGTTTTGTGTTTTAATTAGTGTTCATGCCAAGTAAGACCTTTGGGATAGCTTACGGTAATAGTTGATTTGATCTTGCTGAAAAATAGAAACATTTGCGCCTATGACAATAATTTTTGAAATTCATAGAAGAGTGATTTTGATTTCATTATTTTATCATAAGATTAATGAACAAATTTCTTAGGTCGTCCTAATTTTTCAGGATTTTTAGAGTTACAGAAGTATTCGAAATATCCAGATTGTTACAGACTATTATGTTTTTGACAGATTCTGTTTTTTGCGTGTTGTTTGCTTATTTTGATGAATCTATAGCTAGTATCGGGGGTTATGAACCATTGAAAAGTTGGAATACAGTAGATATTACATAAATATAAATAATAATGAGTTCACAATAGTACCAAAAGTGGTGATTTATTTTCTTATACTAACGGAGCTTATGAGATTTTCTGTTGAGTTTTGTGTTGTGAAGTTTTCAAGTTTTGGGTAAGGATTTGATGGACTATGGAATAAGGAGTGGCAAGCCTAATATTGGGGATGCCCAAGGCACCCCAAGGTAATATTCAAGGATGTCAAAGAGCCTAAGCTTGGGGATGCCTCGGGAAGGCATCCCCTCTTTCATCTTCGTGGTAACTTTACTTGAGGCTATATTTTTATTCACCACATGATATGTGCTTTGCTTGGAGAATCTTGTATGATTTGAGTCTTTGCTTTTTAGTTTGTGACAATCATCCTTGTTGTGCACACCTTTTTAGAGAGACATGCATGAATCGTGATTTTTAAAAATACTCTATGTACTTCACTTATATCTTTTGAGCTAGGAAAATTTGCTCTAGTGCTTCACTTATATCTTTTTAGAGCACGGCGGTGGTTCTATTCTATAGAAATTGATGAACTCTCGCAGTTCACTTATACTATTTTGAGAGTCTCTAAATTGCATGGTAATTTGATTTGGTTATAAAATTAGTCCTAATATGATAGGCATCCAAGAGGGATATAATGAAAACTTTCATATAAAGTTCATTGAATACAATGAGAAGTTTGATTCCTTATGATTGTTTTGAGATATGAAGATGGTGATATTTCAGTCATGCTAGTAAGTAGTTGTGAATTTGAGAAATACTTGTGTTAAGGTTTGTGAGTCCCGAAGCATGCACGTATGGTGAACCGTTATGTAACGAAGTTGGAGAATGAGATTTTCTTTAATTGTCTTCCTTATGAGTGGCGGTCGGGGATGAGCGATGGTATTTTCCTACCAATCTATCCACCTAGGAGCTTGCGCGTAGTACTCTATCTCAATGACTAATAGATTTTTACAATAAGTATGTGAGTTCTTTATGACTAATGTTGAGTCCATTGATTATATGCACTCTCACCTGTCCGCCATTGCTAGCCTCTCTTGTACCGTGCAACTTTCACCGGTACCATAAACCCACCACATATCCTTCCTCAAAACAGCCACCGTACCTTCCTATTATGGCATTTCCATAGCCATTCCGAGATATATTGCCATGCAACTTTTACACCGTTCCGTTTATTATGACGCGCGTCATCATTGTCATATTGCTTTGCATGATCATGTAGTTGACATCGTATTTGTGGAAAAGCCACCGTTCATCATTTTTTATACATGTCGCTCTTGATTCAATGCACATCCCCGGTACACCGCGGGAGGCATTCATATAGAGTCATATTTTTGTTCTAGTGTCGAGTTGTAATTTTTGAGTTGTAAGTAAATACAAGTGTGATGATCTTCATTATTAGAGCATTGTCCCATGTGAGGAAATAAAAAAGGGAGGGAAAGGCCAAAAAAAAGAAGGCCCTAAAAATGAGAGAAAAAGAGAGAAGGGACAATGTTACTATCCTTTTTGCCACATTTGTGCTTCAAAGTAGCACCATGATCTTCATGATAGAGAGTATCCTATGATATCACTTTCATATACTAGTGGGAATTTATCGTTATAGAACTTGACTTGTATATTCCAACGATGGGCTTCCTCAAAACGCCCTAGGTCTTAATGAGAAAGCAAGTTGGATGCACACCCACTTAGTTTTCTTTTTTGCGCTTTCATAAACTTATAGCTCTAGTGGATCCATCGCATGGCAATCCCTACTCACTTACATTGATATCTATCAATGGACATCTCCATAGCCCTTTGATACGCCTAGTTGATGTGAATACGCCTAGTTGATGTGAGACTATCTCCTTCTTTTTGTCTTCTCCACAACCACTGTCTATTCCACCTATAGTGCTATATCCATGGCTCACGCTCATGTATCGTGTGAAAGTTGAAAAAGTTTGAGAACGTCAAAAGTATGAAACAATTTCTTGGCTTGTCATCGGGGTTGTGCATTATTTAAATGTTTTGTGTGATGAAGATGGAGCATAGGCACACTCTATGATTTTGTAGGGATAAGTTTTCTTTGGCCATGTTATGTTGAGAAGACATAATTATTTTGTTAGTATGCTTGAAGTATTATTGTTTTTATGTCAATATTAAACTTTTGTTTTGAATCTTACGGATCTGAACATTCATGCCACAATAAAGAGAGTTACATGGATAAATATGTTAGGTAGCATTCCACATCAAAAATTCTGTTTTTATCATTTACCTACTCGAGGACGAGCAGGAATTAAGCTTGGGGATGCTTGATACATCTCCCACGTATCTATAATTTTTTATTGTTCCATGCTATTATATTATCTGTTTTGCATGTTTTATATGCATTAATATGCTATTTTATATGATTTTTGGAAATAACCTATTAACCTAGAGCCTAGTGCCAGTTCCTGTTTTTTCATTGTTTTTGAGATTCGCAGAAAAGGAATAACAAACGAAGTCCAAACGGAATAAAACTTTCGCGATGATTTTTCTAGGACCAGAAGACACCCAAGAGTCTTGGAGTGCAAGTCAGGAGAGGCACGAGGCGGCCACAAGGGTGGAGGGCGCCCCCCCCCCGACCTTGTGGGCCCCTTGATGACCCCCTGACCTAGATCTTCCTCCTATATATACTCAAATGCCCTAAAAACTTCCAGGGGAGCCATGAAACCACTTTTCCACTGCCGCAACCTTCTGTACCCATGAGATCCCATCTTGGGGCCTTTTCCGGTATCCTGCCAGAGGGGGATTCGATCACGGAGGGCTTGTACATCAACACCATTGCCTCTCCGATAAACATACGTAGTTTACCACAGACCTATGGTCCATATCTAGTAGCTAGATGGTTTCTTCTCTCTCTTTGATTCTCAATACAAAGCTCTCCTCGATGTTCTGGGAGATCTATTCGATGTAATACTCTTTTGCGGTGTGTTTGCCGAGATCCGATGAATTGTGGATTTATGATCAGCTTATCTATGAATATTACTTGAATCTTCTCTGTATTCTTTTATGCATGATTAGATATCTTTGCAAGTCTCTTCGAACTATCAATTTGGTTTGGCCAACTAGATTGGTTTTTCTTGCAATGGGAGAAGTGATTAGCTTTGGGTTCAACCTTGATGTGTCCTTTCCCAGTGACAGTCTGGGCAGCGAGGCACGTATTGTATTGTTGCCATCGAGGATAAAAAGATGGGGGTTTCGTCATAATGCTTGAGTTAATTCCTCTACATGATGTCATCTTGCTCAACGTGTTACTCCGTTCTTTGTGAACTTAATATTGTAGATGCATGCTGGATAGCAATCGATGTGTGGAGTAATAGTAGTAGATGCAGAATCGTTTTGGTCTACTTGACACGGTCGTGATGCCTATATTCAAGATCATTCACTACTAGGGAAAATCCTATACACAGAGTCTTACAAGCAGCGCTCCTCAAAATACGACGCTACTGCTATTTAGCAGCAGCGCGTGATAGCAAAACGCGCTGCTGAAAGGAAAATAGCAGTAGCGCGTCCACACCAAACCGCGCTACTGTTCTAATTGCCATGACCTCGCCACCCAGCTAGTTATAGCAGTAGCGCCCTATACTGAACCGCGCTACTGCCATAGAAGTTAGCAGCAGCGCGCTTCTAAGAAAATTGCTACTGCTAAGATCAGCCCACAAGTTTAGTCCCACCTCGCTCCGCGAACAGGGTGTTTACCACCTTAAATATGTTACTTCTGAAAGTATCACAACCAGTTGGTCTTCACTGAACTCTTTGTGTAAAATTTGTAGCCGCAATATGAGTCCTCTCCAGTTCCTACCGGAGAGGACTCATATTGACAATTCAGATTGTACACAAAAAGATCATTGATGGCCAATGTATTTTTGCGTTGACGTATTTTTTGTATACTTACACTTAGCAGTAGCGCTTTATCTGCAAAGCGCTACTAGTAGGCCAACTTAGCAGTAGCGCGTAACAATGCACAACGCTACTGCTAGTCCTATTAGTTGTAGCGCATTTTGGCAAACGCGCTACAACTATCATTAGCTTATCCCCACGCGCACGACCGACCCTCTCTCTCACTCACACTCTAACTCTCGCCGCGCGCCGATAACCGTCGTCGTGCGTCGCCGCCGCCTCCGCCTTCGTCCGTCCGCGGCCGAGGTACTCCCCTCCTTCCGTCCCTCCTTCCTCCTCCTCGCACGTCCTCCCTCAGCCTGCGGTCGCCCCTCCCTTCTCCGCCGCCGCCCTCGTCCCTCCGCCTGCGGCTGCCCCTCCTCCCTCCTCCGCCGGCAGCCCTCCTCACACTGCCCTCGACCTCACCGCCGCCACCCGAGCCCACCCAGCACCGCCGCCTCCCGATCCCGCCCTCGCCGGCCCTACCTCTCCATCGCCCCCACCCCCTTTCTCTCTGCTTAGTTAGTACTAGATGTTGTTTAGTAGTAGTAGATGTTAATTTAGGGTTCATAGATAATGATTTTTAGTAGTAGTAGTAGATGTTAATTACTAGTAGTGATGGTACTAGTTAACTAGGGCAGTATGATTAATAGTAGTTGTAGTTGAACTACTTTAGTTGTAGTTGAACTAGTTCAGTAAGTAAATTAATAAACTAGTTGAACTAGCTGAATTAATAGAACTAATGTATTTTTAGAGAGATAATTAATATAACTAGTTGAACTACTTTATTTTTAGGAAGAACTAGTTTTTTTCTATTTATAGTAAGTTTATATTTAGTAAGAACTAGTTGAATTAATAAAACTAGTTGAACATGTCATATTTGTTGTTATTTTTTAGTTTAAGCAATTATACGGGATGTATTAGTGATAACTTATACGGTTTTTGCTTTTGCAGAAATCAAGGAGCCCCTCCATCATCCCCACTGTCGTCCCCGTCACCGACCCCCTCCGACATCGAGGTGGGACCAGCCAAATATCCATGTATATGTTGTGTTGCTGAAATAGGATATGTGGTTGCCCAAGTGGCCGTTCATGTTCAGTATACACCTCCGAGTGGCCTATGTTTTGCCGGAGTGTTGATTAATTTCTGTTCCGGCAAATTTCAGGCGCTCGATATGTCATTTTTTAGCAAAGGTCATTCCGGATTTTTCGTGAATTCTGGCATGACTTGTGCTAGAATATGTAGGAAATATCGAGTGGCCTGGATTTTCTCGAAAATAATGATCTAATTTAGGTTTTTTAGTACATATATTTAATTGTACAAGTTTAATCTTTGAATTATGAACGTAGGAAATGTCATACTCGGACGACGACAGTCTCCCGGGGGAGTGCAGCTGGTGCCACGACAATCGAGGTATGTGCGACAGGTTCGTTGAGCTGGATGAAGATCAGTGCTTCAGCATTAAGCTCGAGGAGACCTTCGATGTTGAAACGGTACGCAACAACGGCAAGAGTTTTTTCGTAATTAAGCAAGACTTCAACTATTTCAACGTCTAATTTTCATCTTTTACAATTCGACTAGCTTATCCCATGCCATGCAAGACGCTATGTCTTGGAGAGGATGGGTTTTGAAGACCATGAAAATTTTGAAACAAAGAAAATACACCTAAGGACCCATCATGATATGGATTTTGAAGTAAATCTGTACAATGCTCAGAGCGTAACCCATTTTGTTTGCCAAAATTGGGAAGCACTTTGCAAAATGTATGGTTTTTATGAGGGTATGATTGTCACCATGGATCTTGGTGATCCTGACATCGAGCAAGAGAATATGGACATTTGGGTCCTTGTTGATACGCTTCCGATTCTACCACAATGTGAGTTTCTCAAACATAGTTATTAACTAATTTATATTGTTTATTTCAAAATAGTTGACAGCTTATTTCCATTGACAGCCTATTTTGAATCTTCAAAGAATGTGCAGAAGATGGTAGAAAAAACCCACTACACTGATGGCTCCGAATTAACTTATAAGGAGAAAAGTCATCTGATTGCTTATTGTACTTATCTTGAGAATTACAACACCTATTATCGAACTCCTCCAAATTATGGTGAATACGTGCCACTAGTGCACGTGCTGAACCACTATAACTTCTATGGAGATACCCTGGTAAGATTTTTACTATTACGACATCCATGCATCTTTTGCATACTTCTAAAACTAGTACATCATTGCTAACTACGAAGTTATTACTATGTTTTTCAACAGAAAATCCCGATGGATTGTGTGCCTCATCTGATGTATCAGAATGGCCGCCTTGCAGTTCTGAACATACAGCCAGGTCAAACTAAGGAGATCACCTGTGCATATCGGATTTCTAAAACCGGTGAACACATGCTAATCAAAGAATGGAAAAAATGTTTGTACATTCACAAGGAGGTTCTTGGAAGTAACATTAAGCGAAAGCCAAGAATTGGAGACAGGATAATCTCCATTCTCCATAATGGAGAGTCAGGGGCTATCTTGTTTTTTGCTATTTTATCTTAGAGAATATAGTAGGTCCTAAGAGAATGTAGTAGGTCCTATGAGGTACAATATGTTTATTATGTGATACAATGTGTTTGAGTTGATGATGAGGAGTACTTGTGATTACGACTAGTGACCAATTTGCTATGTGATGTCTCATTGATGAAAACGATGATCTTGAGGAGCTGTTATATGACAATGATGTATTATGATGATAAGTTGTTAATGATATGATAATGATGATGATATTTATTATATCATTGGGTGAAAGAACCGCGGATTAGTTTCAAGTGGATGTCCATCCACTTGAAACTAGTCCACGGTTCTTTCACCCCGTGATGTAATAACTCATTATGATGTAAAAACAATCTCTAAATTCCTGTTGTATGAAAACTTGTGTAAAGGTGTATGAAATACAACATGAAATAAAAAAGAAATAAAATACTAAATAATAGTAGTAGCGCGGGCAAGGAGGAGCGCTACTACTAATTACCAACAGCGCTGCTCTGGAGAAGCGCTACTACTAGATCAATTTAGCAGTAGCGCGGGTCCCGGCATGCTACTGCTAAGCTTTAGCTGTAGCGCCTTATCAGTAGCGCTCCTGACCGCGCTACTGATAGGCCTAAAACCCGCGCTGCTGCTAGGCTTTTCCCTAGTAGTGATTGCCTTAGATATCGTCATAACTGTGCGCTTTTCTATCAATTGCTCGGCAGTTATTTGTTCACCTGCCATAATAATCTCTATCTAGAGAGAAGCCTCTAGTGAAACCTATGGCCCCTGTGTCTATTTTCCATCATATAAGTTTCCGATCTACAATTTCTGTCGTCGTTCCTTTACTTAGCAATCTTTACTTTCCGTTCCATAAACCAAAAATACCAAAAATATTACTTTACCGTTTATCCATCTCTATCAGATCTCACTTTGCAGATAACCGTGAGAGATTGACAACCCCTTCATCGCGTTGGGTGCAAGTTGGTGTTTGTTTGTGCAGGTATTCGGTGACTTGTGTGTTGTCTCCTACTGGATTGATACCTTGGTTCTCAAAAACTGAGGGAAATACTTACTCTAGTTTGCTGCATCACCTTTCCTCTTCAAGGGAAAAACCAACGCAAGCTCAAGAGGTAGCAGTCATGCACTGGAGGGCGACAACACTTATAGCTTGGGAGCTATTGTGGCACGTTGCCTCCACATTAATAAGTCCAAGGGTAAAATACATGGTGGTATTTTCGCTACTCACTTGGCGGCTCACTTTAATGTTGAGATACGCCTTCATGATTATCCTTTGACCAAGGTCTATCTGGATGGCGCAGCTATGGAACACCACCACTTTATCGCACGAGATTTCCCTAACATTCCTATTCCGTATACCTTGGTTTTCAGTGTGAGCACTCGTGATATTATTTCATTGCCTGCACCTTCTTTGTTTGATCCTGTTGCCAGGGGCGGATACAGGATTATGCCTGCAGATATCATCGCCTACCGAAACCACCAGGCTACAGCAGAGGAGGAGCCTCAGCAGTGGGATCCATGGATGCCCGCTCCTCGGCACCCCGACTACTATCCAGGCTACTGACTGCGTACCAAGTTAGGCCAAAAGCCTAAGCTTTGGGGAGTACATGTTTGTCACCAACATTATATTCATGTTCACACATATCATCTCAGTTGTCGGTGTTCACACTTTTTCATTGTATTATCCATGCTTAAATTTATTTTCTCGCTTTCTTGTGTGTTTGAAAAACCTTAGAAAAACAAAAAAAATTAGTTGTAGTTGGTTTACTTTCGATGCATGTTTAGCTGTAACACTAACAACAAAACCCAAAAAGGTTTCCTTGTTCTTCTTTTGCTTGTTGGGAGCTTTCCTGTGTAAATAGTTTTTTTCCTCATTTTTTGCTTTCCCTTTATTTGCTTGTTCTAGAAAACCAAAAACTCCAAAAATATTTCAGTGTGTTTCTCTGAATTTATTTTGTTTTTATTGAGTCTTACCTAGGAGAAGACCACGTTGAAAATGTTGAGTGGATCTCATATGCATAATTGTTGATCTAACAAAAAGCCCATTTTACCTTGTCTTCTCCTGTTGAATAAAATGTTTGCAAATTTCAGCTTAACCCACGGCACTCTTGCACTATTATTATTTTCATATTGTTCAGTCGTGCAAGTGAAAGGCAATAATGATGATATTCGATCAACTGGCTGTGGCAGAGAGAAACAGGTATGAACTCGACTTGTTTTGTTTTTTGTAAATATGTTTAACCTAGTATCAATGATTCAACCCATTATGATTAAACATGTTTGCAATGGCAATTGGAGATTATAGTTTCTCATGTCATGCATAAGTAGCTAGGAGTGGATAATTCTTTATCTTGGATATCAACATTGCGTTAAAATGATTGTGATGTAGTATGATGATATGGTATCCTCCTCTGAATGTTCGAGTAGCTTGACTTGGCACATGTTCATGCATGTAGTTGAATCAAAACCAACATAGCATCTATGATATTTATGTTCACGGTGTTCATATCCTACTCATGCTAGTGTCCAATGTTACCTATGCATAATGCATGTTCATGACCGTTGTTGCTCTCTAGTTGGCCGCTTCTCAACCTATTTGCTAGCCTTCACCTGTACTAAGTGGGAATTCTGCTTGTACATCAAAAACCTTGAACCCAAGTTATTCTAGATGAGTCCACCATGCCTACCTATATGTGGTATTACCCTCCCATCCTAAGTAAATTTGCATGTGCCACCTCTGAAAAAACTTCAAATAAACATCCTTTTGTGTGCCTGGATCGTTCATGGAACGACAGGAGGTGGTCGGAATCTTCCATGCTAAGTGGGTCATTCTCAGGTCGAGTGTTTATTCACTCGCCATCGCACGAGAAAAGGGCAGTAATAGGGATTCCTAGTCCTGAACTAAAAAAATGCTAATAATTAAACAAAACTCCCCCGGGACTGTTGTTGGTATGGACGGCGCCCGTTGTTTTGGACAAGCCGTGGTGTGTGACTGATGGAGGAGGGGGAGTAAACCTTCACTTTATCACTTGGGAACCGCCACTACCGTGTTTAGCATGGAAGATACTGATAACTGATGTCATGAAGTAAATGAGAAGAGTGCATGTCTCAAAATATCATTTACCTTTGTTTTAAAACTTGAGCTCTTGCACCTCTACAAATCACCGCTTCTCTCTGCGAAGGGACTTTCTATTTACTTTTATGTTGTGTCATCACCTTCTAAAATATGCGTTAGAACCTGAGAGCACTGTTGACATGCTGATGCATTGTGTGTAGCTAATGTTGGGTGCATCATGACTGGATATTCTCTACCATGAATTACAATGTTTAGTCGCTGCTTGAACTTTGCTGGTGCTTTGCATTTATGTTCTGCAGTCTCAGAAAGGGCTAGCGAGATACCACTATTGTCATGTTATATCATGGCCGTTTTGATAACATGTTGCTGTTTGAGATATCTTATTATTGCTTGCTAGTTGATTATGTCATTGATATGAGTCAATATAATTTTTAAGAGTTATTGTTGGCATTGTTAGTTATAATGTTAGCTGAAAACCTGGGTGTTGTTTAAGCTTATTTATACAAACAAGAGCAAAAGAGTTCGTAGAAGTTTTTCTTTTTCACTTTCAGTTTATCAACTGAATTGCTTAAGGACAAGCAAAGGTTTAAGCTTGGGGGAGTTGATATGTCTCCAACGTATCTACTTTTCCTAACGCTTTTCCTCTTGTTTTGGACTCTAATTTGCCTGATTTGAATGAAACTAACCCCGGACTGACGCTGTTTTCAGCAGAACTACCATGGTGTTGTTTTTGTGCAGAAATAAAATTTCTCGGGATGGAACAAAACTTTGTGAGGATTTTTTATACTATAAATGAGATTTTCTGGAGCCAAGAGCCACTGGAGGGGGGCACCTGGGTGAGCACAACCCACCAGGATGCGCCAGCCCTCCCAGGCACACCCAGGAGGGTTGTCCCCACCTGGTGGCCCCGCAAACCCTGAAACCGACGCTATCAAATCCTATTTTTTTCCAGAAAAAAATCAGGAAAAAAGAATTATCACGATCCACGAGATGGAGCCGCCGTCACCTCCTGTCCTTTATCAGGAGACCAGATCTGAAGTCCATTTGGGGCTCTAGAGAGGGGGATCTTCGTTCTTCGTCATAAACAACCTTCTCCATCGCCAATTCTGTGATGTTCCCCACCAGGAGTGAGTAATTCCTTCATAGGCTTGCTGGTTGGTGAGGAGTTGGATGAGATTCATCATGTAATTGAGTTAGTTTTGTTAGGGCTTGATCCCTAGTATCCACTATGTTCTGAGATTGATGTTGCTATGACTTTGCCATGCTTAATGCTTGTCACTTTGGGCCCGGGTGCCATGATTTAGATCTGAACCATTTATGTTATCACCATTATATCCAGGTTCTAGATCCGATCTTGCAAGTTTTAGTCACCTACTACGTGTTATGATCCGGCAACCCCGGAGTGACAATAGTCGGGACCACTCCCGGTGATGACCGTAGTTTGAGGAGTTCATGTATTCACCGTGTGTTAATGCTTTGTTCCGGTTCTCTATTAAAAGGAGGCCTTAATATCCCTTAGTTTCCAATCTGGACCCCGCTGCCACAGAAGGGTAGGACAAAAGATGTCATGCCAGTTCTTTCCATAAGCACGTATGACTATTTACGGAATACATGCCTACATTTTATTTATGAACTGGAGCTAGTGCCGTATCGCCCTAGGTTATGACTGTCACATGATGAATATCATCCAAAAACTTATCGATCCAATGCCTACGAATTTCCTACATATTGGTTTTGCTAAGTTACTGCTGTTATCGTTACTGATGCACTTGCTACAAAAATACTACTATCACTGTTACCATTACCATTGATGTTGTCACTATTATCCAAACTATCATATTACTTTGCTACTGATCACGTTGCTGCAGATAGTTAATCTCCAGGTGGTTGAATTGACAACTCAAGTTCTAATACTTGCAAATATTCTTTGGCTCCACTTGTGTCGAATATATAAATTTGGGTTGAATAATCTACCCTCAAATACTATTGCGATCCCCTATACTTGTGTCACATCCCTAACTTCTGGCATTGCACTAGGCTAACCTCATGTGTGCATCATGTTTAATCTTGAAAGAAATTTGAAATGAGGATTGCCTAAACCCTTAGCATCAAAGAAATTCAATAGGTTCACCTAAAATATTTTCAGTAAATCCAAATGGCTTTCAAAAATGTTCATCATTTATGGGAAATGATGTAAACAGTAACCAGAGGTGATGCACATTTTTCCATGGCATATTTGGGCTCTGAATTAAATCATATGGTATTTTCATTTGGGCATTTAAATACTATAAAATATTTTAAATGCTCAAATAATCATAAACTTAAATGTTTACTGTTGGATATTTTCCAAACAGTGGGCTTGAGCAAGTTTCATGATTTTTGGGATAGTATTAGTATTTTTTAATAAAGCCCTAAAGACTACAGAATAATAGAAAAACAAAAACAATTAGAAGAGAGGGAAAGAAGGACTTACCTGGCGCCAGCAACCGGCCCAGCTCCTGTGCTGGCCCACCTGCGGCCCAGCCTACCACCAACCTCCCTGTCGTCTTCCTCCCTGCCAGGAGGATGGGCGTGTGCCCGACGCGCGCGCACTGCCGTGCGGCCACCTTCTCCCTGCTTGCGTGCGTCCTCGACGCCTGGACGTCTCCAAGGCTGCCACGCATGCCCCTGGAACCCCATCGCACTCTCCCTCGTCCCCATCTCCTCCTATTTCTCTCTCTCCCGTGATCGTCGTGACCGCCCGAGAACGACGACGAGCACCCCCGTGACCACCGGCCACCCCTCGCCCTGCCGTTGAGCCTAGAGGCTCAGCCGCAACCTCTTCTCCCTCCTTGCCGAGCTACACGAGCCAGGACGGCCCCAAGACGACGCCTGTGGCCTTCTTCCCCGACCACGACCGCCGGATGCCGCCGTCCGATTCACCGTCTTCGCCGCCTCCCCGAGTCTGCTGAGCTCCGCTTCGACCTGGCCGTGAGGTCCTCTACCAAACCCCTCTCTCCCTGTCGTAGATCCCCTTCTCTAGCTCCGCTGACCACCACGGCCGAAGCTCGCCGCCGCCGTGCCTCGTCGCCAGCGTGGCTAGAGCCTCAATAGCTCAAAGCCGAGCACACCGTTGTGCCCAGCGCGGCTCCAGGAGCCCGTAGCGCCCACTAGCTCCTCCTGCCTTGCATCGTAGCGCCGAACCCGTCGTTGCCCGAACTCCGGCCGCCGCATCAAGCTCGACTCCGGCGAGCTCGCTCCACCCCAGCTCCGACCACTTGCCCTACCAGATGCGCGTGACCCCCAGCTACGCGTAGCACCAATCCGCCGTCCAAAATGATCGCCTGTGGGCGAAACCCGACGCGCTCCGCCGCCACTGACCTCGCCGGCGACGAGCCGTCGGCCTAATCCCGGTTTAGTTAGCCACTAATGACCCAGCTAAACCTTCCCTAGTTCCACTGCCATGTGGGCCCTATGCATGTTTAGTTTAATTTAATTTTCTGTTTAGATTAGTTCATAACCCACTCGGACCCACACGTCAGCATTGACTTTGCTGACGCGTTAGTTGACTGGTCCCACATGTCATCCACCCAAACCAGCCCTGTTAACTGACCAGTGGGTCCCAGCCGCCAGGTTTGACCCGGGCTGGCGCCTTTGACCTGCTGACGTCACCCTGACGCATCAATTCAATTACTGGAATTATTCTTATACAGGAAATTCCAGAAAATAGTACAAACTTCTAAAAATCATAGAAAATCAACCGTAACTCCAAATGAAACAAATTATATATGAAAAATGATTAGAAAAATCCAATCTATCCATTTGTACTGGTTTCATGCATGTTAGAACACTTTAACCTTGATGTCTAGGTGAAACAAGTTAATGCACTAATATGACCTCTTAAAATGGGTTTGCATTTGAATCTTTGGTTCAAATGGACTCATCTCAATCTGTTATAGCTTGCATTAGCCCAAAACACATTCATATTGCCATGTCATAGCATGCATCATATTGTGCATTGCATTGATCGTGTTTCTTCTCTGTTTGCCGGTGTTGTTCCCCCTCGGTAGATGTTGTACCGACGTTGTGATCATTGACACTGATGAAGACTAATTCTATCTTCAGAAGTGCCAGGCAAGCATAACCCCCTTGTTCATTCCGATACAATCCCACTCTCTCGCTCATGCTCTCTTTTATTGCATTAGGACAACAACGACATATTTGTTACTTGTTGCGGTAGCTGAACCCTTTTCCTCTGCATGACCTGTCATTGCCACAGTAAATAGATGAAACCCACTAGCATGAGTAGGAGTTGTTTGAGCCCTGATGTGTCTACTCATACATGCTTGTTTGTCATGCCTGCTACTACTTAGAGTTGAGTCAGGTCTGATTCATCAGGGATGAATCGGAGGTGTGTGAACATGTCCTACTGTTGAGAGCTAAGTGTGTGAACACGATTTGGTAAAGGTAGAGGTGAGAGGCCATGTAGGAGTACATGGTGGATTGTCTCATTGCAGCCGTCCTCAGGAACTGAGTTCTGTGTTTGTGATCCATGAAACAGTTACTACCACACATTGGGCTCCGGGCACTCCAAGCTCTCTCGACTTATTAATCAACTTGATCTCTGTCCAGGAGTTGCAACTAGTTTCTGGTGTTTGTAGGATACGTGTTGGGGCCGTGCGTAGCGCTGACCCTAGGGGTGGGCTATGTTGCGGTAGAGACACGAGGCACGGTGTACCGGGACGCCCGTTTGGTGCCTCGGGAACCCTGCTCTCATCGTTTGGGGCCGTGAGCGACACCCTGGCCGGATCTCCTCGCGGATGGAACCCGAATAGGTGATAAACCTGGACTAGAGACTTGTGTGGTTAGTTAGGTCGTGGCCGACTCCCTCGCCAGGCTTCCGCTTGAAGGTTGCCGAGATACACGACGTGTACATGGTGGTAAGTGGCGAGAGCGTATGTTAAGAAGTACACCCCTGCAGGGTGAACGTCATCTATTCGAATAGCCGTGTCCGCGGTAAAGGACTTCTGGGTTACCTATATCAGTTCATAGACAAGTGAAAGTGGATACTCTAAAATGCGCAAGATAAGCGTGAGTGCTATGGATGGCGTTCAGGTAGGAAGATGGGAGCGGATCCATAGTGGTGTATTGATATGGTGAATATGTGGACTCGTGTGCGCAACCTCAAAGAGTTATTTGCAGTCGTAGTTCAGGATAGCCACCGAGTCAAAGATGGCTTGCTGCAGTTAAACCTCACCACCCCATTATTGATACCGATGCATATGTAGCTAGTTCTGATGTAAGTCTTGCTGGGTACATTTGTACTCATGTTTGCCTATTTTATGTCTTTGCAGAGAGACTTCGGTCTCGCTAGTAGTTCCGCTGGACTTCGACGTTTAGTTGGTTACCTCAGCTACGATCTTGTGCCCTCTGCAGGATCTGGTAGATAGTAAGGCTTCTCAGCCTTTTTCATTTGTAGATGTCTGTACTCAGACATATTAAGCTTC
>LR880969.1:739837361-739847705 GCA_904067115.1 Aegilops sharonensis
AGAAGAAAGGAATAGAGGAGAAGATTGAAGAAAAAAAAGAAGAAAAAAAAGAGGAACCAAAGGCCTTGTGCTGCCCCACGTCAAAAGTTTAGTACCACCTCGCTAGCTGAGAGAGCTCGAGAGTGGTTTATAAGCGCTGATGCGCCTTCCCTCTCGAGCTCCTCTCAATTGCAGGCTTTCGGGCCTAACAGTACGCTGTGTGCCTGTGGGCCTATTTGGCCGGGCCTGAATCCTGGCCCATGGTTGGGTTTCTAGTCGTATTCAGGCCGTGGGGGCCCAGTAGGTGGCACTTTTTTTGTTTTTTTGTTTTCTTTGTTGCTTTATTTATTTTATTTTGTTTCTACTTACAACAAAATACTTATTGTTGCTATTTTTATTTAATTTATTAAAGTTTTTTTAATTATTTTTCTTTTAGGTCACAAAAATTATAAACTTTCTCTTAGTGCCATTAGTTTTCAAATTTGAATAGTTAAAATTTGAATTCTTTGAAATTTGTGTGTATCACAAGTTTGTGATTAACTTTACTACTCCCTCTGTTCCTCAGTATAGGGTGTATAGTTTTTGGCACGGAAATTAAAGAACGCATGTGGAGGGAAAATTTCACAAGTTTTGGGCGAGATTACACCTAACTAATTGACATGAGAAAATAGAGGAGCTTTGCCAATATAAGAAAATGTAATCAAATCCCTAAAAACATTATCCAGATGAGTGGTGCATCGCAACAAACCTTATATTTCGAATTTTTTCTCAAAAATCTATACACCTTATATCAAGGAACGGAGGGAGTATAAAAATAGATTTTGGAGTGATTCTTTTTCCTGCTATTTAATATTACTATGTTTTATGATTCTATTCAAAAATAGATTTTGTTATTTTGTTACAAAGGGATTTCAATTTTTTGAACTTATTTGAACTCCATAGTTTTCTGTGTTCAAAATGCACCATTCAAAGCCACATCATCAATTTTCAACCCTTTCTTTCTTCATTTGTTATTTTTCATGCATTTACTGATTTTTTGAGCTATAAGGCCCTGAATTTGAAAAGCATTTAAAATGAACTCTGAAAAATTTGAAAGTTGGCATGGTATCATAATTTCACCCACATAGCATGTGTAAGAAAGTAGAGAGGCTTACGGCAAAAACTGGATGCACTTCGTGTACAAAACGAAAATCTCTTTTGAAGTATCAGGGTTTCATACGGAAACTCGTCTGTTACAAAGGGATTTCATTTTTTTGAACTTATTTGCACTCCATAGTTTTTATGTGTTCAAAATACACCATTCAAAGCCACATCATCAATTTTCTGCCCTTTCGAACTTCATTTGTTATTTTTCATGCATTTATTGATTATTTTGAGCTATAAGACCCTGAAATTGAAAAGCATTTCAAATGAACTCTGAAAAGGTTGAAAGTTGGCATGCTATCATCATTTCATCCACATAGCATGTGCAAGAAAGTTGAGAGGGTTATGGCAAAAACTGGATGCACTTCGTGTACAAAACGGACAATGGTATCATACTCGTCTGTTACAAAGTTGGCATGGTATCATCATAATAGTTGCGGGAGAAAGTCTTCACTTTTTCTTCGCTTGTGTCATTTGCTTATCGCGCCGTAACCATGGATAATCTTCATCGTTTATCAGGATGCTTGTGTCAGCGTTGACTTTGAAGGGAGGAATTTCATGAAACTTTTCATAATCTTCAGACATGTCTGTCTTGCCCTCCACTCCCACGATGTCCCTTTTTCCTGAAAGAACTATGTGGCGCTTGGCTCATCGTATGATGTATTCGCTTCCTTATCTTTTCTTTTTCTTGGTTTGGTAGAAATGTCCTTCACATAGATAACCTGTGCCACATCATTGGCTAGGACGAACGGTTCGTCAGTGTGCCCAAGATTTTTCAGATCCACTGTTGTCATTCCGTACTGTGGATCTACCTGTACCCCGCCTCCTGACAGATTGACCCATTTGCACTTAAACAAAGGGACCTTAAAATAATTTCCGTAGTCAAGTTCCCATATGTCCACTATGTAACCATAATATGTGTCCTTTTCCCTCTCGGTTGCTGCATCAAAGCGGAGACTGCTGTTTTGGTTGGTGCTCTTTTGATCTTGGTCAATCGTGTAAAATGTATTCCCATTTATCTCGTATCCTTTGTAAGTCAATACAGTCAAAGATGGTCCCCTAGACAACAAGTACAGCTCATCACAAACAGTGTTGTCACCTCTGAGACGTGTTTCCAACCAACTGCTTAAAGTCCTGATGTGTTCACATGTAATCCAGTCGTCGCACTGCTCCGGGTGTTTGGAGCGCAGACTGTTCTTGTGTTCATCGACATACGGGGTCACCAAGGTAGAGTTATGTAGAACTGTGTAGTGTGCTTGAGACCAAGAATATACGTCCCTGCATATTATTGAGTCCCCTCCAAGCATGCCTTTTCCAGTAAGTCTTCCCTCATACCGCAATTTAGGGAGACATATCTTCTTAAGGCCAGGAATGAAGTCAACACAAAACCCAATGACATCCTCTGTTTGATGGCCCATGGAGATGCTTCCTTCTGGCCTAGCGCGGTTACGGACATATTTCTTTAGGACTCCCATGAACCTCTCAAAGGGGAACATATTGTGTAGAAATACGGGCCCAGGATGGCAATCTCGTCGACTAGATGAACTAGGACATGTGTCATGATATTGAAGAAGGATGGTGGGTACACCAGCTCGAAACTGACAAGACATTGCGCCACATCACTCCTTAGCCTTGGTATGATTTCTGGATCGATCACCTTCTGAGAGATTGCATTGAGGAATGCACATAGCTTCACAATGGCTAATCGGACGTTTTCCGGTAGAAGCCCCCTCAATGCAACCGGAAGCAGTTGCGTCATAATCATGTGGCAGTCATGAGACTTTAGGTTCTGGAACTTTTTCTCTGGCATATTTATTATTCCCTTTATATTCAACGAGAAGCCAGTCGGGACCTTCATACTGAGCAGGCATTCAAAGAAGATTTCTTTCTCTTATTTCGTAAGAGCATAGCTAGCAGGACCTTCATACTGCTTCGGAGGCATGCCGTCTTTTTCGTGCAAATGTTGCAGGTCCTCCCGTGCCTCAGGTGTATCTTTTGTCTTCCCATACACGCCAAAGAAGCCTAGCAGGTTCACGCAAAGGTTCTTCGTCACGTGCATCATGTCGATTGAAGAACGGACCTCTAGGTCTTTCCAGTAGGGTAGGTCCCAAAATATAGATTTCTTCTTCCACATGGGTGTGTGTCCCTCAGCGTCATTCGGAACAGCTAGTCCACCGGGACCCTTTCCAAAGATTACGTGTAAATCATTTACCATAGCAAGTACGTGATCACCAGTACGCATGGCGGGCTTCTTCCAGTGATCTGCCTTGCCTTTGAAATGCTTGCCTTTCTTTCGACATTGATGGTTCGTCGGAAGAAATCGATGATGGCCCAGGTACACATTCTTCCTGCATGTGTCCAGGTATATACATTCAGTGTCATCTAAACAGTGCGTGCACGCGTGGTATCCCTTGTTTGTCTGTCCTGAAAGGTAACTGAGAGCGGACCAATCGTTGATGGTTACAAATAGCAAAGCGTGCAGGTTAAATTCCTCCTGTTTGTGCTCATCCCACGTACGTACAATGTTTCCGTTCCACAACTGTAAAAGTTCTTCAACTAATGGCCTTAGGTAAACATCAATGTCGTTGCCGGGTTGCTTAGGGTCTGTGATGAGAACTAGCATCATAATGAACTTCCGCTTCATGCACATCCTAGGAGGAAGGTTATACATACATAGAGTCACGGGTCAGGTGCTGTGATTGCTGCTCTGCTCCCCGAAAGGATTAATGCCATCCGCTCTTAAACCAATACATACGTTCCTTGGGTCACCTGCAAACTCAGCCAGTACTTTCTCTCGATTTTTCTCCACTGCGACCCGTCAGCGGGTGCTCTCAACTTCCCGTCTTTCTTACGGTCCTCACTGTGCCATCGCATCAACTTGGCATGCTCTTCGTTTCTGAACAGACGTTTCAACCATGGTATTATAGGATCATACCACATCACCTTCGCAGGAACCCTCTTCCTGGGGGGCTCGCCGTCAACATCACCAGGGTCATCTCGTCTGATCTTATACCCCAATGCACCGCATATCGGGCATGCGTTCAGATCCTTGTACGCACCGTGATAGAGGATGCAGTCATTAGGGCATGCAAGTATCTTCTGCACCTCCAATCCTAGAGGGCATACGACCTTCTTTGCTGCGTATGTACTGTCGGGCAATTCGTTATCCTTTGGTTCTTCTTTAATATTTTCAGTAGCTTCTCAAATCCATTGTCAGGCACACCATTCTATGCCTTTCACTGCAGCAATTCCAGTACGGTACCGAGCTTTGTGTTGCCATCTTCGCAATTAAGGTACAACCCTTTTTTGTGATCCTCTAACATGCGATCGAACTTCAGCTTCTCCTTTTGACTTTCGCATTGCGTCCTTGCATAGACAATGACCCGGCGGAGATCATCATCATCGGTCCCATCGTCTGGTTCCTCTTGATCTTCAGCAGCTTCCCCTGTTGCAGCATCATTGGGCACATCGTCTGGTTCGTCTTGATCTTCAGCAGCTTCCCCCGTTGCAGCATCACCGTATTCAGGGGCACATAGTTGTCATCGTCCTCTTCTTCTTCGCCGTCTTCCATCATAACCCCTATTTCTCCGTGCCTCGTCCAAACATTATAGTGCGGCATGAAACCCTTGTAAAGCAGGTGGGTGTGAAGGATTTTCCGGTCAGAGTAAGACTTCGTATTCCCACATTTAGGGCATGGACAACACATAAAACCATTCTGCTTGTTTGCCTGCCACTTCGAGAAAATCATGCACGCCCTTAATGTACTCGGAGGTGTGTCTGTCACCGTACATCCATTGCCGGTTCATCTGCGTGCATTATATATAATTAAGTGTGTCAAAAACCATTACAGAACATCATGAATAGATAATTAAGTGGCCAAATTAATAGAAGTTCATCATCACATTAAAACCAAAGTACATACATAGTTCTCCTCTAGCAACATATAGCTCTCCAGAGCATCTAATTAATTAAACCATACATTGAAACTATGTAAAACATTTCAATGCGAAAACAAATGCGATCATTATCACAACCAAGGTAACAATTGATCCAACGGCATAATGATACCAAGCCTTGGTATGAATGGCATATTTTCTAATCTTTCTAATCTTCAAGCGCATTGCATCCATCTTGATCTTGTGATCATCAATGACATCCGCAACGTGCAACTCCAATATCATCTTCTCCTCCTCAATTTTTTTTATTTTTTCCTTCAAGAAATTGTTTTCTTCTTCAACTAGGTTTAACCTCTCGACAATAGGTTCGGTTGGATTTTCCGGTTCACATACCTCCTAGATAAATAAAATCTAGGTCACGTTGGTCGGCATAATTTTCATAAACAATAAATGAACCAATAGTTATAAAGATAATATATACCACATCCGAATCATAGACAGGACGAGGGCCGACGGGGGCGGATACCAAAACCATCGCACTATATAATAACAAGCAATAAAATAGTAAGAAAATTAGACAAGTATCTATCTAAAGTAAGAACTTTTTTCTTTCAGAAAGAAGATAAGAACAAGAGGCTCACCACGGTGGTGCTGGCGACGAGATCGGCGCGGGCGATCGACGGCGGTGAAGACGGGAATGGGACGTGACGGGCCGCTAAACCTAGACAAATCTCGAGGAAAATGGAGCTTTGAGGTCAAGCTTCAAGAGGAGAAAGCTTAACTAGTGTGGCTCGGGCATTTCATCGAACACCTCACGTGCATAGGAGGTGAGGTAGAGCACCACAAAGCCCTCCCCTCGCCGGCCAGAGAAAAACAGAGCATTGGAGTGCTCTGCTCGCGGGCGGGGTATATATAGGCACCTCATTGGTCCCGGTTCGTGGCATGAACCGAGACTAAATGGCAGCATGTGGTCCCGGTTCAAGCCACCAACCGGGACCAATGGTGGTGGGCCAGGAGCAAGGCCCATTGGTCCTGGTTCGTCCCACCAACCGGGACCAAAGGGGCCAGACGAACCGGGACCAATGCCCCCACAAGGCCCGGCAGGCCCCTGGCCTCACGTACCGGGACCATTGCCCCCAAGGGTCCCGGTTCTGGACTGAAGCAGGACGCGGCCTAAACCAAAGCCCTCTTTTCTACTAGTGACAAAGATTAGTCCTGCCTTCCTGCCACAACCACTTTACGATAAATAGAGGTCAATTAAACTGATAATCAAGAATTATAAATGGTATTGATGAAACTAGCTAGAATTAATGGGAGATGCGTGTAACTAGCTAGTAGTACTTACTCTCGGATGTGTAAATTGCAGCTCCCCCGGTAGTCCGAAGTTTGTTCGGTGAACTGTTTCCATACCCTACGAGACAAAGAAAATAATTACTTGATATCAGGAAATTAACAAAGTTGCCGATATGGTGCGATAATGATCGATTGAACTTATTTCTGGAGCATTTCAGTCATGTTCGCATACTCCTTGGGATCTTTTCGTCTTGAGTCTAAGACGGTTACTAGTCCCTGCTCAAGCTTAATCTCTAGGAGAATAAAGTGGAAGTTGTGCACGCATGCATAACCCATCAATTACATTACTATAACCTCGAGTAATAAGAGAAACCGAATATGCACAAAACAGTGACACTCACTTGTAGTTGTAAGGAAAGAGTATTTTCTCTTTGTTTTGATTTTGAAGCAACAATTTTAGCAAGTTGGCCTTAGTTTCTTTGCCCATTCAATTTAACCGTCCATTCATCTATGAGATTTGTGTTAATGAAACCAATATCATAGATTTGTGCTTTTTTGCATTCGACAATCTTCAATCTGCATAATATAGTGAGGATAATTATATATACATGCAATGAAAGAGCTGAGCTATATATAGAGACTTAATTACAGAAGTAGTACTTACAGATAGTAGCAAGTGACGATCAATTTATCGATGGCATTTTGATTGAAAAACTGGAAGAGCTCATCAAATGGAACAGACAACAGATCAATTCCAAAGAGGTCGTGCTCCTCTTTAACTCTCAGCGTCAAAGTGTCCTTCCCAGACTTGCAGGTGTCCATGTACCACTCATGGAATCTTCGCATCATCATTGTTAGAGGAGGATGACCAGGTTTGACGAGAGGCTTCCCGTATCGGTATTAGTGTTCGTCCACCTCCATTGTATCAAAATGTGCAACGTCGGGCAGGTAATCACAAGGATTGGTACCGTGCAGCATCCCCGGCAGATTTGCGACGATATCGCTACACACCTTGAGCGGGGGGCACAATTGATTCACCTATTCACCGATATAGGGAATTTTTTTCCACTTCTTCGTTCTTGTTACCTTTTGAAACTTGCAGTAGTTCCTGACCGGTGCGCTTCTTGGACTGCCTTTTTAAGAGCGCGGACATGGTTGTCATCCGGCGGAGGCAGTGGTGGTCGCTTCAGGGCATCCAAAGTGCGCTTCAATTTCACCGGATCTATCTTCTCCTCCGGAGGTGGTTGTTTCGTTGCAAAACGTCCTTCACATAGGCTTGACAGATCTCCATGTTTTCCTCCTCGTACATCTCGTATGGTAACTTCTCAAGAGGCTTGAGAGATGGACCAAATTAGTATTGCCTCCCTCCTATGCCTGTACTGCTAGATGCTGGAGCAGCCCTTGCGGCGGCGGCGGCTATCTTCCTTTGTTGCTTACGAGGCGGAGAAGGAGGTGGAGTGCTACGACACGCCGGAGCAGCCGGAGCGGCGGCGGCTCTGTTCCGCCATTGCTGACAAGGTGGAGAAGGAGCCGGGCTGCTCGGACGCATCGGGGCACACGGAGAAGGAGGCAAAGTGCCGCCACGCACCGGAGAAGGAGGCGGACTACCCTGATCAGTCGCCGGAGGAGGAGGCAGAGTGCCCTGACTCGCCGGAGGAGAAGAACGAGGCGGAGGCGTCCAGTTCAGAAGGTTGACGAGCCCCTTCCGCCATAGACACGGAGTCTTCTGAGCGAGACCCAACCGAGTCTCCGCTTCACCCGTAGGGTGGTCAAGCTTGAGCTCCTCAAATCCCTCCGTTATTTCATCGACCATCACAACAACATCGCCTTGTGGAATCGGAAGGCAGTGAAAAGTTGCGCCGGGTACAGGAGGTGCAACAGAGCCGACAACCGCCTTGATTTGAGGTGCTGCCATCGCGTCATAAGGTGGCAATCTTGAGCCTCCTTGATAGCATCCATGGGGTAGCTGGGAGTCGTGAAGTCAGGCTGCTGAAGGAGCTCGGTGGAAGCCACGCTGCTTCTCCGCTGAGATGGCGGTGTAGCTTCTGGGATAGCTTTGTGCCGCTGATCTGGTTGGTCGTCGGCAGCTCGCTGGCTCTCAACTTGTTGCTCCAGCTTTACTACTCTTGCATTAAGCCTCCGCAGATCGCTGAGCTCATGTTTCCTCTTCGCCTTCTGGGTTTTGTACCCGCCTGCGTCGGGAAACCCAACCTTCCACGCAATGGAGCCTAGCGTGCCTCGTGTCCGTCTAGGGTGCTCAGGATTGCCGAGGGCCTTTGTGAGGCGATATACTACTGAAGCTTCTTGACGGGTATTCCCATTTGCTCGTTCGTCCAATGGCACTTACCTGTTTCAGGGTCCAAGGTTCCCCCAACCCCGAAGAACCAAGTCCTTGAATGGTCTGGCTGGACTCACTTACTGGTGGGTCCTGAGGGAGTCCTGGATTAGGGGGTCCTCGGCAGCCGGACTATATACTCTGGCCGGACTGATGGACTATGAAGATACAAGATTGAAGACTTCGTCCTGTGTCCGGGTGGGACTCTCCTTTGCGTGGAAGGCAAGCTTGGCAATTCGGATATGTAGATCTCCTCCCTTGTAACCGACTCTGTGTAACCCTAGCCCCTTCCGGTGTCTATATAAACCGGAGGGTTTAGTCCGTAGGACAACAACAATAATAATCATAAGCTAGCTTCTAGGGCTTAGCCTCTACAATCTCGTGGTAGATCAACTCTTGTAATACTCGTATCATCAAGATCAATCAAGCAGGAAGTAGGGTATTACCTCCATCGAGAGGGCCCGAACCTGGGTAAACATTGTGTCCCCCGCCTCCTATTACCATCCGCCTTAGACGCATAGTTCGGGACCCCCTACCCGAGATCCGCTGGTTTTGACACCGACATTGGTGCTTTCATTGAAAGTTCCACTGTGCCGTAGCGATAAAGGCTTGATGGCTCCTTCAATCATCGGCAACGATGCGATCCAGGGTGAGGTTTTTCTCCCTGGACAGATCTTCGTATTCGGCGACTTCGTACTGCGGGCCAACTCGCTTGGCCATCTAGAGCAGATCGAGAGCTACGCCCCTGGCCGTCAGGTCAGGTTTGGAAACTTAAAATATACCGCTGACATCCGCGGAGACTTGATTTTTGACGGATTTGAATCCACGTCAGGTGCGCCGCACAGTCACGACGAGCATGACTTAGCTCTGCCATCGGAAGGTGTTCGGGAGATCACACCTGTGGCTACTCCGGCCCTCAATTCGGAGCAGATTGCATCGTCCGAGGACGGGTGGATGGACCCCGCCACGGAGGTCGCACACTTAGCGGCGGTAGAGCCGAATACTGACTTCACCGAGACCTGTGTTGCCGGACCCTGCCTATCGAATCTGATTGGGTGCCGATCATGGAGTTTTCCTCCGCAGATATCTGATACGTCTCCAACGTATCTATAGTTTTTTATTGTTCCATGCTATATTATATTATGTTTTGGACATTATTGGGCTTTATTATACACTTTTATATTATTTTTGGGACTAAGCTATTAACCGGAGGCCCAGCCCAGAATTGTTGTTTTTTGCCTATTTCAGAGTTTCGTAGAAAAAGAATATCAAACGGAGTCCAAACGGAATGAAACATTCGGGAACGTGATTTTCGGAATGAACGTGATCCAGAGGACTTGGACCCTAGGTCAAAACATCAACTAGGAGGGCACGAGGTAGGGGGCGCGCCTACCCCCCCCCCCCAGGGCGCGCCCTCCACCCTCGTGGGCCCCCTGTTGCTCCACCGACGTACTCCTTCCTCCTATATATACCTATGAACCCCCAAACTACCAGTTACGGAGCCAAAAACCTAATTCCACCGCCGCAACCTTCTGTACCCATGAGATCCCATCTTGGGGCATGTTCCAGAGCTCCACTGGAGGGGGCATCGATCACGGAGGGCTTCTACATCAACACCATAGCCTCTCCGATAATGTGTGAGTAGTTTACCTCAGACCTTCGGGTCCATAGTTATTAGCTAGATGGCTTCTTCTCTCT
>LR880969.1:739867417-739887752 GCA_904067115.1 Aegilops sharonensis
CAACATCCGCAGTAGGATCAAGGGTTTTCGCTTTCTTACTCAAGCGAGCCTTGGTGCTGCAATGTTCAGAATTAGAGTAAGATGAACCGACCAATGCAATTGTAAACCGAATTGGCGGGACAGCAGTATGGTGCTTACCCTGCAGCAACTTTAAGCGGAGGTAGTTGCGTGGTTGATGAACCGCCAGAGGAGTTGGAAGAGGCCTGATAATTCGGGTCAGACGGATTGAGAGGACATCGGAAGAAACCTTTCAAAGGATAACGCTTTTCAGGAGAACAAATCACCTCTGGACGACGCTTCCGGGTTGGTGTATCTGGTAAACCGGACGATGTAATCTGTTGACCACTGTGCCGGGTCGTACGGCGTTCTTCAGCCTGTTGTGTCTTCAAGGAAAGGTTTGGATTCAAATGAGCACAGGAATGAGATTTTTTCACTTTCCGGACTGTGCGGCAAATTCTTTTAACCGGCACGAGGTCGGATTCGGAAGAAAGAAAGATTACCTCAACAGGGTCGGCATGACTGGCTTCAGCATCGTCCTGGGAGTTAAAATTATCAGTAAAAGGAAGAATAAAAAGGGACAAGCTACAAGCAAGAAGAAACAATCTTAGGGCTAAACACAAAGAGGAGAGCCGGTTTACGGTGTTGATATCAAGCTTTACCTCAGCTTCTGAATCTTCGTCTTCAGGCGGATCAGAAGACTCGGCGGTTTTCCTCTTTCCAGCCTTCTTGGTGGTCTTGGACTTTGCACGCGGAGCCCGGGCCGGTTTGGTCCGCTTCCAGAAGGAGCTGTTAGCCTGGGAGGTAACAAGGATTAATATATATCAACAAGGCATTAATGTCAGAAAAGCGGTGAGCAGAGCCTTACCGCAGGCGGTTTGTTGGCAACACAGAATGGAGCCAACCCGGTTTGGCTGTAGACAGAGATCGGTTCATCAAGCAGCCTCTTTACTGTCTCTGTGACTTCAAGCTCAGTTATCGATAGTTCGTGACGTCTTTGAGGATCTTGGAGGCTGCCAGTGTATTCGTGCATCAATCCGGGCCGGCGGCTTAATGGCAAGATGCCCCAAGAAACCCAACATCGCACAAGGTCCACGCCAGTTAATCCATTGGCCATCAGAGCCCGGAGCTTGATAATTTGAGGCGCAAAATTCTTCCGTTCGGCGGTCAAGCGTAAAGGCAACGGATGATGGTTGCTAAGCCGGTGAGGACGGTAGCCCGGCAAAGGATTCTCGTTGTCAGGGGCAGTATTCCGGCAGTAGAACCAGGTTTGGTTCCAATCTTTTGGATGGCTATGGTGTTTGGCATGAGGAAAATCTACCTCCTTCCTTTTCTGGATTGAAACGCCGCCCAGCTCCGTGTTAGGGCCATCCGAAAATTCTGTACGGCGGTTCAAGTGAAAGAAATCCCGGAACAGTTCCACAGATGGTTCTTCTTGAAGGTAGACTTCACAGAAAACTTGGAAATTGCATATATTTGACACGGAGTTTGGACCAATATCCTGTGGATGGAGTTGAAAACTTGCAAGGACATCCCGGAAGAATTTTGATCCGGGCGGGCAGAATCCCCGGTCTAAGTGCTGCATAAACACAATTACTTCTCCTTCTTGCGGATTGGGAGGGCATTCGGCATCCGGAACCCGCCAGTGGAGGACGTTTTTAGAAGCTAAAGCGCCAGTGGTGACGTATCCGTTGAGTTGCGTCTCAGTGATCTTAGACCGGACCCAATTGCAAGCTGAGAATTGCTTGGCCATTCTGGAAGACTAAACTGCAAGAGGAAAGGAAAAAAAACGGTTCACCGTTAACGGTTCAGACACAGTATACAATGTTAAACCGGCGATTCGGCAGCCAGTTTCCAATTCCGGTTTAACTGAGGACTAATGGAGTGACGGATTAGCTATCAAAATCCAAACCGCCCAAAGAGACAGAACTGGAAAATCTACTAAGTGTGGACAGAAACAGATTTCACATGCGAATAGAGGTAATTTGGATCTACCGAAGATTCAGTAAGAAAAATTTCTGCGACCTATGCAAGCCTCATAAAGGGCAGGAAGGTTCGTGCGTTCTAAACAAGAGGATCTGAACAAAAAGAAAGATGCATAAAGAGTAAAAACTGACGGCGGAGCAGTCGCCGCACAGGATGTATGGTACGGTTGAATCGTACGGCCATGGCAGGGCAGGTATGAGGAAACTAAGATGAACACCTATGAACAGCGAGATGAGCAGGGACCTTCAGATGCGGATCTAGGGCTTAAAGAGGGGCCTTACCTGATGCGCAGAACAGCGGAGGGGTGTTGAGAGCCTCTAGTACGATCAGGTTGATGCAGCGGCCTGGCACTGACGCGGTGTTCGAAGGTCGGAGGCGACGGCGGAGCTTCAGAGCTAGAGCGTCGCGAGGAAGAAGAAGCGCGGAAGAATAAGAGAAAGGGCCTGCCGGTCTATTTATAAGGAAACGGGATAAGTAACAAGCGCGAGAACCGAGGAGTCAAAAGCGGCGGAAGGCGCAGCGGTCGCCTCGATTTCCGGGATAGTATTAAATGAAGGGAATCTTACTGTTGGGATTTCTTTATTAAGGATGACGTCAAGGCGCCCTGTTGCTGTGGTTGGAAGATGACGTCATGGCGGTTCAAGCACATGGCGGTTTACGAAATACGAAGGGAGATTCAGAGTTTCCTAAAGATGTTGAAGATTAACATGAACCGGTTCAAGTCAATCTGGGGCCTAATGTTGGGGATATAACTACTGAATATAAACCGCCCTGAAGGGGCCGGTTTACCCTCGTCTGTAATTAGGGCCCACGAAGGCATGAGGCCCAGAGCCTGGAGGCGGATTAGGATCCATAAATGTAAACCTCCTCAGTCATGTAACTTGTGCTGTAAGATAAGAGAGAAGAGACCGAGCCGGACACTTGTATGAACCGGATCGGGACTCTGTAGACCGGCCGGGCGTCAACCCGTGTATATAAAGGGACGACCCGGCGGCGGTTTAGAGACAGACAATTCGAGGCTTAGGCGAAGCTATTGCTCCCTAGTCGCCGAAATCACATCAATCCCATCACAAACTAGACGTAGGCTTTTACCTTCATCGAAGGGGCCGAACTAGTATAACTCTCATGTCTTTGTGTCTGCTTTAACCCCTCTAAGTTAACCCGTACGATGGCCCTGCGACTAAGTCCTTTCACGAGGACATCTGTCGTGACAATTCCACGACAACACCCGTATTGATGAGAATCCCGTGATAAGGGGACACGATCTCTTCTTCGACAAGACGTGCCAGGAAAACCGCCTCGCAATATGTGCAGTAGCTAGTTGAGAAAAACGGTTCGAATAATGACCGGGCCATGGCGTGATGTCACGCTATGAAAGTTGTCAGCAGATTAGATTTGTGGAATATTATACTCTCTACGGTGGTATGTGGAATTTGTTTTGCAGAGCCGGACACGATCCTTGTGTTCAAAATCTTCTATGAAGTATTCGGAGGAGGAACCCGCCTTGCAATGTCGAAGACAATATGCGCGTCGGACTCATCGTCATTGAAGCCTGGTTTAGGGGCTACTGAGGGAGTCCTAGATTATATACTCTGGCCGGACAGTTGGACTATGAAGATACAAGATTGAACACTTCATCACATGTCCGGGTGGGACTCTCCTTTGCGTGGAAGGCAAGCTTGGCAATTCAGATATGTAGATCTCCTCCCTTGTAACCGACTCTGTGTAACCCTAGCCCCTTCCGGTGTCTATATAAACCGGAGGGTTTAGTCCGTAGGACAACAACAATCATAATCATAGGCTAGCTTCTAGGGTTTAGCCTCTACGATCTCGTGGTAGATCAACTCTTTTAATACTCATATCATCAAGATCAATCAAGCAGGAATTAGGGTATTACCTCCATCGAGAGGGCCCGAACCTGGGTAAACATTGTGTCCCCCCGCCTCCTGTTACCATCCGCCTTAGACACACAGTTCGGGACCCCCTACCTGAGATCCGCCGGTTTTGACACCGACACCCTTTATCAAGCAAGTCCTTCTCAGCCATGTCCCACAACGGCAGGGCTTTGAGGTAGCTACCTGACCCCGTGCGATGGTGATACTCCTTCTTGGCAGCATTTATCTTGTTTGTCGCTGACATTTTCTTACTCTTCTCCAATGTCTTGTGGGCCACAAATGCGGGCCAATGATCTCTTATCTTCTCAAATTGGCCGGTGAATTCTGGAGTCTTCTCTTTGTCGACAAACGTTGATTTCAACTCATTCTTCCACCTCCTGAAAAGATCTGCCATCCTCCTAAGAGCATGAGCCTTGATCAATGGCTCCATAACTGGCTTATCCGGATCCTCCTCTGGCGGTAGGGTGAAATTTTCCTTCGGCGCAGTCCAAAGATCATCTTTCTGTCTATCGTTGACATAAGACACTTGAGGGTCTTCACACTTAGGCTTATTCCATTGCTGGATGCTGATCGGGGTCATGTCCCTAACAAGAACCCCGCACTGAGCAGAAAATACTTCCTTGGTCCGGATGGGTTCAATCGGTTGGCCATCGCCCTTAGATTGCTGTGACAATGAACCTTTCATCCTGGCGCAACCTTTTCTTGGGGCCTCGTCTCGTTACCGAAGTTTGGCCCGATCCGGAGGGCTAGACAAGAAGAAAGAAGAGAATTAGTATCTATACATACCAAAACAATTTATGCATCAATTAGCTAGTCAGAACATATACCTGGCCGGACTCTGTTCGGTCACCGGAGTCGTCATCACGGTCTTCTTCTTCCACCGGCAATCGGTCACCGGAGCCATAGTAATCATGTCCTTCCTCCTCCATTGTTTGATCACCATAGCCTGTTTCACCCTCACCTTCCAGACCATCGGTGTCGTTGAGGTACGACAAGACATCACCTCCGCCGAGAATTATGTCCCGCAACACTTGTTCTGCTTCCAAGTCTCGGTGCTCCAAAGTTTCTGCAAATATTACAACATGGCAATTAATATACAAACATGACAGATGGATATATTAGTGGCAAACGTAGACCTAGCTAGCTAATCACAACAAGGAATCATATTAGTGGCCTCGACTCTTCTACGGTTTGGGGTGGCCTCGGCAATGCTTCTAGGGTTTGGTGTGGCCTCGACGACAACGCTCTCTTAACTTGGTAAATTTGGTAAACAATATGCTCAGAAATGAGGTGCTCTCCCTGCCTATTGAAACTCATGATCCTGATTTCCCTATAGTGCAATATGCTGATGACACTCTCCTCATTGTGCCTGCTGTGGGTTCACAACTATTAGCTCTCAAGGAGATGCTGCAAGATTTTCGTGCCTCCACACGTCTCAGAGTAAACTTCCATAAATCATGCATATTGCCTATTAATGTGGATGAGGCAGAAACTGCCAGGTTAGCTTCTGTTTTTGGCTGCCAAGTTGGGACCCTTCCCTTCACCTACCTGGGGCTTCTTGTGGGAACAACTAAACCGAGGATTCAAGATTTATTTCATGTGGTTGATAGAGTTGAAAGAAGGTTGTCTGCCAGTTCCAGCCTTCTCAACCAGGGTGCCAGATTGTAATTACTCCAATCAGTTATGTCCTCTTTGCCCATCTATTTTCTTTGCAGTTTATGTTTGCCTGCTGGTATTATAAGGCAATCACTTGTAGCTTGGCCTCTTGTTTGCAGACCCAAAGACAAAGGTGGCATGGAAATAGTAAATCTAACCATCCAAAACAGAGCTCTCCTTTCCAAGCACCTTTCCAAGTTTTATAACAAAGCTGAGGAATATATGGCTCCTCAGAAATGGCAGAAACTTCAGATATGAAAGGCCAACTTTTGCTGCTTGGAAGAGAAACTTCATTCATGATGTTACTATGCACTCTCACAGATTCAAGCCTTGTTAAAGCCTTTGCTGTTAGCCTTGGTCAATTCTTTGCCCTAGTTAGTTGTATATATCCTTGTATATGTACCTGTATTTATGTAATTAGCTCAATATGTAAGTAGTTTCCTCCCCCTCTAGTTTGATTCTTTATGAGAACCTCTTTGTTTGTTTGGTGGTTGAGCTTTAATAAAATGTTGTGGGGCTGTTGCCTCATAGTTTCCAGTCAAAAAAAACTTGGTAAATTTGGGTGGCCTCGGCAACGCTTCTAGGGTTTGGGCTAGACCGCCTCTCTCATGATTGTCCGACATCCGGACCGACAAGGGATTTAACAAAATGGCGCCATTCTGGATGTGTAGAAAATGGTCCATATTTTTCCTGATATCATCTACCCTTCTATATGTCACGTTGTCTAGTGTCAAAGAATTCAAGAAAACCATGACTTCATCATTAGCCAGAAATGACAGGCGCATAATGGTACGAAGCTCTTCAAAGTTGTTTTGGAACGGAGTTCCCGATAGAATAATTCGCTTTTTGGTACAAAGTTCAGCAAGAGCCTTCCGAATATCGCTATTTGGATGGCCTTTGCTGATATTTGTACCGAAAGTCAAATTATTCTATCAGGAACTCTGTTCCAAAACAACTTTGAAGAGCTTCGTAGCATCATACGCCTGTTACTTCCGGCTAATGATGAAGCCATGGATTTCTTCAATACTATGACATACAACGTGACATATAGAAGAATAAACATATATAGATGAGATCAGAAAAAATTGGATCAACTTGTGCACATCCATAATGGGGGCATTCTTGATAAATCTGGACCCTCGACCCCTCAACGACCCTCGACCCCTCGACGACCCTCGACCCTCGAACCCTCGGCCCCTCGAAGACCCTCGAACCCTCGACCCCTCGACGACCCTCGAACCCTCGGACCCTCGATGACCCTCGAACCCTCGGCCCCTCGACCACCCTCGAACCCTCGATCCTCGACCCGTGGATGACCCTCGAACCCTCAGCCCCTCGACCACCCTCGAACACTCGACCCTCGAACCCTGGACGACCCTCGACCCCTCGGTGACCCTCGACCCTAGTTCCCGACCCTCGATCCCTCAGTGATCCTCGACACCCTCGATCCCGATAAAAATTAAGAAGAGGAAGAAGAAAAAAAAGAGGAGAAGAAGAAAAAAAAAGGAGAAGAAGAAGGAATAGAGGAGAAGAACAAAAAATAGATTTTTTAGATTTTTTCAATCTATTTTTTGTTCTTCTCCTCTATTCCTTCTTATTCTCCTTTTTTTCTTCTTTTTCCTCTTCTTATTTATTTCTCCTCTTCTTCCTATCCTCTTCTTCTCCTTCTTCCTCTTCTTATTTTCCTCTTCTCCTTCTTCTTCTCCTTCTTCCTCTTTTATTTTCCTCTTCTAAAATGCACTAACAGTACAACAAACCTAAAATGCACTAAATCAACTAACCTAAAATGCACTAACCTAAAATTGATATCTACTAAGAACTTAAATAAAAAATTAATACTTATATGAAAGAAACAACATCATATCATCAACATCATCATATCATCAACATCATCGTATCATCATCAACATATATGAAAAATGCACATATGAACGGAGGAGGCCGGCCGGACCATAGCGCGGGGCGGCGCAGACTGGGGCGGTGACGGCCCGGCGACGGCGTTGGGGCAGGGGCGCGCGCGGCGACGGTGCCGGGGCAGGGGCGGCAGCGGGGCGAGCCGGGCGGCGTGGTCGATCAGGGTAGGGCGGCGACGGCGGCGATGGGGCGAGCTCAGGCAGCCTGGCGGCGGCGTTGGGGCGGGGCAATTGCAGAGATGAAAATGAAAGACACTAAGTGTTTCCTTATATAGAAAGCCATTGGTCCCGGTTGGTGGCACCAACCGGGACCAATGCCCACCTCTGGTCCCGGTTCATGCCACCAACCGGGACCAAAGGTCTTTTTTCAGCAGCACAAAGGGCGGGAAAGCAGAGACCTTTGGTCCCGGTTGGTGGCACCAACCGGGACTAAAGGTGGGCATTGGTCCCGGTTGGTGCCACCAACCGGGACCAATGCTCCCCTTTTGTCCCGGTTGGTGCCACCAACCGAGACCAAAGTCCTTGTGCTGGCGCGGTGCGGTGGGAAGTTTAGTCCCACTTCGCTACTTGAGGAGCTCCGGCACCTGTTTATAAGCGCTGATGTGCCATCCCATTCGAACTCATCACTAGTGCAGGCCTTCTAGCCTAAACTTCTCTCTCTGCCTGTGGGCCTGCTTGGCCTGCTGCGGGCCTGAATCCTGGCCCAATTGGGTTTCTAGTCGTATTCAAGCCGTGGTGGCCCAGTAGGTGGCATTTTTTATTTTATTTCTAGTTTTTTGTTTTGTTTTTTGCATTATTTATTTTCTTTTGTTTTTAGCTTTATTTTTTAAAATTCTTTTTGTTGTTAGGTCACAAAAACTATAGACTTTCTGTTAGTGCCATTAACTTTCAAATTTGAATTCTTTTAAATTAGTGTGAATTATTTGTTTGTGAATAACTTTACTATAAAAATAGATTTTTGAGTGATTCTTTTTCCTGCTATTTACTATTATTGTGTTTTATCATTATATAAAATTTGGTAATTTTTAGGTTATTTTAAATGTCAGTTTTAATCAAGAACAGATTTTGTTATTTTAGTTATATATTAAAAATTATAACAAAAATTTGGCACTACAAATGAAAAGCACTATAAATGAACTCTGAAAAGGTTGAAAGTTGGCATGGTATCATCATTTCACCCACATAGCATGTGCTAAAAATTTGAGAGGGTGACAGCAAAAGCTGGATGCACTTCGTGTACAAAACGGACAATCTCTTTCGAAGTATCAGGGTTTCGGATGAAAGCTCATCTGTTACAAAAGGATTTCATTTGTTTTGAACTTATTTGAACTCCAAACTTTTTGTGTGTTCAAAATGCACCATTCAAAGTCACATCATCAATTCTCTACCCTTTCTGACTTCATTTGTTATTATTCATGCATTTACTGATTTTTTTGAGCTATATGACCCTGAAAATGAAAAGCACTACAAATGAACTCTGAAAAGGTTTAATGTTGGCATGGTATCATCATTTCACCCACATAGCATGTGATAAAAAGTTGAGAGGGTTACGGCAAAAACTGGATGCACTTCATGTACAAAATGGACAATCTCTTTCAAAGTATCAGGGTTTCACACGGAAGTTCATCCGTTGCAAAGGGATTTCATTTTTTAACTTATTTGAACTCCAGACTTTTTGTGTGTTCAAAATGCACCATCCAAAGTCACGTCATCAATTTTCAACCCTTTCTGACTTCATATGTTATTTTTCATTCTTTTAATGATTTTTTTGAGCTATATGACCCTGAAAATGAAAAGCACTAGAAATGAACTCTGAAAAGGTTGAAAGTTGGCATGGTATCATCATTTCACCCACATAGCATGTGCTAAAAATTTGAGAGGGTAACGGCAAAAGCTGGATGCACTTCGTGTACAAAACGGACAATCTCTTTCGAAGTATCAGGGTTTCGAATGAAAGCTCATCTGTTACAAAAGGATTTCATTTGTTTTGAACTTATTTGAACTCCAAACTTTTTGTGTGTTCAAACTGCACCATTCAAAGTCACATCATCAATTTTTTACCCTTTATGACTTCATTTGTTATTATTCATGCATTTACTGATTTTTTGTTTTGAGCTATATGACCCTGAAAATGAAAAGCACTACAAATGAACTCTGAAAAGGTTTAATGTTGGCATGGTATCATCATTTCACCCACATAGCATGTGCTAAAAAGTTGAGAGGGTTACGTCAAAAACTGGATGCACTTCGTGTACAAAACGGACAATCTCTTTCGAAGTATCAGGGTTTCGGACGGAAACTCATTTGTTACAAAGGGATTTCATATTTTTGAACTTATTTGAACTCCAGACTTTTTGTGAGTTCAAAATGCATCATTCAAAGCCACATCATAAATTTGCAACCCTTTCTGACTTTATTTGTTATTTTTCATGCATTTACTGATTTTTTTTAGCTATATGACCCTGAAAATGAAAAGCAATACAAATGAACTCTGAAAAGGTTGAAGTTGGCATGGTATCATCATTTCACCCACATAGCATGTGCTAAAAAGTTGAGATGGTTACGGCAAAAACTGGATGCACTTCGTGTACAAAACGGACAATCTTTTCCAAAGCATCAGGGTTTCCGACGAAAGCTCGTCTGTTGCAAAGGGATTTAAATTTTTTGAACTTATTTGAACTCCAAACTTTTTGTGTGTTAAAAATGCACCATTCAAAGCCACATCATCAATTTTCAACCCTTTCTGACTTCATTTGTTTTCTTTCATGCATTTACTGACTATTTTTGAGCTATATGACCCTGAAAATGAAAAGCAGTACAATGAACTCTCAAAAGGTTTAAAGCTTGCATGGTATCATCATTTCACCCACATAGCATGTGCCAAAAAGTTGAGAAGGTTACGGCAAAAACTGGATGCACTTCGTGTACAAAACGGCAATCTCTTTCGAAGAATCAGGGTTTCGGACGAAAGCTCATCTATTACAAAGGGATTTCATTTTTTTTGAACTTATTTGAACTCCAAACTTTTTGTGAGTTCAAAATGCACCATTCAAAGCCACATCATCAATTTTCAACCCTTTCTGACTTCATTTGTCATTTTTCATGCATTTACTGATTTTTTGAGCTATATGACCCTGAAAATGAAAAGCACTACAAATGAACTCTGAAAAGGTTGAAAGTTGGCATGGTATCATCATTCAACCCACATAGAATGTGCTAAAAAGTTGAGAGGGTTACGGCAAAAGCAGGATGCACTTCGTGTACAAAACGGACAATCTCTTTCAAAGTATCAGGGTTTCGGACGAAAGCTCGTCTGTTACAAAGGGATTTCATTTTTGGAACTTATTTGAACTCCAGACTTTTTGTGTGTTCAAAATGCACCATTCAAAGCCACATCATCAATTTTCAACCCTTTCTGAATTCATTTATTATTTTTCATGCATTTACTGATTTTTTGAGCTATATGACCCTGAAAATGAAGAGCATTACAAATGAACTCTGAAAAGGTTGAATGTTGGCATGGTATCATCATTTCACCCACATAGAATGTCAAAAAAAAGTTTAGAGGGTTACGGCAAAAACTGGATGCACTTTGTGTACTAAACGAACAATCTCTTTCGAAGTATCAGGGTTTCACACGGAAGCTCATCCGTTACAAAGGGATTTCATTTCTTTAACTTATTTGAACTCCAGACTTTTTGTGTGTTCAAAATGCACCATTAGAAGCCACGTCATGAATTTTCAACCCTTTCTGACTTCATTTGTTATTTTTCATTCATTTACTAATTTTTTTGAGCTATATGACCCTGAAAATGAAAAGCACTACAAATGAACTCTGAAAAGGTTGAAAGTTGGCATGGTATCATCATTTAACCCACATAGCATGTGCTAAAAAGTTGAGAGGGTTACGGAAAAAACTGGATGCACTTCGTGTACAAAACAGACAGTCTCTTTCGAATTATTTGGGTTTCGGACGATAGCTCTTCTGTTACAAAAGGGATTTCATTTTGTTGAACTTATTTGAACTCCAGACTTTTTGTGTGTTTAAAATGCACCATTCAAAGCCACATCATCAATTTTCAACCCTTTCTGACTTCATTTATTATTTTTCATGCATTTACTGATTTTTTAAGCTATATGACTCTGAAAATGAAAAGCACTACAAATGAACTCTGAAAAGGTTGAATGTTGGCATGGTATCATCATTTCACCCACATAGCATGTGATAAAAAGTTGAGAGGGTTACGACAAAAACTGGATGCACTTCATGTACAAAACGGACAATTTCTTTCGAAGTATGAGGGTTTCACACGGAAGTTCATCCGTTACAAAGGGATTTCATTTTGTAACTTATTTGAACTCCAGACTTTTTGTGTGTTCAAAATGCACCATTCAAAGCCACGTCATCAATTTTCAACCCTTTCTGACTTCATATGTTATTTTTCATTCCTTTAATGATTTTTTTGAGCTATATGACCCTGAAAATGAAAAGCACTAGAAATGAACTCTGAAAAGGTTGAAAGTTGGCATGGTATCATCATTTCACCCACATAGCATGTGCTAAAAAGTTGAGAGGGTTACGGCAAAAACTGGATGAACTTCATGTACAAAACGGACAATCTCTTTCGAAGTATCAGGGTTTCGCACGAAAGCTCATCTCTTACAAAGGGATTTCGTTTTTTTGAAATTATTTGAACTCCAGACTTTTTGTGAGTTCAAAATGCACCATTCAAAGCCACGTCATCAATTTTCAACCCTTTCTGATTTCATTTGTTATTTTTCATGCATTTATTGATTTTTTTTTGACCTATATGACCCTGAAAAGAAAAAGCACTACAAATGAACTCTGAAAAGGTTGAAAGTTGGGATGGTGTCATCATTTCACCCACATAGCATGTGCTAAAAAGTTGAGAAGGTTACAGCAAAAACTGGATGCACTTTGTGTACAAAACACACAATCTCTTTCGAAGTATCAGGGTTTCGGACGATAGCTCATCTGTTACAAAAGGGATTTCATTTTGTTGAACTTATTTGAACTCCAGACTTTTTGTGTGTTCAAAATGCACCATTCAAATCCACATCATCAATTTTCAACCCGTTCTGACTTCATTTGTTATTTTTCATGCATTTACTGATTTTTTTGAGCTATATGACCCTGAAAATGAAAAGCACTACAAATGAACTCTGAAAAGGTTGAAAGTTGGCATGGTATCATCATTTCACCCACATAGCATGTTCTAACAAGTTGAGAGGGTTACTTCAAAAACTGGATGCACTTCGTGTACAAAAGGGACAATCTCTTTCGAAATAAAATCAGGGTTTCGGACGAAAGCACATCCGTTACTAAGGGATTTCATTTTTTTGAACTTATTTGAACTCCATACATTTTGTGTGTTCAAAATGCACCATTTAAAGCCACATCATCAATTTCAACCCTTTCTGACTTCATTTGTTATTTTTCATACATTTACTGATTTTTTTGAGCTATATGACCCTGAAAATGAAAAGCTCTACAAATGAACTCTTAAAAGGTTGAAAGTTGGCATGGTATCATAATTTCACCCACATAGCATGTGCTAAAAAGTTGAGAGGGTTACGGCAAAAGTTGGATGCACTTCGTGTACAAAACGGACAATCTCTTTCGTAGTATCAGGGTTTCGGACAAAAGCTCATCTGTTACAAAGGGATTTCATTTTTTTGAACTTATTTGAACTCCAGACTTTTTGTGTGTTCAAAATGCACCATTCAAAGCCACATCATCAATTTTCAACTCTTTCTGACTTCATTTGTTATTTTTCATGTATTTACTGATTTTTTGAGCTATTGATAACCCACAAGTGTAGGGGATCGCAACAGTTTTTGAGGGTAGAGTATTCAACCCAAATTTATTGATTTAACACAAGGGGAGGCAAAGAATATTCTCAAGTATTAGCAGTTGAGTTGTCAATTGAACCACACCTGAAAGACTTAATATCTGCAGCAAACTATTTAGTAGCAAAGTAGCATGGAAGTAACGGTAACGGTGGCAAAAGTAACAATAGCAGTTTTGTAGCAATCGTAAGAGTGGCAACGGAAAAGTAACTAAGAAAAGATCAATATGTGAAACGCTCGTAGGCAATGGATCAATGATGGATAATTATGTCGGATGCGATTCCTCATGCAACAGTTATAACATAGGGTAACACAGAACTAGCTCCAGTTCATCAATGTAATGTAGGCATGTATTCCGAATATAGTCATACTTGCTTATGGAAAAGAACTTGGATGACATCTTTTGTCCTACCCTCCCGTGGCAGCGGGGTCCTATTGGAAACTAGGGGATATTAAGGCCTCCTTTTAATAGAGTACCGGACCAAAGCATTAACACTTAGTGAATACATGAACTCCTCAAACTACGGTCATCACCGGGAGTGGCCCGGATTATTGTCACTTCGGGGTTGCCAGATCGTAACACATAGTAGGTGACTATTTACTTGCAAGATAGGATTAAGAACTCACATATATTCATGAAAACATAATAGGTTCAGATCTGAAATCATGGCACTCGGGCCCTAATGACAAGCATTAAGCATAGCAAAGTCATAGCAGCATCAATCTTAGAACATAATGGATACTAGAGATCACCCTTAACAAAACTAACTCAATTACATGGTAAATCTCATCCAACCCAACACCGTCCAGCAAGCCTACGATGGAATTACTCACGCACGGCGCTGAGCATCATGAAATTGGTGACGGAGGATGGTTGATGATGACGATGACGGCGGATTCCCCTCTCCATAGCCTCGAACGGACTCCAGATCAGCCCTCCCGAGGAAGATTAGGGCTTGGCGGCGGCTCTGTATCGTAAAACGCGATGAATCCTTTTCTCTAATTTTTTCTCCCCAAAAATGAATATAAGGAGTTGGGGTTGAGGTCGGTGGAGTCCCAGGGGGCTCACGAGGCAGGGGGCGCGCCCTCCACCCTCATGGACAGGGTGTGGGCCCCCTGATGCTGATTCTTTTGACAATATTTTTCATTAATTCCAAAACGTGTCTCCGTGGATTTTCAGGTCATTCTGAGAACTTCTATTTCTACACAAAAATAACACGATGGTAGTTCTGCTGGAAACAGCGTCACTCCGGGTTAGTTCCATTCAAATCATGCAAGTTAGAGTCCAAAAAAAGGGCAAACATGTGCCAAGTCGAGCCACTCGAATCGTTCAAAGGAGGATACCACCCTATCATACCACATCACAACCATTTTAATAGCATGTTGGCACGCAAGGTAAACCATTATAAACTCCTAGCTAATTAAGCATGGCATAAGCAACTATGATCTCTAATTGTCATTGCAAACATGTTTCATTCATAATAGGCTGAATCAGAAACGATGAACTAATCATATTTACAAAAACAAGAGCGGTCGAGTTCATACCAGCTTTTCTCATCTCACTCAGTCCATCATATATCGTCATTATTTCCTTCCACTCGCACGACCGAATGGTGTGTGTAATAATAATAGTGCACGTGCATTCGACTAAGCTGGAATCTGCAAGCATTTAATACAAGGGAGAAGACAAGATGATATGGGATCTTGGTTAAATCAACAATAATGCATATGAGAGCCACTCAACATTTTCATCATGGTCTTCTGCTCTTGACCCCAAAGAAAAGAAAACAAATAAAACTATTTACACGGGAAAGCTCCCAACAAGCAAGAGAAGAACAAGAAATCTTTTTGGGTTTTCTTTTAATTACTACTACTACGGGCATGGAAAATAAACTAGCTAAAAGCTATAACTATTTTTTTGGTTTTTCTCTTAAAGTTTTTCAAACACACAAGAAGAAGGGTTAGAAAAGAAAATAAACTAGCATGGATAATAGAATGAAAAAGTATGAGCACCGACAACTGGCATGAGTGTGTGAACATGGATGTAATGTCGGTGAGAAATACGTACTCCCCCAACCTTAGGCTTTTGGCCTAAGTTGGTCTATGCCCACGGATCGAAGCTACTCTCTCCGGTGTACTGAGGAGGGTCCTTAGGGTGCCACTGGTTGGCGATCTCCTCCGGATCCCACTGATAAACAGACTGTCGATAAGGGTCAAGTGGTGGCTCAGGCTCTGGCTCTGGGACTTGTGTCAGCCTCCAGTATGCATAAATGGCCTCGGGCAAGATGATGTATGTGCCTGAAAGTATGTTAAACAAAGAGGGCACAGGGAAGGTAATAGTCTCACAGTGAGTTTTATCAAATATCAAATTATACTTAAGCATCTTCTTCTTATTTTTAACAATAAATTCATGTGCTACCATACTCTTACAATCTAGAAAAATAGGGGGCAACAACTTTTCCTCTTTCTCATAATGCCTAATAGGTATCTCAAAGTGTTTAGCAAGGCGTGAAGCAAAGATGCCTCCGAAGATGGGGCCCTTTGTATGGTTCAGACTTAATCGTTTAGCAACAATAGCGCCTAAGCTGACAGTTGTATCACGAAACAAAGCATGGCGCAAAATGACAAGATTAGGAGCACTAAGATTTCCACTATTCCCATGACCAATTAAGCATCTACCAGCAAGTATCGCAAAGTAACGTAGAACAGGAAAATGTATATTGGTAATTCTTGCATCGAAAACTTTCCTCGTTTCGCCTACAGCAATTCTATCAATAAATCCATCCACATCACTACGATGTGGTTCCTCGATGCTACCCACAAAGGGTATCATGCAGACCCGACAAAAATCATGGAGTGACATCTCCTTAACCTCATCATATAAGTGAAACTCCACTGAAGGTGGTGATTTCCTAGCATGGAAATAAAAAATTTCACGGAAATATTAGTGAGTAGGAGATACTGTTCGCGCTGGTTGTGGAGGAAGTCGGTGAGGCCTGCATTCTCAGCCAAGTAATAAAAGTCATCATAAATTCCGGCGGCTCTCAAGAACGCATCACAAGGCCATTCGCACGGTCGAACCTCCGCATTGCGAGGAAGATTGTATTTGGGCTTTTTATTCTCCTCATTCTGCTTATCCTTCGAGCTTCGGCTACAAGACCTCCTCAACAATCTCTTCATCATTTTCTTTCTGTGAAAAATTTCATAAATTTTTAGTGACTCAAAATAAAAGTGAACCAAACTCAACAAGATTGATAGCAACTACTCTCACAAGTGCCTAGAGGCTATATCATGCATTAAAACTACTTTGGACCATATAAATTTGACATGCAAGCTCAAGAACAGGGTCACCTTAGCAGCAAAAATTTGCAATAAATAAAGCACTAGAACAAAAACTAATTGGACCATTGGAGGAGTCACATACCGAAGAACAATCCCCCAAAAAAGTTTTGTGAATGGAACTTTGAGCAAAGAGATCGAAAATGGCAGCAAGATGAGCTAGAACACGGGTTTGAGCTATGGGAGGATTTTTTTCTAGAGGAAGACGAAGTGAGTGGGTGCTGGAATGAGTGGAGGGGGTCCATGTGGGGCCCATGAGGCAGGGGCACGCCCTGTGCCCTCATGGACAAATGGTGGGCCCCACTGGTGTGTTCTCAGTGCCAGAAATTTTTAAATATTCTACAAAAAATCGTATTTCATTTTCAGGACAGTTGGAGAACTTTTATTTTCAAGGTATTTTTATTACAAGGATAATTCACAAAATAGACATAAAATACTATGTTTTTCTTTATTTAATCTAAATAACAGAAAGTAAAAGGAGGGTACAGAGAGTTGTGCTTTCTAACTTCATCCATCTCGTTCTCATCAAAAGGAATCCACTAACAAGGTTGATCAATTCTTGTTAACGAACTCTTTCTGAATAATATGAAACCAGAGAATTTTCGAATAACACTAGGTTACCTCAACGGGGATATGCATGCTCCAAACAATAAGAATATCATATTTCTTCTTGACAGTAGGAAGAGGGACTTCAAAACCTCCAAAAATAATCATTGGAAATTTTCCAATAGAATTGATACTGTGGACTTGAGGTTGTTTCCTCGGAAAGTGTATCGTTTTGCTCATTACCATTAACATGAAAAGTGACATTGCCTTTGTTGCAATCAATAACAGCCCCTGCAGGGTCTACCAAGGATAATCGACATACTATCGTCCTCGGGAATATCAAGAATAACAAAGTCTGTTAAAATAGTAACGTTTGCAACCACAACAGGCACATCCTCACAAATACCGACAGGTATAGCAGTTGATTTATCAGCCATTTGNATTCACAAAATAGACATAAAATACTATGTTTTTCTTTATTTAATCTAAATAACAGAAAGTAAAAGGAGGGTACAGAGAGTTGTGCTTTCTAACTTCATCCATCTCGTTCTCATCAAAAGGAATCCACTAACAAGGTTGATCAATTCTTGTTAACGAACTCTTTCTGAATAATATGAAACCAGAGAATTTTCGAATAACACTAGGTTACCTCAACGGGGATATGCATGCTCCAAACAATAAGAATATCATATTTCTTCTTGACAGTAGGAAGAGGGACTTCAAAACCTCCAAAAATAATCATTGGAAATTTTCCAATAGAATTGATACTGTGGACTTGAGGTTGTTTCCTCGGAAAGTGTATCGTTTTGCTCATTACCATTAACATGAAAAGTGACATTGCCTTTGTTGCAATCAATAACAGCCCCTGCAGGGTCTACCAAGGATAATCGACATACTATCGTCCTCGGGAATATCAAGAATAACAAAGTCTGTTAAAATAGTAACGTTTGCAACCACAACAGGCACATCCTCACAAATACCGACAGGTATAGCAGTTGATTTATCGGCTATTTGCAAAGATATTTTAGTAAGTGTCAACTTATTCCAATCAAGTCTACGATATCTAGTTCATCTTCCTTTGTGTGGTTACAAATTTGATCTTTCTGATGTACAACTCTCTTCATCGGTGATGGTTCCTGCTCTGGTGCACTAGTCCTTTAGGCCCTTAGCACGATCACTTCTCGACTGTCTACTACAACAAGGTTTCTCCGGCTCCAGTGAGGGAGGGGCAATGACGGCGGCGCGCCTTCGACTCGCTGCAGTGTCGATAGTCGTCGTTAGGTGGTTCATGGACCTAGTTGTAATTTTTATTATCTTTAGTGTTCTCTATACTGTCATAATTGATTAATAGATTAAAAATGTATCTCGCAAAAAAAGGTTAGTGGCACGAATAACAAACCGAGGTTTTTTCACCCCTCATTCGGTAGTTCAGGCTCTTCAGCATTTCTTCTATCGTCCTACGTGGAGTACCATCTTGTGGTTCTTTGACACACACAAAAAAAACTGTTCACAGGATAGGCAAATTTGAGTTTTGAATCATCTAAAAATGCTCAGTTTACTTTGTTCTACTATAGTCGTTGATGCTGGTTTTCCCACTCCCACTAGTGCAAGTCAGACAACTACCCTGAAGAACATGCTAAAATGCCGTTTGAACAACATGCTAGAGCACAGTAGCTTGTACAAATTATACTGAAACTGAATTTGAACAACATGCGTGATGCCTATATACATGATCTTACCTAGATATTCTCATAACTATGCTCAATTCTGTCAATTGCTCAACAGTAATTTTTTCACCCACCGTAAATACTTATGCTCTTGAGAGAAGCCACTAGTGAAACCTATGGCCCCCGGGTCTATTTTCCATCATATTAATCTCCCGACAACAAGCTATTTCAGGCGCCATTTTTATTTTGTTTTCTTTACTTTGCATCTTTATCATAAAAATACCAAAAATATTATCTTATCATATCTATCAGATCTCACTCTCGTAACTGACCGTGAAGGGATTGACAACCCCTTTATTGCGTTGGTTGCGAGGATTTATTTGTTTGTGTAGGTGCGAGGGACTCGTGCGTGGCCTCCTACTAGATTGATACCTTGGTTCTCAAAAACTGAGGGAAATACTTACGCTACTTTGCTGCATCACCCTTTCCTCTTCAAGGGAAAACCAACGCAATGCTCAATAGGTAGCAAGAAGGATGTCTGGCACCATTGCTGGGGAGGCTTACGCAAGGTCAAGTCAAGATTTGGACTCCCGACAACGAGCCATTTCTGGCGTCGTTGCCGGGGGGGGGGGGGGGTCTACGCAAAAGTCAACATACCAAGTACCCATCACAAACACTTATCTCCCGCATTACACTATTTGCCATTTGCCTTTCATTTTCCTCTCCCCCACTTCACCCTTGCCGTTTTATTCGTCCTCTCTTTTTCCGCTCGTTTTTCCTTCGCCATGTCGGAACCAAAAAGAGTTGGGGGTTCTCTCCCGAGTCTTAGTACTTTTGACAAGCCTTCTATTCTATCTAAACTCATAAACAATGCTATGGAAAAACTTGCCGGAGTTGTCAATGAGAGTCTTAATACTTTTGATGAAGATGATTCCAGAATTTTTCGTTATTTACTCGATGAATCTTTGAAAGATGCTTGGGATAGGCTGTTAAGGATCCGGGCTAACTATGTACCCCAATACCAAATTGAGATTTACTTAAAGAGCTTTTATGTTGCCCTACCTTCTTCGTTTAAGCATGTCTTAGATTCTATATTTGAAGAAGGCTTTCTTGAAGGGGATGTCGTAGATACTTATGAAAAGATGAAAACCATATTTGGGCACCCCATGAATGAGAAAGTTGAATCTACATCTCTTTTTCTCTCCTACCAAAACGAATCTATCAAAGAGATAAAAAGCTAGCTTAGATGCAAATTTACGCAACGTGCTTAATCTTTCTTCTACCATTAATAGCCACATGCTTTATCAAAATAGAAAGATTAATTACATAGATAACAAGTTTGCTCTTTTCTTCCTGAAAACCAAAGATGGCAATACCTAGATCTATCCTTGCTTTTTATGCCTAGCTAGGGGCGTTAAACGATAGCGCTTGTTGGGAGGCAACCCAATTTTATTTTTAGTTTTTT
>LR880969.1:739901454-739912013 GCA_904067115.1 Aegilops sharonensis
TGTTATTCACATATTTGGGGGAAGGGGCCTTCGGGGGCGTCCCGCTCTCCATAGCATCCAAGCTCAGCAAATCCTCTGACGAGGATTTTTCGGTGCGGGACCTCGTCGGACTACAAAAAGTGTGGCTCAGGTTAAATATTATGCCATGATGAGTCTGGACACATAATCATGTTCGGATACTCACTATTTCACCAGGGGCTGGGCCCTGGGATACCACTCCAGGCCGCTGTCGGCGGCGGCAGTGGACTCCTCCGGAAGAGGAGTTTTTCCCCTTTTAGGCGACTCAGCCTCCAAGTGTATGGAGGCCGTCCTCTTGTTTCTTCCCCCCACTGGGGATTCATCTTCCTCCTCTTCCTTGTCCTCTTTGGAGGTAGAACAGGCATTGGATCCTTCGGATATTGTGTCCGAAGTGCCACGGCGACGAAGGCCGCCCTGGGTCTTTTTGGCCTCCTTCTCGGCCTTCTTCTTCGGCGCCTTGTAAGGCGCCGAGACCAGCATCTTCGTCAGAAGTGGGCCGGCTGGTTCTTCGAGCAGCAGGGCCGGACAGTAGATCCGCTCTGCCTTCTTCGTCCAGCCCTAGGAGAGTTGTGGAAAACACATTAAGCATTTCCCTTGGGTTAAGCGGATAAAACGTATGATGACTTACCGAGCTTGCAGGGCGGGACAGTTGGTACCCGTGGTCCTCGGCTGAGTCCGGCCATGATTTGCCGGACTTGAAAAGCACCTTCCAGATGTCTTTGTGCGAGGAGCCAAAGAGCTCTCGCAGGGTCTGGTGCTTGGCCGGATCGAATTCCCATAGATTGCAAGTCCGGTGTTGACAAGGCAGGATCCGGCAAACTAACATCACCTGGACTACATTGACAAGTTCGATGTTCTTGTCTTCCATATCTTTAACGCACGTCTGGAACACCGACAGTTCATCAGACAAAGACCAGTTCAAGCCCTTCTTGGGCCAGGACGTAAGCCGCAGAGGGGCTCCGGATCGGAACTCGGGAGCAGCGGCCAATTCGGTGCCGCGCGGCTCAGTGATGTAAAACCACTGCTATTGCCACTCTTTGACGGAATCATTAAAAGAACCTGTTGGCCATGTGACGTTGGGCATCTTGCTCACCATAGCGCCCCTTCACTCGGCGTGCTTGCCGCTCACTACCTTGGGCTTCACATTAAAGATCTTCAGCCATAAGCCGAAGTGTGGCGAGATGCGGAGAAAAGCCTCGCACACGACGATGAATGTCGAGATGTTGCTGAAGGAATTGGGGGATAGATCATGAAAATCGATCCCGTAATAATACATGATGCCGCGAACGAACGGGTGGAGGGGAAACCCTAGCCCACGGACAAACTGAGGGAGGAATACAACCCTCTCGTGGGGTTCCGGAGTAGGGACAGTCTGTCCCACCGTCGGGAGACGGTGGCTAATTTTCTTGGCCAGGTACCCGGCCTCCCGAAGCTTTTTGATATCCTTCTCCCGGACGGTAGAGGCCATCCACTTGCCTCCTACTCCGGATCCGGACATTTTTGGAAGGCCTTTGTGGGCGGAGAAGACGAACGCTCGGGCACTGGAGCTCGAGCGAAGGGGAATGGATCGGGAAGAAGAAGGCGTGGGTGAAAAAGAGGAGTCCTTGTCCCTTTATAAGGGCGGTAGAAACTGTGTGCCTCCCCACTTGCCTGGTAAACTTGCTTATTCCCCAAGCGCCGTGATTGATGGCGCGGTTGGGTTACCCACACCCGTGTTGATGAGAATCCCGTGATAAGGGGACACGATCTCTGCTTCGACAAGACGTGCCAGGAAAACCGCCTCGCAATATGTGCAGTAGCTGGTTGAGAAAAACGGTTTGAATAATGACCGGGCCATGGCGTGATGTCACGCTATGAAAGTTGTCAGCAGATTAGATTTGTGGAATATTATACTCTCTACGGTGGTATGTGGAATTTTTTTTGCAGAGCCGGACACGATCCTCGTGTTCAAAATCTTCTATGGAGTATTCAGAGGAGGAACCCGCCTTGCAATGCCGAAGACAATATGCGCGCCGGACTTATCGTCATTGAAGCCTGGTTCAGGGGCTACTGAGGGAGTCCTAGATTAGGGGGTCCTCGGACAGCCGGACTATATACTCTGGCCGGACAGTTGGACAATGAAGATACAAGATTTAAGACTTCATCCCGTGTCCGGGTGGGACTCTCCTTTGCGTGGAAGGCAAGCTTGGCAATTCGGATATGTAGATCTCCTCCCTTGTAATCGATTATGTGTAACCCTAGCCCCTTCTGATGTCTATATAAACCGGAGGGTTTAGTCCGTAGGACAACAACAATCATAATCATAGGCTAGCTTCTAGGGTTTAGCCTCTACGATCTCGTGGTAGATCAACTCTTTTTATACTCATATCATCAAGATCAATCAAGCAGGAAGTAGGGTATTACCTCCATCGAGAGGGCCCGAACCTGGGTAAACATTGTGTCCCCCCGCCTCCTGTTACCATCCGCCTTAGACGCACAGTTCGGGACCCCCTACCTGAGATCCGTCGGTTTTGACACCGACACCCTTTATCAAGCAAGTCCTTCTCAGCCTTGTCCCACAACGGCCGGGCTTTGAGGTAGCCACCTGACCCCGTGCGATGCTCCTTCTTTGCAGCATTTATCTTATTTGTCGCTGGCATCTTCTTACTCTTCTCCAATGTCTCGTGGGCCACAAATGCGGGCCAATGATCTCTTATCTTCTCAAATCGGCCGGTGAATTCGGGAGTCTTCTCTTTGTCGACAAACGTTGATTTCAACTCATTCTTCCACCTCCTGAAAAGATCTGCCATCTTCCTAAGAGCATGAGCCTGATCAATGGCTCTATAACTGGCTTATCCGGATCCTCCTCTGGCGGTAGGGTGAAATTTGCCTTCGGCACAGTCCAAAGATCATCTTTCTGTCTATCGTTGACATAAGACACGTGAGGGTCTTCACTCTTAGGCTTATTCCATTGGTGGATGCTGATCGGGGTCATGTCCCTAACAAGAACCCCGCACTGAGCAGAAAATGCTTCCTTGGTCCGGATGGGTTCAATCGGTTGGCCATCGCCCTTAGATTGCTGTGATCATGAACCTTTCATCCTGGCGCAACCTTTTCTTCGGGCCTCGTCTCGTTACCGAAGTTTGGATCGATCCGGAGGGCTAGAAAAGAAGAAAGAAGAGAGTTAATATCTTTACATACCAAAACAATTAATGCATCAATTAGCTAGTCAGCACAGGCTAAATTAATATATATACCTGGCAGGACTCTATTCGGTCACCGGAGCCGTCATCACGGTCTTCTTCTTCCACCGGCAATCGGTCACCGGAGCCATCGTAATCATGTCCTTCCTCCTCCATTGTTCGATCACCATAGCCTGCTTCACCCTCTCCTTCCAGACCATCGGTGTCGTTGAGATACGACAAGACATCACCTCCGCCAAGAATTATGTCCCCCAACACTTGTTCTGCTTCCAAGTCTCGGTGCTCCAAAGTTTCTGCAAATATTACAACATGGAAACTAATATACAAACATGACAGATGGATATATTAGTGGCAAACATAGACCTAGCTAGCTAATCACAACAAGGAATCATATTAGTGGCCACGACTCTTCTACGATTTCGGGTGGCCTCGGCAACGCTTCTAGGGTTTGGTGTGGCCTCGACGACAACGCTCTTTTAACTTGGTAAATTTGGTAAAAAAAATATGCTCAGAAATGGAGTGCTCTCCCTACCTATTAAAACTCATGATCCTGATTTCCCTATAGTGCGATATGCTGATAACACTCTCCTCATTGTGCTTGTTGTGGAGTCACAACTATTAGCTCTCAAGGAGATGCTGCAAGATTTTCATGCCTCCACAGGTCTCAGAGTAAACTTCCATAAATCATGCATATTGCCTATTAATGTGGATGAGGCAGAAACTGCCAGATTAGCTTCTGTTTTTGGCTGCCAAGTTGGGACCCTTCCCTTCACCTACCTGGGGCTTCCTATGGGAACAACTAAACCCAGGATTCAAGATTTATTTCCTGTGGTTGATAGAGTTGAAAGAAGGTTGTCTGCCAGTTCCAGCCTTCTCAACCAGGGTGCCAGATTGTAATTACTCCAATCAGTTTTGTCCTCTTTGCCCATCTATTTTCTTTGCAGTTTATGTTTGCATGCTGGTATTATAAAGCAACTTGAAAGGATTATGAGGCAGTGCTTATGGAGAGGGGATTCTAATACTCCTAGGCAATCACTTGCAGCTTGGCCTCTTGTTTGCAAACCCAAAGACAAAGGTGGCATGGAAATAGTAAATCTAACCATCCAAAACAGAGCTCTCCTTTCCAAGCACCTTTCCAAGTTTTATAACAAAGCTGAGGAATATATGGCTCCTCAGAAATGGCAGAATCTTCTGATATCAAAGGCCAACTTTTGCTGCTTGGAAGAGAAACTTCATTCATGATGTTACTCTGCGCTCTCACAGATTCAAGCCTAGTCTAAAGCCTTTGTTGTTAGCCTGGGTCAATTCTTTGCCCTAGTTGGTTGTATATATCCTTGTATATGTACCTGTATTTATGTAATTAGCTCAATAGGTAAGTAGTTTCCTCCCCCTCTAGTTTGATTCTTTATCAGAACCTCTTTGTTTGTTTGGTGGTTGAGCTTTAATAAAATGTTGTGGGGCTGTTGCCTCACAATTTCCAATCAAAAAAAAACTTGGTAAATTTGGGTGGCCTCGGCAATGCTTCTAGGTTTGGGCCAGACCGCCTCTCTCATGATTTTCCGACGTCCGGACCGACAAGGGATTTAACAAAATGGCGCCATTCTGGATGTGCAGAAAGTGGTCCATATTTTTCCTGATCTCATCTACCCTTCTATATGTCACATTGTCTAGTGTCAAATAATTCAAGTAAACCATGACTTCATCATTAGCCAGAAATGAGAGGCGCATAATGGTACGAAGCTCTTCAAAGTTGTTTTGGAACGGAGTTCCTGATAGAATAATTCGCTTTTTGGTACAAAGTTCAGCAAGAGCCTTCCGAATATTGCTATTTGGAAGGCCTTTGCTGAAATTCGTACCAAAAGGCAAATTATTCTATCAGGAACTCCGTTCCAAAACAACTTTGAAGAGCTTCGTAGCATCATACGCCTGTTACTTCCGGCTAATGATGAAGCCATGGATTTCTTCAATAATTTGACACACAACGTGACATATAGAAGAATATATATATATATATAGGTGAGATCAGAAAAAAAATTGGATCAACTTGTGCACATCCATAATGGGGGCATTCTTGATAAATCTCGACCCTCTACCCCTCAACGACCCTCGCCCCCTCGACGACCCTCGACCCGCGAACCCTCGACCCCTCGCCCACCCTCGACCCTCGAACCCTCGGCCCCTCGACGAGCCTCGATCCCTCGGCCCCTCGACCACCCTCGACCCCTCGACGACCCTCGACCCGCGAACCCTCGACCCCTCGCCCACCCTCGACCCTCGAACCCTCGGCCCCTCGACGAGCCTCGATCCCTCGGCCCCTCGACCACCCTCGACCCCTCGACGACCCTCGACCCGCGAACCCTCGACCCCTCGCCCACCCTCGACCCTCGAACCCTCGGCCCCTCGACGAGCCTCGATCCCTCGGCCCCTCGACCACCCTCGACCCCTCGACGACCCTCGACCCGCGAACCCTCGACCCCTCGCCCACCCTCGACCCTCGAACCCTCGGCCCCTCGACGAGCCTCGATCCCTCGGCCCCTCGACCACCCTCGACCCCTCGACGACCCTCGACCCGCGAACCCTCGACCCCTCGCCCACCCTCGACCCTCGAACCCTCGGCCCCTCGACGAGCCTCGATCCCTCGGCCCCTCGACCACCCTCGACCCCTCGACGACCCTCGACCCGCGAACCCTCGACCCCTCGCCCACCCTCGACCCTCGAACCCTCGGCCCCTCGACGAGCCTCGATCCCTCGGCCCCTCGACCACCCTCGACCCCTCGACGACCCTCGACCCGCGAACCCTCGACCCCTCGCCCACCCTCGACCCTCGAACCCTCGGCCCCTCGACGAGCCTCGATCCCTCGGCCCCTCGACCACCCTCGACCCCTCGACGACCCTCGACCCGCGAACCCTCGACCCCTCGCCCACCCTCGACCCTCGAACCCTCGGCCCCTCGACGAGCCTCGATCCCTCGGCCCCTCGACCACCCTCGACCCCTCGACGACCCTCGACCCGCGAACCCTCGACCCCTCGCCCACCCTCGACCCTCGAACCCTCGGCCCCTCGACGAGCCTCGATCCCTCGGCCCCTCGACCACCCTCGACCCCTCGACGACCCTCGACCCGCGAACCCTCGACCCCTCGCCCACCCTCGACCCTCGAACCCTCGGCCCCTCGACGAGCCTCGATCCCTCGGCCCCTCGACCACCCTCGACCCCTCGACGACCCTCGAACCCTCGGCCCCTCGACGAGCCTCGAACCCTCGGCCCCTCGACGAGCCTCGATCCCTCGGCCCCTCGACCACCCTCGAACCCTCGACCCCTAGACGACCCTCGACCCCTCGGTGACCCTCGACCCTAGTTCCCGACCCTCGACCCCTCGGCGATCCTCGACACCCTCGTTCCCGATAAAAATTAAGAAGAGGAAGAAGAAAAAAAGGGGAGAAGAAGAAAAAAAGGAGAAGAAGAAGGAATAGAGGAGAAGAACAAAAAATAGATTTTTTAGATTTTTTCAATCTACTTTTTGTTCTTCTCCTCTATTCCTTCTTCTTCTCCTTTTTTTCTTCTTCTTCCTCTTCTTATTTATTTCTCCTCTTCTTCCTATCCTCTTCTTCTCCTTCTTCCTCTTCTTATTTTCTTCTTCTCCTTCTTCTTCTCCTTCTTCCTCTTTTATTTTCCTCTTCTAAAATGCACTAACAGTACAACAAACCTAAAATGCACTAAATCAACTAACTTAAAATGCACTAACCTAAAATCGATATCTACAAAGAACTTAAATAAAAAAATTATTACATATATGAAAAAAACAACATCATATCATCAACATCATCATATCACCAACATCATCATATCATCATCAACATATATGAAAAAATGCACATATGAACGGAGGAGGCCAGCCAGACCATAGCATGGGGCGGCGTGGACCGGGGCGATGACGGCCCGGCGACGGCATCGGGGCAGGGGCGGCGGTGGGGATCGCAATAGTTTTTGAGCTATTGATCGTATCATCATATCATCATATCATCAACCTCATCATATCATCAACATCATCGTATCATCATCAACATGTATTTACTGATTTTGTTTTTGAGCTATTGATAACCCACAAGTATAGAGGATCGCAACAGTTTTTGAGGGTAGAGTATTCAACCCAAATTTATTGATTCGACACAAGGGGAGCCAACGAATATTCTCAAGTATTAGCAGTTGAGTTGTCAATTGAACCACACCTGAAAGACTTAATATCTGCAGCAAAGTATTTAGTAGCAAAGTAGCATTGCAAAGTCATAGCAGCATCAATCTTAGAACATAATGGATACTAGGGATCAAACCTTAACAAAACTAACTCAATTACATGGTAAATCTCATCCAACCCATCACCGTCCAGCAAGCCTACGATGGAATTACTCACGCACGGCGGTGAGCATCATGAAATTGGTGATGGAGGATGGTTGATGATGACGATGGCGATGGATTCCCCTCTCCAGAGCCCCGAACGGACTCCAGATCAGCCCTCCCGAGGAAGATTAGGGCTTGGCGGCGGCTCTGTATCGTAAAACGCGATGAATCCTTTTCTCTAATTTTTTCTCCCCGAAAGTGAATATAAGGAGTTGGGGTTGAGGTCGGTGGAGTCCCAGGGGGCCCACGAGGCAGGGGGCGCGCCCTCCACCCTCGTGGACATGGTGTGGGCCCCCTGATGCTGATTCTTTCGACAATATTTTTCATTAATTCCAAAACGTGTCCCCGTGGATTTTCATGTCATTCTGAGAACTTTTATTTCTACACAAAAATAACACCATGGTAGTTCTGCTGAAAACAACGTCAGTCCGGGTTAGTTCCATTCAAATCATGCAAGTTAGAATCCAAAAAAAGGGCAAACATGTGCCAAGTCGAGCCACTCGAATTGTTGAAAGGAGGATACCACCCTATTATACCACATCACAACCATTTTAATAGCATGTTGGCACGCAAGGTAAACCATTATAAACTCCTAGCTAATTAAGCATGGCATAAGTAACTATGATCTCTAATTGTCATTGCAAACATGTTTCATTCATAATAGGCTGAATCAGGAACGATGAACTAATCATATTTACAAAAACAAGAGAGGTCGAGTTCATACCAGCTTTTCTCATCTCACTCAGTCCATCATATATCGTCATTATTGCCTTTCACTCGCACGACCAAACGGTGTGGGTAATAATAATAGTGCACGTGCATTGGACTAAGCTGGAATCTGCAAGCATTTAATACAAGGGAGAAGACAAGGTGATATGGGCTATTGGTTAAATCAACAATAATGCATATGAGAGCCACTCAACATTTTCATCATGGTCTTCTGCTCTTGACCCCAAAGAAAAGAAAAAGAAATAAAACTATTTACACGGGAAAGCTCCCAACAAGCAAGAGAAGAATAAGAAATCTTTTTGGGTTTTCTTTTAATTACTACTACTACGGGCATGGAAAATAAACTAGCTAAAAGCTATAACTATTTTTTTGGTTTTTCTCTTAAGGTTTTTCAAACACACAAGAAGAAGGCTTAGAAAAGAAAATAAACTAGCATGGATAGTACAATGAAAAAGTATGAGCACCGACAACTGGCATGAGTGTGTGAACATGAATGTAATGTCGGTGAGAAATACGTACTCCCCCAAGCTTAGGATTTTGGCCTAAGTTGGTCTATGCCCACGGATCGAAGCTACTCTCTCCGGTGTACTGAGGAGGGTCCTTAGGGTGCCACTGGTTGGCGATCTCCTCCGGATCCCACTTATAAACAGACTGTCGATAAGGGTCAACTGGTGGCTCAGGCTCAGGCTCTGGGACTTGTGTCAGCCTCCAATATGCATAAATGGCCTCGGGCAAGATGAGGTACGTGCCTGAAAGTATGTTAAACAAAGAGGGCATAGGCAAGGTAATAGTCTCACAGTGAGTTTTATCAAATATCAAATTATACTTAAGCATCTTCTTGTTATTTTTAACAATACATTCATGTGCTACCATACTCTTATAATCTAGAAAAATAGGGGGCAGCAACTTTTCCTCTTTCTCATAATGCCTAATAGGTATCTCAAAAGTGTTTAGCAAGGCGTGAAGCAAAGATGCCTCCGACGATGGGGCCCTTTGTATGGTTCAGACTTAATCGTTTAGCAACAATGGCGCCTAAGCTGAAAGTTGTATCACGAAACAAAGCATGGCACAAAATGACAAGATCAGGAGCACTAAGATTTCCACTATTCCCGCGACCAATTAAGCATCTACTAGCAAATATCGCAAAGTAACGTAGAACAGGAAAATGTATACTAGTAATGCTTGCATCGGAAACTTTCCTCGTTTCCCCTACAGCAATTCCATCAATAAATCCATCCACATCACTACGATGTGGTTCCTCGATGCTGCCCACAAAGGGTATCATGCAGTCCCGACAAAAATCATGGAGTGACATCTCCTTAACCTCATCATATAAGTGAAATTCCACTGAAGGTGGTGATTTCCTAGCATGGAAATAAAAATTTTGCACGAAAATATTAGTGAGTAGGAGATACTATTCGCGCTGGTCATGGAGGAAGTCGGTGAGGCCTGCATTCTCAGCCAAGTAATAAAAGTCATCATAAATTCCGGCGGCTCTCAAGAATGCATCACAAGGCCATTTGCACGGCAGAACCTCCGCATTGCGAGGAAGATTGCATTTGGGCTTTTTATTCTCCTGATTCTTCTTATCCTTCGAGCTTCGGCTCGAAGACCTCCTCAACAATCTCTTCATCATTTTCTTTCTCTGAAAAATTTCTTAAATTTTTAGTGACTCAAAACAAAAGTGAAACAAACTCAACAAGATTGATAGGAACTACTCTCACAAGTGCCTAGAGGCTATATCATGCATTGAAACTACTTTGGACCATATAAATTGGACATACAAGCTCAAGAACAGGGTCACCTTAGCAGCAAAATTTTTCAATAAATAAAGCACTAGAACAAAAACTAATTGGACCATTGTGTTGGGGAACATAGTAATTTCAACAGTTTTCCTACGCACACGCAAGACCATGGTGATGGCATAGCAACGAGAGGGGAGAGTGTCTGTCCACGTACCCTCGTAGACCGAAAGCGGAAGCGTTATAACAACGCGGTTGATGTAGTCGTACGTCTTCACGATCCGACCGATCCAAGCACCGAACGTACGGCACCTCCGAGTTCTGCACACGTTCAGCTCGATGACGATCCCCGGGCTCCGATCCAGCAAAGCGTCGGGGATGAGTTCCGTCAGCACGACGGCGTGGTGACGATGATGATGCTCCACCGACGCAGGGCTTCGCCTAAGCTCCGCGACGATATGACTTCACCGGCGCAGGGCTTCGCCTAAGCTC
>LR880969.1:739922837-739932905 GCA_904067115.1 Aegilops sharonensis
GATTAACGAGCTAGTCAAGTAGAGGCATACTAGTGACACTCTGTTTGTCTATATATTCACACATGTATTATGTTTCCGGTTAATACAATTCTAGCATGAATAATAAACATTTATCATGAAATAAGGAAATAAATAATAACTTTATTATTGCCTCTAGGGCATATTTCCTTCACATTGGAGGAGTCACATACCGAAGAACAATCCCCCAAAACAGTTTTGTGAATGGAGCTTTGAGCAAAGAGATCGAAAATGGCAGCAAGATGAGCTTGAACACGGGTTTGAGCTATGGGAGGATTTTTTCTGGAGGAAGACGAAGTGAGTGGGTGCTGGAATGAGTGGAGGGGGTCCACGTGGGGCCCATGAGGTAGAGGGCGCGCTCTGTGCCCTCATGGCCAAATGGTGGGCCCCCCTGGTGTGTTCTCAGTGCCAGAAATTCTTAAATATTCTACAAAAAATCATATTTCGTTTTCAGGACAGTTGGAGAACTTTTATTTTTAGGGTATTTTTATTACAAGGATAATTCACGAAATAGACAGAAAATACTATTTTTGCTTTATTTAATCTAAATAACAGAAAGTAAAAGGAGGGTACAGAGAGTTGTGCTTTCTAACTTCATCCATCTCGTTCTCATCAAAAGGAATCCACTAACAAGGTTGATCAAGTCTTGTTAACAAACTCTTTCCGAATAACATGAAACCGGAGAATTTTCGAATAACACTAGGTTACCTCAACGGGGATATGCATGCTCCCAACAATAAGAATATCATATTTCTTCTTGACAGTAAGAAGAGGGAATTCAAAACCTCCAAAAGTAATCGATGAAATTTTTCCAATAGAATTGATACCGTGGACTTGAGGTTGTTTCCTTGGAAAGTGTATCGTATGCTCATTACCATTAACATGAAAAGTGACACTGCCTTTGTTGCAATCAATAACAGCCCCTGCAGGGTATACCAAGGATAATCAACATACTACCGTCCTCGGGAATATCAAGAATAACAAAGTCTGTTAAAATAGTAACGTTTGCAACCAGAACAGGCACATCCTCACAAATACCGACAGGTATAGCAGTTGATTTATCAGCCATTTGCAAAGATATTTCAGTAGGTGTCAACTTATTCCAGTCAAGTCTATGATATAAAGAGAGAGGCATAACACTAACATCGGCTCCAAGATCACATAAAGCAGTTTTAACATAGTTTCTTTTAATGGAGCATGGTATAGTTGGTACTCCTGGATCTCCTAGTTTCTTTGGCATTCCACCTTTAAAAGTATAATTGGCAAACATGATGGAAATTTCAGCTTCCAGTATCTTTCTTTTATTTGTAACAATATCTTTCATATACTTAGCATAAGGGTTCATTTTAAGCATATCAGTCAAACGCATACGCAAAAAGATAGGTCTAATCATTTCAGAAAAGCGCTCAAAATCCTCATTATCCTTTTTCTTGGATGGTTTGGGAGGAAAAGGCATGGGTTTATGAACCCATGGTTCTCTTTCTTTACCGTGCTTCCTAGCAACGAAGTCTCTCTTATCATAACGTTGATTCTTTGATTGTGGGTTTTCAAGATCAACAACAGGTTCAATCTCTACATCATTGTTATTGCTAGGTTGAGCATCAACATGAATATCATCATTAACATTATCACTAGGTTCATGTTCATTACCAGATTGTGTTTCAGCATCAGAAATAGAAATCTCATTGGGATTCTCAGGTGTGTCAACAACAGGTTCACTAGAAGCATGCAAAGTCCTAAATTTTTTCTTTTTCTTCTTCTTAGAAGGACTAGGTGCTTCCACATTAGTTCTCTGAGAATCTTGCTCAACTCTCTTAGGGTGGCCCTCAGGATACAAAGGTTCCTGAGTCACTCTACCCCCTCTAATCATAACTCTAACAGCATTATCATTTTTCATATTATTTAATTCATTGAGCAAATCATCTTGTGCTTTAAGCACTTGTTCTACCTGAGTGGTAACCATAGAAGCATGTTTACTAATAAGTTTAAGGTCACCTAGACATATAATCACTCAAGTGTTCAACCATATCTTTACCTAATATTAAGGGAGGAGACTTTCATAGTTGTCCATACGTCACCCTTTTATATCCGTTGATTTTATGTTATTCATAGAGATTGACGGATGAGATTTAATACATAAATAATAGATCTAGAGGAGAGAGATATAAGATTTTAAGAGATATGCGTGAGACGTTGAGAAAAAAGAGATATGTGAGAGAGATTGTGGCGTGAGAGATGTTGAGCCAAAAAAAGTAAGGAGGCGTGCACGAGATTGTCAAGGCTGCTTGTGGAGGCAGCCCAGGTATGGTGTGGCCGTGTAGCTGCCATGGCCTCAGCTTCACGGCGCACGTGCAGGCGAGGCGAGGCAGAGGAATGGGTGAGACGACGCGCTAGGAGGTCCCGCAGAGAAGGTGCTTGCGCGTGCAGCCAAGGCAAGGGCGCGAGGCACAGGAATGACTGAGGTGGCGCGACAGGAGGTTCCGGTGCTTGAGGCTCCGGCGAACGGAGGCGGGCGGCGAAGCAGATGCGCTTGCCGGAGTGGCCTGCTGTCCGCGGCGCACAAAGCAGAAGAGGTGGACGGAGTCGGGCGAGGCAGGAGGTCTTCGAGGCGACGTTGGAGACATATCAGCTATATGACCCTGAAAATGAAGAGCACTACAAATGAAGTCTAAAAAGGTTGGAAGTTGGCATGGTATCATCAGTTCACCCACACAGCATGTGCTAAAAAGTTGATAGGGTTACGGCAAAAACTGAATTTAATATACTGTGTTTTATCATTATATTCAATTTGGTAATTTTTAGGTTATTTTAAATGGATGTTGTAATCAAAAACAGATTTTGTTATTTTAGTTTGCTATTAAAGTTTCTAACAAAAAATACTTTGTGTAAATTCTTTTTGCTATTAATGTTTTGAACAAAAAATACTTTGATAATTTTAGTTGCATAAATGTTATATAATTTTAGTTTCAAAAATACTACAGGTTTATAAAAGCTTTTTAGCTGATTCCTTTTGCTATTAGAGTTTCATTAAAGTTTTCTAGTTCATTCTTTTTGCTATTAGAGTTTCATGAAAGTTTTCTAGTTCATTCTTTTAGATTGTTATTTTTTCTATTAGAGTTTCATATAAGTTTTCTAGTTAATTTTTGCTAATTCTTTTAAAAGTTTCATAAAAGTTTGGTCCCCCTTTTTGCTAAAAGCCCATTAGTTCATAAAAGTTTTCTAATTATTTTAGTTTATTATTTTTGCAATTAGAGTTCCACTGAAGGGCCACCTCTGGTCCCGGTTCAAGCCACGAACCGGGACCAATGGATGTGGGCCAGGAGCAAGGCCCATTGGTCCCGGTTCGTGTCTGGAACCGGGAAAAAAGGGTCCAGACAAACCGGAACAAGTGCCCCACGAGGCTCCGGCCGGCCCCCTGGGCGCACGAACCAGGACGTATGCCACCATGGGTCCCGGTTCATGACTGAACCAGGACTAATGGGCCGGCCAGGCCTGGACGAAAGCCCTGTTTTATACTAGTGGTAGCGTATGGAGTTGGTAGCACCTCTCCGACCCCTGTAGATGACCACAAGGGGTAGATGTACCTCGCCGGGACACGACGTCACAAGACGGATGTGTCTCGTCCCATTTGGCGATTGGCACCGGTCATTGTAGCGCACTGGTGCGCATTGACGCCTCTGGCATGTAGATTCTTCGGTTACTTCGTGGAGAAGGAAAAACACGCCGCGTGGGTTGGTGCTTAACAGGTGGTGCTCCAGGAACTGCTTGCCGGGGGCCAGAGTGCCACTAAGTAGGATGGTCTTTTAGGGGGCTTGTTAACACGAACAGCTTGTTGGGCGCCATTGTGATGGCCCGGCCCAGGTTACCCCAGTTCTCTTTAGGCCGACTGTGGCCACCGGGCCCATGTCCGACGCGTGGCTGGCGGAGGCGCGAAAGAAGATGGGGCCTGAAGTCCTTGGAGGCCGGACATGTGGCGCGCGATGCCTCAAGGTGGGAAACAGCACCCATGACCCCGCACCAGTTTGCATTGACTGCGGTGATGATGCCTGACAACTAGGAAGGAGAACGATACGCCAGTCCCCATGCCACGCCTGTCGCGCGACCTCGGCGTGTGGGGGTAGTGGGATGCCGCACCCTCAACCGTCGTGGGGTTGTCGCATTGGGTTATAAAAAGGCGGGAAACCGCATCCGCTCGCCCCTTCTGCCGCTTTGTATTCTTTTTCTCTTGATGCCCTGCTCCTCACCTGTAGTCTAGCAAGAAAACTCTAGCCTTAGCCCTTAGAGCATCTTCTTCTCCTACTTCCATGGCGCAATGCAAGGCCCCGACGGCTGCAGAGAAGGGAAAAGGCAATAAGAAGGTGGCATCAGTGGAGCCTCCTCGGGCTCCACATCCGTCGTTGTTGGCCAACGACAAGGATCTAGACGAGAACGAGGCCCCGATTTTCATTGCCTTCCTCGCCTTTGGGCTGGTGCCGCCTTTTTCCGGCTTCTTCCTCGCCATCCTGGAACATTACAAGGTCCAAGTACTTCATCTTCATCTACAAAAAAATGGAGGAGCAATGCATTAGAGATGAGGTGTAGTATGGTGCCAAAAAAGAAGGTGAATTCTAGTTTTTATCCCTACTTTGACATTTCACAAAGATGACACAATTTCATAGCTGTTCATTTGGATTACTCCATTTAGTGAATGTTTTACCAGCTTTTACCCCATTTACCAAAATGTACTCAACAAAAAAATATATGAAATGTGGTACAAAATATGATATGCATTGAACATGCAAAATGTAAAAAACCATTTAGTTGAATCTTAACTACTGGATGTGCACTTAATTAGTAGGACGGTACAAGAAACATTAGTTTTTCTTGTGAATTATCTCAACGAGTACTGAAAACTAGGTCATTTTACTTATCTATCAAAGCAAGCATAACACATCGCTCTCACATGACTTGTTCTTCTTGCAGGAACCCCACACATGTGCCATCTTATATTGAGGAGCAACACATTTGTGGAAGTTTTTGTCGCACGATAATGAGTAGGGAAGAGAACAACAAGTTTATTCTTGGGTCTGCGAAATGACACAAAATTTGTCAAATGACTTCGCATGACAAAGCATTCCCTGAGGCATTGTTTGTACCATTTTTCTCATAACTTAACATTTCACATAGGTTAGATTTTGTTGTAGAAATACAAGAAACTCCCCCTTCTTTTCTATGGAAACATGAATTTGCTAATTTTCTGCGAAACTAGAAGATCATTTTGAGATTTTAGAGCATGTTTGAGGTTTTAGTGTGACTGTTGTCACTTTGGGCGGCTCTTTGCTAAAAGATGAGGGGGCAACTAAGATGTTGAAGAAGCAATTAATATATAGCATAGATTGCACACAACTAAAATTTTGTAACACGATCTTTCCTTCTGATAAGCGGGACAATCATCGTTACAAAAAGTAAGTGGCGGTGGCTCGGTAGAAATAATGTCTCCAATGTCCTATCCCCATCCCCGGTGGTGCGAATAGCGTCGTTGGAGGATATGTGGAGGTGTGTCTCCATCGAATTTCGCGGGAATCGGTCGGTGCTGGTTTTCGGTGGATCTATTTGGATCTAGTTCGTCTTCCTTCGTGTGGTTACAGATTTGATCTTTCCGATGTACAACTCTCTTCGTCGGTGATGGTTCCTGCCCTGGTGCACTAGTCCTTTAGGCCCTTAGCACGATCACTTCTCAACTGTCTACTACAACAAGGTTTCTCCGGCTCCAGTGAGGGAAGGGCAATGACGGCGGCGCGCCTTCGACTCGCTGCAGTGTCGATAGTCGTCGATAGGTGGTTCATGGACCTGGTTGTAATTTTTATTACCTTTAGTATTCTCTATACTGTCATAATTGATGAATAGATTGAAATTTTATCTCGCAAAAAAAAGTTAGTGGCATTAATAACAAACCGAGGTTTTTTCACCCCTCATTCTGTAGTTCAGGCTCTTCGGCATTTCTTCTATCGTCCTACGTGGAGTACCATCTTGTGGTTCTTTGACACACACAAAAAAAACTGTTCACAGGATAGGCAAATTTGAGTTTTGAATCATCTAAAAACGGTCAGTTTACTTTGTTCTACTATAGTCGTTGATGCTGGTTTTCCCACTCCCACTAGTGCAAGTCAGACAACTACCCTGAAGAACATGCTAAAATGCCGTTTGAACAACATGCTAGAGCAGAGTAGCTTGTAAGAATTATACTGAAACTGAATTTGTAGCCCGGCTGAGAAGGGAAATACACATCCACCAGAGGAGAATATAAAGTAACAAATGAAAGAATTTTATATTCATAATAATCTCGTAACAAGATTACATCGCAGTGTCGTGTGTAATCTTTCCTCCGTCTATAACAAAGAAATCTCAGAAACAATCAAACTGTATAGACAACAGCGAGCAGAGTCGTCGCTGCATCTAGAACACGATGGCGGCGGCCACCGCTCCGGCGACCGCGACGAAGCTGGCGGCGGATGAGTACACGGCGGAGCTCGCGGGGGTGCCGGTGGGGGCGCCGATGGGGGCGCCGTTGGGTGTGGCAGAGACCGCGGACGGCGTCATCGCGGAGGGAGCGTCGGTCGGCGCGTCGGTGGTCGGGGCAGGGGGAGATGCCATCGGGGACGGCGACGCGGCGGTTGGAGGGGTGGCGACCGGCGCAGGGGCAGTGGCCGGGGACCTCGCCGGTGGCGCCGGAAGCGGGGCCATCCTGGGCGCCGGCATGGGGCCCTGCGCCGCGGCGGCGACGGCGAGGAGGGCGAGGATGGCGGCGACCACGGCGAAGCGAGCCATCTGGTTGTTGTCGACGGTGAAAGACTTGCCGGAGAAGATTCAGAGAGGAGACGGTGGCGAGCGAATGCTTAGCTGGGGAGACGATGGTGAGCTGCGAGCTGTGAATTGGGATCGAAGGAGGAGGCGCGGTTTTATAGCGGGAAGGAGATTTTTCTAAACGTCGGTTGAGGTGGGCAACAGCTGTAACGTTCGGGTCTCGGGCTGCCGTGGGCCCGTGTATCACTGTCGCCAACGGCATCGACGCGTGAGAGAGACCAGTCTGTCAGCGAGACAAGGTGGGATGTCTTCGCGGGCGGCGCCACGCAAGGTTTGATTCCTTCTCGCAGCGGCACCGCGTCCTGGGATTACGGGGGCTAATCACGAGGTCGTCTAACGACTACTTTCGAGAAACATGGTGGATCCTGAACGCGTCAACTGCTTTTACAGAGACTTTGCGTTACCTGCTGCATTACGCGTGTTTATAGTGGCAAGTCACAAGTGGTGTACAATTTTGACTTGATAAGAGTAAGCCAGAACCGCCCCGGAAAAGTAGGATCGCACGAGGCGATCAGGGGAGGCGACGAGGGTTCCCTTGCGCGCCGCCGGTGACGCCGCCGGTTTCCTCTCTCTCCGCCGGCGGCTCCGGCCGCGGAAGGGAGGGGAACCTCGGGTCTTTTCGCTAGGTGAGTGTATGGTAGGGTTAGGGTTGAGGGAGACGCTGCCGAGGCTGTTGCGGTGGTGTCGCGTCGGAATAAGTTTCTCCGGGCTTCGTTCGCGGTCAGGCGAGGCTTTTGCCTTCGTCTAGGAGCCAGCGGGGTTGAGGATCCCCGGATCTCGTCGAGGTCCATCGGCACTGGCCTTTTGGGTCCTCAGATGGGCGATGGATGCAGGGAGACGAAGACCCTTCTTCTTCCTTGTTGGTATGATTTGCTGTTGCGGTTCTTCTCCTTCCTCTGCGCTGATGCTGGTGGGAGATCCTGCTTTGTCCGGGCGGATGGCCCGGCCGCGGCGCTGGACCGGTCGGATGACTCAAGTTCTCTTCCTTTCGGAAAGGACACTTTTTACGGTACTCAAAGCCAAAGATGACGACGACTGTTGCAGGTGTGTTGGATTGATGTCCATGCCCTCTCAGTGCTCGTGTCAAGAAAGGAGGAATCAGCGTGGCGGCAATCGTGCCGTGGTCGAAGATGATGACCTGCTTGCGACTGGTTGCAGATCCTTCTGCTGCAGGAGTCTTCTCTCAAGATTCAGGGATGATGACACAAGGCTCCGGAGATCTTCTTGTGTTATGGTTATCTTAGGGTACTCTAAGTGTTCATGGTCCTTTGTATTTGCGTTTCAGTCTGCTTGTAAGAGTCAACTTCTTTGTACTGATTCGAGATATGAATGAAAAAATTTCTCCAAAAAAAAAGATAAGAGTAAGCCAACTACCAAATCAAGGGGTAAGCACGCAATGCACGACTTGTTAGCGCTAGACATAAATAGGTTAACCGTTTATGTTAACCGATTATAGTTGGTGTAGTGGTACCAAGATGGGAAAACGGCAATTATATTATATTATTTTTACGAAAAACTTTCAATCTATTTATCAACAGTCAAGATCAAGATGGGAAAACATCATTGACTATCAAATTTCTCCATCTAAACAAATCACTCAAGTGGGTATGGACCAAACCCTAGTCTTTCTTCTCAATCCACACCTCATTTCTGGCACAGGGTTCCTTTGGGGATGATTATGTGTGGATTGTTGTTTTGCTTGTAGCTTTTGTTTCTTGTTTCGATTTTGTTTCCCTTTTTCATACCCAGTATTTGAACCTTGCAGTGGAATTACGTGTGTTTTATAGTGGCAAGTCACAAGCGGTGTAGAATTTTGACTTGATAAGGGTAAGCCAACTAGCAAATCAAGGGGTAAGCACGCAATGCACGACTCGTTAGCGCTAAACCTAAATAGGTTAACCGGTTATGTTAACCGATTGTAGTTAGTGTAGTGGTTCCAAGATGGGAAAACAACATTTATTTTATTTTATTTTTACGGAAAAACTTTCAATCTATTTCCAACAGTCAAGATCAAGACGGGGAAACGTCATTGACTATCAAATTCTCTATCTAAATAAATCGCTCAAGTGGGTATGGACCAAACGCTTGTCTTTCTTCTCAATCCACCTCTCGTTTCTGGCACAGGGTCCCTTCAGTGATGATTATGTGTGGATTTGTTGATTTGCTTGTAGCCTTTGTTTCTTGTTTCGATTTTGTTTCCCTTTTTCATACCTAGTATTTGAACCTTGCAGTGGATCGATCTTTGTGATTTCATATAAGTGGAACCGGGAGGGGTCTTGTGACCTTCGTGACATTCTAAAAGTATACGTCACATTTAGTCGTTTCGGACCATCATATCAAGCTCAATTCATATAACTCACTCTTTCTTCTCTCCAATTTTTTCTCGTGCGTGCAACGAAGCCTCATTTCATTAACCTTCTTTATGTGGCCCTTCATTATAATAAGAGAAATTTTGGTGATCTTGAAGACTCAACTTCCACGGTTCCACCTGAATACATACCATTTATTATTATCAAGGGCATTCAGTGAGGTGTCATATATGTTTGTAACATGTATTTTCTCACTTCAGTGTGAGTGGTGATCGACGTCTTACGCAGCGGTATCAGAACTGTGTCTATGGGCGATGAGCAAAATTGGCGAGGAAGCTTGCCCATCAAGATAATTATGACACCCCGCGAGAAGGTAATCAATCTGGACAACTAGATAAGTACTGCGGCTTGCCGCACCCGGCAGCCGTGCTGCCAGGTATAGTCATATCGATTCTATTTATACAACCATTGAATCATTTCAAGTATAAAAAACTGCAAATATAGAAAAGTTCATATATAGATGGTATTCCTTCATGGAAGAGCTGTAAGATATGCAAGCAATAGGCATTATAAAAGCCTTATAAAAACCAATCAGTCAGGAGCAAGAGCCTATGCAGCAGTTCACAACACATAAAAATGATAGTAGATTAAGGCTTCATGTCATGATAACTTGTAGTGCAACAATTCTACTTGTCGTGATTCATATCAATAATCCAACACCAAGGAAAAACTTGAAATCCATTGCTCAAACCCAACATTTAATTCTCTTGTTTCAAAGCATAAATAAAAGATTGCACAAATAGTTCATAGTTGTACGGATCGAGCATGAGTAAATCCTTCTTGTCTAATCCAGCATTCACCGAACAAACAAAATAAAAAGGACATGGGAGTGACAGCA
>LR880969.1:739942227-739959792 GCA_904067115.1 Aegilops sharonensis
AGGGGAGGGGAGAGGAGGCGCGCGGGAGGGGAGAGGAGGCGGCGGCGAGGCGGGAGGAGCTGGGCGCGGGTGAGGCGCGGGGCGGAGGCGCGAGCGAGGGAGGAGGGAGGCGGCTGCAGGAGCGAGCAAGGGAGGAGGCGGCTAGGTCTCCGTCAAATGAGCGCCCCCTTTTATACCCCCACCACGCGAAATTACCAAAATGCCCTGGTGGGGGCATGGTATTTACATTATGTTGCCATCTTCCAGATCCGACGGGCCAGATCCTCCCACCTCTCGATCGGACGGACGAAAACGCATCAAGGAGCCGATCCGACGGCCGAGAAGCTCTAATCGCTGAGGAGCCTTGTGCATCCACTCCTCTCTTATTTCTGGATGAGAACCAACCACGACAAGTTAATATGGTAGTTTTTTCCAAAAAAAATTCAATATGGTAGTTGGCGAGACAAATGACCTAAATGACAAGCATGGACACATGGAAACATGGATATTGTTGGGGTTGTCATCTTCTAGTCGAGTGTGCCAGGCTAATGAGTCGGTGGCATCGAACGGCATTTGCTACTAGTTCTTTTTTCCACACAATGGCAATAAGATATTTGCGAGCATATTTAAATGGTATGCCCTTTTCATGTAAGGAGCAAAGTTCTGAAAACCTCTTTTTCTCCAACGGGCAATCAAAGCACATTCTAGGTACTCCACCATTTTGCGTTATCATTCATTGAATGATCAATCCTAAGTTTGCAATGCAAAAAAGCGTGTTTTGGCCTTCCACGGACATCAACTTCGTACTGCATACCTGCACCAGACCGGGATGAAAAAACCATAATCTAGCATGAGTGGCCGGGTCTGGTGACAACGACACTCGTGCATGTTATCAGCGATTCCGGTGGAAGTTTTGTTGCCCGTGGTTGCCAATGATGGTGGTCAATGTGGAGATTTTGTTGCCCGGAGTTGCCAACGATGATGGTTGGAGATTTTGCTACTGAATGATGTTAATTGCTTTGATACGATTTCAGGGGTCATGTCACTTTCCTATACTTTCTCTGTAAAGAAATATAAGAGTAGTTTGGTTGTGCTCAGTGTCTAATGTATCTCTTCTTCGAATTGTGTTAATCTGGAGCTGTACTTGGTGCATTTTGATTTTGGTATACTAATTTGTAACAAAAAGAGCATTTTATAAAGAAATCAATTATTTAATTTTAGAACACTGATTGGAGAGCTAACGTAAGAAAATGGTTCGTAATACGTCCCTAAAATGGCGCATCTGATCAAATTTTTATTTTTTTTGAAAAGGAGGTCATCCTCGGCCTCTGCATCGGAAAGATGCATGCGGCCACTTTATTAGATCAAGTCCAATAAAAAAATCCGGTCTGCAAAGTACAGCTCACAAAAGGAGCAATAGTAAAAGATAGACAACTCAAAGCCACAACCGGTTGGACGAAAAGATACTACGGACCTCTCCTATTATGCGACCGCTATCCAAACCGGTTGATTATAGCCCGTGCTACCATCTCCTACCGGTTGCACCCAGTAGCCAGTTGCTCCCTGAAGGCTGTAGGAGTGAGTAACGACCATGTATGGATCCATGCCGTAGCCCTGAAGATAACCTGTAAGAAACTAATCATAGATAGTCTGTTAAAAATCATATCATTCCTGCAGTTCCATATAGCCCAAAGAAGTGCGCATATTCCAATCTGAATACTTGACGCAATATGAATAGTCACTCCATTTAGCCACTCCCAAACAACGCTTCAATGCTATCTGGAGGGATAATATTAAAGGCTATATGAACAGACCACCAAAGTAACTTTGTGAGAGGGCAATCAAGAAATAAGTGTTGGATTATTTCATCATGAACACAAAAACAACAGCATGAACTGCCTATCCATCGCCGCTATAATAAGTTATTTTTGTAAGGATCGCCTGCTTGTGTACAAACCATATAAAAATCTAAATTCGCAAGGGAACCTTAACTCTTCAAATGTGGATTGATCGTTGGATTGGCCCAAAGCTTATGAGATATAAGTACATCAATTTGACCGTAAACAGTTCATTTCCCGTTAGCTTCCAGTTTAATGTATCTCCCTGATTCATCACTTCTTACTAAGTGTAACCAGGAGTTCCATCGTTCTCCTGCTAGAACTAGATATTCAAAGGTACCATCTACAAAACCGTTACTACTTAATCCTCCTTACATTAATCCTCCCGTTAGCCTAAGCATGTATCCTCCCAAAACCTTGCCGCATCTGATCAGATGAAGCAATTTGTTGGAACGAACGGTACTCGTAGCAGCCTAGCAGGGGAGAATTAATACTGAGCCAAATTAATGGCCCTATTTGAATACTCTAACACAATTAGAGTTAGAGTTATTTTCTAACCCACTCTAACCCAAATAAGCACCTCTCCACCGAAATAATTGGGTTAGATGGAACTAACCCACTCTAACCCTCCCTGTTTGGATACTTTTGGGTTATTTGAGCCCCAACTAACCCAAACTAGCTTTAATCCCATGATCCAAACAGGGTCAATGTCTGGTAAGGTAACGAATAAACGAATTTGTATTCATAATAATCTCATGCATCCGTAACAAGATTACATCGCACGGTGGTATGTATCAACCTCTCCTCAACCGGTCCTACAAAGAATCATGGAAAGAATCTCGCAGTATAAACAGGGCGAAAAACAGAGCACTCCTCGCTGCATCTAGAACACGATGGCGGCGGCGACCGCGCCGGCGACGGCGACGAAGCTGACGGTCGACGTGTAGACGGCGGAGCTGGCGGGGGTGCCGCTGGGGGCGCCGGCAGGTGCGCCCACGGGTGCGCCGGAGACCGCGGAGGGGGTCATCGGGGAGGGAGCGTCAGTCGGGGCGTCGGTGGGCGGCGCCGGGGGAGAGGCCATCGGGGACGGCGACGCGGCGGTGGGCGTCGTGGCGACCGGCGCAGGGGCGGTGGCCGGGGACCTCGCAGGCGGTGCGGGGAGAGGCGCCATCCTGGGCGCCGCTCCGGGGGCCTGCGCGGCGGTGGTGACTGCCAGGAGGGCCACGATGGCGGCGACGACGGCGAAGCGGGCCATCAGGTTGGCGTAGGCGGTGATCGGTGGAAGACTTTGGCTAGGATTGCAGAGCAGGAGGTGATAGCTAGAAAATGTTTTAGGCTCTGCGTAGAAGATGTGGGAGGAAGCTGCGAGTTGTGTGTGCAGGTAGCGAGGGGATTGGCAGGTACTTATAGCAGGAGGGACGCGTATTCTGCCCGTTAACCACGGCTGTCTCGGGCTGTAACGTTCGAGTCTCGCGAGATCCCGCGCGGCATCAACGCGGACGCTGTCAATGGACTGTACAGCAACAACGGTGAGACCAGACTGTCGCCGCGCTGCCGTTATCATGCTCGCCACCCCTCTTCGCGGAGCGGGGCCGCGCCAGCCAAGTTGACCTTTGGACGCGCAGGCACCGTGTCGCGGCGAGAAAGGGTCCAACGACTAGTTCGGCCCATCTCAATGCACGTAGTGGAAGAAGAAGTTTCTTCCCTCCTGGAGAACCATACTCCTTCGCTTTGCTATAACTCAGGCCTTCTTTGGTTCATAGTATTTAGGAATTTTGTAGGAATAGAAAAATCATAAAAAATGAGATGACATGCATCTCAATTTTTATAGAGAAAGAGGTGCCATTTGATGCACAAGATAGTAATTTTTTATTGAGTCTAGGCTAATGTTTTTTCCTCCAAAATGTAAAGGATTGATTTCTATCCTACATAAAAATAGGAATCCATTTCTACAAGCCAAAGGGCTTCAAAGGAATTTTTTCTTTGCAAATACTATCCTATAGAATTTCTACAAAATTTCTACAAACCAAAAGAGGCCTCAGTGTTCACGATTTTCAACTCTAGGTGTTTGATGGTTTGTAGACCGTCTGATCAAGAATGGACCAACATATCAGCATGAACATTGCCATGCTACGGTGACATCGACAGCGATCTGTCTACAGTGTCGCCTACCCTCGTCTACATCAACGACTTCATGCATGTTGCTTCTGTAAGCTCTCGGGTTTAAACAAGTTTGCTCCGCTGGAGGTACGAAGGCGACAACGAGCTTTGCTAATGGTGTGTCGCTGGTGGATGCAAGAGAAAAATGATTTCGATGTTTTTCTATATTTTTCTACAAGGATGTTTATGTAAGGACTTGTGCAGCTTAATAAAAGACATTTTTGCAAAAATAATAATACACAAGAGGAACATAGAAGAAAGGTGTGAATTGCTGGCAACATTGAAAATGGACAGGAAAAAAGACAAAACACTAGACAACGCAAGAAAAATATGTGGTGAAGATAACAAAGAAGAGAAAATCAAAGGAAATAACAAAGTAGTACTATATATGTATAGTTATATCAAGGGGTCTTTACACCTCGCTTCGTTTCGATGTCTGCATTGGAGGGCTTCGTATTGGATTGGCTGGTATAGCAATTCAACAAGGAAACTGAAATGGCATGAATACGAAATTGCTTGTTTGCTTGTTCACTGAATTGATCATGTTATCCAAGTAAGATTTTGATACAAATTATTGTTTGGATGACAAACTATGAAATTGCATAGTTACATGGATTATGATTTATTCATGTGCCCAAAAACAAAGTCTACACAACCTATGACAATGATTACATGATTATATAGCAAAAAAAGGATCACACGACAACACCAATAATTAAACACCTCAGTAATCTTCACAAATATAGACAAACATAAATATGCTTGAGGAGGAGGAGCTTGTCCAGCAGCGGCTCATACCATTGTCGATCCATGCCAAATTCAAATGATTGGAGCGATGCGACCTCAGGATGGACGTCAGCGGCATTTGGTGGGGCGATGGAGGTGGTGAAATGGGCCGACGACAGCAAGATTGTTGTCGATGGAGGCACGGGAGCCAGAAGGGCGGTGGCTGAAACCAAGCCCGCGCGGGTATTAATATGCGCAAAAGGAGGCCACCAATACTCTAGATATGAGGTGGGGGTGTGTTCTAGTTGAATGAAAAAATTATTTGAGAGTGACCGAACTTACATCATCTGTTCGGGTCATTAGTTACCTAAAAAAATGCTAAAACGTTAGTTACTATTGAGTATGACGAGTGATGTTCTGACCTCAAGCTCATGTGAGCTCGAGTGAGTATTAAGATTTATAAAGAAAAATAAATTTAAAAATATGACTTTTTGTGTAAAACATTCACAGGTATTTTCATTGCTTCAAATTTTCATCATGAAATGACATTCGTGCAACACGTAGCAAAATACATGGAGTAACATTTTGAGCACTGTATTTTTTTGGGTCACGTTTTCCATGAATCCGGGTGATGAAACTTTGCAAGCAATGATAGCTTTTGCCAATGTTTGGCGAAAAAAAGCTCAGAACAGCCGCGTCCTTGAGTACATGCCCTTTTACTATTGAGTTACGCTTGGAAATTCTTAGAGGGGAGCACACACCGCCATTTTGATGTAGTTTCGCTTGTGAATTGTTCTTGTTTCTATTTCGCAAAAAATTAATAAATGTTTCTTGTTTCTGAGCTAACCAGTGACAAATCAACACTCACACCGCTCGGTATGAACGGTTAGCTTTCTTGAACCAAGAATTATTATAATAAAAAAAAATCACACTCACGATTCAATAACATGCTTGCATCCATCCTTGTTGGTCGAAACAAGTTCCACTCCAAGAATTCAAAATAACATTTCGCTAAAAATATGCACTACGACGATCTTGTGCAAAGTGCTTCTTGCTACTCCAACTTGTGTGTTCTTCATCGAACCACCTATTTTTCCTGGCAAATTTGACCATTTTGACCTCTGGGCGAAATCAATTCACGGAATGAACTGCCCGTGAAACTATTTCACATCCCTAACATTTTTGTGTAGCGCCCGCCACGACGGCGCCACACCCTACTGTGCAGCGCCTAGCACGGGGGCGTTGCACACCAGTCCACCGTGGCAGCCCCTGGGCCCGCACCCAGCAGTGCAACGCCTCCGGGCTAGGCGCCACACATGTAATGTGCAGCGCTGGGCGTAGGCGCTGCACGGTGACTTAGATGCCAGCCGCCCGCTCCCCCTCCCCCACCCCACCCATTCGTTCGGTTTTGAAGTAACAGAAGCAGCGGCGCGGCGGGTTCCTCCTCTCCCCCTCTCAATCCCCTCTCCCAAATCCTTCAGATCCGACGATTTGGTCCGTGCATTTCTTCACCAATCCATCCTAGAAGGTACTCTCTTCCGATCCCCTTATTTCTATCCATAGAAAATATGATATTTTGAAGATTTGGGGAATACTTGTTTGATTAGATTAGATTTGAATCTTGCATGTATTAGAACTTTGCATGTATTGATTTGTTTGATTGATTTGGGGAACCCTTGTTTGTTTGATTTGTGGAACCCTAGTTTAGTTTATGGAAGAGTTATTTTTATGAAGTAGGCATAGTTTATGGAAAAGTTATTTGTATGAAGTAGGCCTAGTTATTTGTGGAAGCCTTTTTTATTAGTTATGTTTGATTTGATATGGTTGGATACATAGATTGGTATGGTTGCATCTAGTAGGCCTACTTTAGTTTTTTTGTATTCAAAAGATAATCGTGTTGACAAGAAAGCTTTCTTGCAAATTGCTAGGATGGTTTGGCTTCTCAATGATCATTGGGATCTACAACACCGGTCGTACGCTATGTCGGTGAAGCAGCAGGTAATAATGAAAGTTGCCGGTGTTATGAATTTCGTGTTTTTTTTCAAACACATACCCCCCATATGTAATGATTTGTTTGTTTGCTTGTAGGAGCTTGCACCTCTGAAGCTTCGGGCTCACGGGGTCAACCTTGGGTGGATGCGCTATGATGAGCGGTACACGCCGTATGTTAGGGAGACAGGACTTCTCCCTTTCATTCAGTTGGTCAGCCGGTCGACGCCACCCAACAATGCTCCAGCACTCACCGCGCTTATTGATCATTGGAGGCCGGAGACACACACTTTCCATCTTCGGACTGGGGAGATGACCGTGACGCTCTAGGATATAGCTATGATCACCGGTCTTCCTATCGATGGGAATCCTCTATGTATGAGCACCGATTCTGATAGGTGGCGCGAGCAAATGCTTGCCCTTATCGGTATGGTTCTTCCGGAGCCGTGGGAACCAGAAGTAGAAGGCAAGAAGAAGGAAAGAATCGCAGCCGGTGCTACTTTCACGTGGATTGTATCGAACTTCAGTAATTGCCCTGAGGATGCTGATGAGGACACGGTGAAGACATATGCTCGTGTCTACATGTGGTACGTGATATCCAGGAGTATGTTTGCTGATGGCACAGGCAAGAATGCTCCATGGATGTGGCTCAAGGCGTTGACCGTCTTCGATAGCAAATGGAGTTGGGGTTCGGCGACACTGGCTTACTTGTATAGACAGGTATGAAGTTGTTTCTGTTTCAATTCATTGGTACATTATGAATGCGATCTTGCTGTTAACTCAACCATGTTCTCTTTTATGTGCAGTTGGACGAAGCCTGTTGTAGGCTATCTGGAGGTATTGGTGGTTGTTTGCTCGCACTTTCCATATGGAGCTGGGAGCGTTTGCCGGTTGGACGACCGAAGACCGTGAAGTTCGATGATTGGGACGAGAAAGACGACCCACTACGGCTCCCCACTTGGGCTTACAAGTGGGATGTGTTAAATGAGATGACGGATGATCCCTCGGTCATGTACAAGCTGTACAGGAGCGAGATGGACGCGATCACGCCTGAGCAGGTGAATCGACATTGCATAAGTTATTATCATGCTTCCATCNAGTAGAAGGCAAGAAGAAGGAAAGAGTCGCAGCCGGTGCTACTTTCACGTGGATTGTATCGAACTTCAGTAATTGCCCTGAGGATGCTGATGAGGACACGGTGAAGACATATGCTCGTGTCTACATGTGGTACGTGATATCCAGGAGTATGTTTGCTGATGGCACAGGCAAGAATGCTCCATGGATGTGGCTCAAGGCGTTGACCGTCTTCGATAGCAAATGGAGTTGGGGTTCGGCGACACTGGCTTACTTGTATAGACAGGTATGAAGTTGTTTCTGTTTCAATTCATTGGTACATTATGAATGCGATCTTGCTGTTAACTCAACCATGTTCTCTTTTATGTGCAGTTGGACGAAGCCTGTTGTAGGCTATCTGGAGGTATTGGTGGTTGTTTGCTCGCACTTTCCATATGGAGCTGGGAGCGTTTGCCGGTTGGACGACCGAAGACCGTGAAGTTCGATGATTGGGACGAGAAAGACGACCCACTACGGCTCCCCACTTGGGCTTACAAGTGGGATGTGTTAAATGAGATGACGGATGATCCCTCGGTCATGTACAAGCTGTACAGGAGCGAGATGGACGCGATCACGCCTGAGCAGGTGAATCGACATTGCATAAGTTATTATCATGCTTCCATCGTAACTCGATATCAATTTTGCATTCTATCCCATTTTGTAGGTTGAATGGGAACCATATGGAAAAGGAGAGAGTTTTGGGAACCCTATAGAGTTCAGGCTGAATCCGATGTGCACTAGGGATAGGGATCTCTGGCATATGCGGTGTCCACTCATATGCAACTGGGCGGTTGAGCTTCACCTGCCACATCGGGTGTACCGTCAGTTTGGTTTGTTCATGCCACACCCGCCGGAGTGGGAGGACACCTCCATAGTGTTACACGCGTAAGATATAATCAACCTTGAGCAATTAGCAGCTTCTCGGCGGTTTCGATGACGCTAATATTATGTTTCTAACTTGCAGGTTGGATAGGAAAAAGCAGCGGAAGATCAAGGATTGGGCCAAGCATCACAACAACTATGTCATACAGTGGGCGCTTGCTGTGGAGCAAGCTAGGGCTGGAAAACGAGCCAAGCTTCGTGAGCACTGCCCGATTGCGTTCAACAACTATCTAACATGGTTTCTAGGCGTCAACCGTGTGGAGGTATGCAAGCCGGCGTATGATGATGAGATTTTGGAAGAACCCACCGTCTTTGATGAGGTAGCCCAGCACCAGTACAACACATTAGTCAGGAAAGGCAACTCAGTGATCCCTGCGGGGCCAATGATGAACTTTGTGGTATTTGCCCTTTTGCTTTTCAATTCGCACTATTCACATCTTCACTTGCCTAACACGTTAATACCGTTTCTGTTCATAGCGTGCCCAGATCAAGAAAGCAGCTGATGAGACCGACAGTATTCTGGAAACAACCCCGGCTAGCAAAAGCGATGGGGAAGGTGCACTTCGAGCATTCATTAAGGTTCACATCTTCTTTAAACTAGCACTTAACATGTGTTGCTACGTTCGATGTCTCATTCACTTGTTCATGTTGCAGCGCCAGGGCCAAAAGTTAAGGCGGCTGCCAAGCCTTTTCGGTTGTCGCGACCCCGAGTATGTATCACCAGAACGTTCTAGGTCGGCGACACCATCAGATCCAACTTCTGGCCATGCTAATCCTTTGGATGATGAGGATGTGGGTGTGGTCACCCAAGAGGTATGGCCTGAGGTATGGCCTGAGGATATATATTCACTTGTTGATGCATTGCTAACTATATCCTCACACACGGTCTTTCCATATCTTTTGTGGATGCATAGGTTCCTGATGATATGACCTTGGGGACCTACAAGGTTCGTTCTGCATACGAGTTAAAGCCTAGGAAGGGATTCAAGAAATACACACATGAGGACTTCACCCAAAGAGGCAAAAGGACGGTCGGCACCTCGCGGATGGCGGCTTTAGATGACTATTTGGATGACGATGTGGATGACGTGGAGGAACCGGAGCTGGAGCGGGTTCGTCTTCCTAGGAAGGTGAAGAAGATTTACTGCAAGAGAGGGGGAGGAGCCAGCAAGTGCGGAAGGAACTAGTCGTCGTCCTCTTTTAGTAATGGTAGTAATGGTAGCTCTATGTTGAACTCTTTGTTGGTGGTAATGTCGAACTTGTCGTGTGGTGATGGTCACTCTATGTGTTGAACTCTATGTTGGTGGTAATGTTTAACTAGAAGTTCTTAGTAATGCTTATTGTGTGATGCAACTATCTGTGATGCAACTATCTATGACTTGAAATGACCCAGTTAGAGGGACAAAAAAACTAGAGCAACAAAGAGCAACAGAAAGTTGGACAAGTTACAGACCTGTGTGGCGCCTAGCCTGGAGGCGCCACACTCCACAGTGCAACGCCTACCTTCCAGGCGTTGCACTGTACAATGTGGCGCCTCCAGGCTAGGCGCCACACAGGTCTGTAACTTGTCCAACTTTCTGTTGCTCCCTGGATAGTTAGAGACCTGTGCGACGCCTAGGCTGGAGGCGTCACACTCTATAGTGCAACGCCTAGCCCGCAGGCGCTGTACTATGGAGTGCGACGTCTCCATCGCAGACGCTGCACAAACACTTAGAGAAATTTTTGGCCCAAACTGGAGGCATACATTATGTTGCTCTCTGGATAGCTACAGACCTGTGCAGCGCCTAGCCTGTAGGCGTCACACTCCATAGTGCAACGGCTGGACCGCAGGTGCTGCACTATGGAGTGTGACGCCTACAGGCTAGGCGCTGCACAGGTCTGTAGCTTGACATACATTCTGTTGCTCTCTGGATAGCTACAGACCTGTGCAGCGCCTAGCCTGTGGGCGTCACACTCCATAGTGCAACGCCTGGCCCGCAGGCGCTGCACTATGGAGTGTGACGCCTCCATGCTGGGCGCTGCACAGGTCTGTAGCTTGACATACATTATGTTGCTCTCTGGATAGCTACAGACATGTGCAGCGCCTGGCCTGTGGACGTCACACACCATAGTGCAACGCCTAGCTTGCAGGCGCTGCACTATGGACTTAGTGATTTTTTTAGCATATGCAGACATTGTAAGATGATGTGAAGTAGGATCGATACATAGCAATCTAACAACTGTGAAGAGAACATATGCACGAAGTAGTTCACGACATATAGTAGTTCATAACACATAGTACTTCACGACACATAGTAGTTCTTACAACCAAATCGAGGAGGAGACATAGTAGGTCACAAAACATAGTAGTTATTACAACCAAATCGAGGAGGAGACATAGTAGTTCACAACCAAATCCAGGAGGAGACATAGTACTTCATGACACGTTGTAAGTGCATCTAGTGCCACCCCTAGTTGGTTTTGGAGTATTGACCACAAATGTGGTTGAGGGACTAATGCGTTTGTGAGAATTGCAGGATAACGCAGGTAGTGTCCCTCATTGATTCGGTTTACCCACCGGAGATGACCCCTAAAAATGTATGAAGACATTGACGACAATGGTGGTATGTGAAGATATTCACATTGAAGACTATGACATGAGAAGACATTGAGTGAAGACTATGGAGCACGAAGACTGTGTCGTTTCGTTGTTTCCTTTTCTTCTTTGTTGAGTCATAGGAACCACCGTACTGTTAAGTGGGGTCCAAGTGATCATAGTCAGAATGACTGAAGTGATGCTCAGCCCAAATCCTATGTCTTCGAGCGAAGACAATGAGAGCAAAACTTATCCAGAGCTGGATGAGTCAGCTTTGCTTGTAGCCCAAGTAAAGTTGCCGTGTGTGTTTGAAATCTGACCGTTGGAACACGTGTCAGTTCCTTAGTGACCCAGGGTCATTTCGGACATATCAGGTCGGGTTGCCTAGTGGCTATAAATAGCCCACCCCCTACACCATAAATTGGTGGTTGCTCAGAGTTAGTGCACGACTTTTGTCGTTTGAGAGCAACCCACCTCGAAGCCTTTGAGAGAGAGAAATCCTTGCGAGGACAAAGCCCAAACACCCAGAGCCAAAGAGTGTTAGGCATCACTGAAGTCTTTCTGTCTGTGTGACCTGAAGACTTATTACACTTGAGGACTGTGAATCCTCCAGCCGGTTAGGCGTCGCGTTCTGAGCATCCAAGAGTCATTATGGATTGCCGGTGAACACAGTCTGTGAAGGTTCGGAAGTCTACCTTGAAGACTTACCAGAGTGATTGGGCAAGGACTGTGTGTCCTTAGCTCAAGGGGAATAAGGTGAAGATGCGGTCTTATGAGTTGAATCTCAGCCTCCCTAACCAGATGTACAGTTGTCACAGCAACTAGAACTGGTCCAACAAATCCTGTGTCTTCAACAAGTGACTGGTTCTATCTCCTCCCTCTCTTTACTTTGAGTTTGTCTTCGTGAAGTCATTGCCTATCTATCATACATTTGACTTCATTGCTTGACTACTTTTGTTGATTGGCTTCATACTATCTTTCATCCTGATCCTTATTACCAAGCTGCTATTAGTCTTGTACTTTCACGTTATTGCATACTAGACTATGGTTTGCTTGTTGTAGTTTATCTTCCGCTGCATATCAATTAGGTCATTTCTATTGTTTGTCTTTGAAACATCCATGTTTTGAAGACTTTCCTAAAAATCGCCTATTCACCCCCCCCCCCTCTAGTCGATAACTAGCACTTTCAATTGGTATCAGAGCAAGGTACTCCCTTGTTCTGTGTGATTCGGTTTAACCACCTGGAGTTTTAGCTATGTCGACTGGAGGGATAATCAAAGTCTCCGCTGCTTGCCCCGTGTTCGATGGAACTGACTATCCCTACTGGAAGAATAAGATGTGCATGCATCTTGAAGCCATTGATGTCGACCTCTGGTATGTCGTCAAGAACGGCGTTCCCAAATCTGGTGAAGGTGTCACCCGTGCTGATGTCAAGAAGTTCATTCAACTGGACTCTACTGCAAAGAACATCATTTGTGGTCAACTGACCAAAGGACAGTATGGCCGTGTGAGTGCTCTGGAAACGTCGAAGCTATTCTGGGACTGGCTATCCAAGGTCAACGAAGGCGTCTCAACCCAGAGAGATCAAAGGACCAGTGTTCTTCGCAACCTCTTCAACCGCTTCAAGAGAAACGACAATGAAAATGTCCAGCTCACGTTCGTTCGCCTCACTGACATCAAATGAGCTTCATGCTCTCGGCGCCACTGAGATCACCAAGCATGAAATCGTCAAGACACTACTGAGATCACTTGACAGCTCTTTTGACACCCTTACCCTCATGATACAAGAACGTCCTGACTTCAAGACACTCGATCCGTCTGATATACTTGAGAGGTCAACACACATGAGTTCCAGCTTTCTGAGAAAAGAGATATCTATGGTCCCAACTATGGCCGAACTCGCGCTTTGAAGGCAAAAGTTGTTTCCTCATCTAAAGAAGAATCTGACTGCGGTTCTGATGATCTTGAAGGCATTGGAAAGGAACTTGCTATGCTTGTGAAGAAGTTCCAGAAGTTCACTAGGAAGAAAGGCTTCAGAAAGTCTTCACGATCCAGCTCAAGAAATGATGAAGCTTCCACTCATGACTACAAGAAGAGAACCTGTCACAAGTGCAAGAAAACTGGACACTATATCTCTGAGTGTCCACAGTGGGACAATGAGAAGAAGAAGAAGAAGAGAAAGGAATATGATTCTGATGACAAGAAGAAGAAGAAATCTTCAAAGTCTTCTTCCAAGTCCTCATCGAAGTCTTCATCTCATAAGAAGAGCTCATCTGGCAAGGCTCGTGCTTTTGTTGGCAAGGAAATGGATTCAGAGGAGGAGTCTGCTTCTGAGGAGGTGGAGGTGGAGTCTGAAGAGGAGTCCGACCCTGGCGTTGCAAGCCTGGCTTTAGCCACAGCCTATGTTGCCAAGTCCATCTTCAACACTGAAGACAATGACTTCTACACCAACGCTGAAGCTGATGACAAGGACGACCCTGCTCCCACCTACTGCTTCATGGCACGCGGTGCCAAGGTAAAATCGTGTGATGCTTACTTTCAAACATCAAGTGAAGATGACTCTGATTGTGAATCCAAACCCAGCTACAAAACACTTGCTAAAATTGCAACCGAACAACAAAGAGCTATGGAACATACTCAAAAACTGTTAGACAAAAGCGATGACCTGTTGGACGCGGAAATGACACGTTCATAGTCCTTAGTTGAAGACATTAAAAATCTTCATGCTAAGTACCAAGAACTTGAAAGTCGTCATGAAATGCTCTCAACTACTCATGGAAGGTTCTCCTATGATTATCTTCAAAGGAAGCAAGAGCTTGAGAAATTGAGACGGCTCATGAAGATCTTCAAAAAGAGAATGAGTCACTTCGCGCTCAACAGATCAGTTCCTCTCAGGATGGATTTGAACCACCATGTCTAAAATGTCTTGAGCGTGATATCGCTACCTCTGTTGCTGAATGTTCAACTGCTGCTACTGTTGCATTGTCTTCAACTACTAATGTGGTAACTAACCCCTCTGCGGAGGATACCACTGCTATTGTTGATGAAAATGCTAGGTTGAAGACATTGCTTGAAACAGGGATGTATAAAAGTCTGAAAGGGCATCAGACACTTTGCGATGTCCTCAAAAAGCAGATACTGAACCGAAACCCTAGGAAAGAGGGTGTTGGGTTCGAGAGGAAAATGAATGTTGATGGTTCCTACTGGAATCCTGAGCAGTATCCCAAAACCACATGGGTTGCTGCAAAGGGACCTTCAGTGGATCCTTCCACCCTATCTGGCTTTACCTGTGCTAACCCTATTACCATTGGTGAATCCTTTGATGCAAACTATAAGCTGTTCAAGTATCAGAATGGTGAAGTGTTTGCCAGGTATATTGGTACTAACTGCAGGAATGGATCACCTATGAAGAAGATCTGGGTTCCCAAAAGCTGTCTTGAGAATCTTCCAGTGAATGTCATCATGACACCACCTGGGAAGAAGACAAACCCCAGACCTAAGGCGTCATATGGTCCAAAGGCTTCATACAGACAGAGGACTCACCTGAGTCACCCTAACACCAATGTTTTGCAGGGAAACCGCACTCAAATTTATGAATATGAGCGTGTGTCTTCAAACCGCTATGTTCATAGAACTAAGAACTTTTCTGCTTATTCATATGAGTATCATTCATCTCCTGCAAGGCTATTTGCTAGGGCACCAAAGCCGAAATTCTCAGATGCTGCACTTAGACTCATTGCTTCTAAGCCACCCCTGAAGATGTGGGTGGTTAAGAAGAATTAACTCTCTTTTGCAGGAAAGGGTCTCCAGCCAAAAATCAAAGGCGTCTGATGCTATTGCTGGGGACCTAAAACATCTTGTAGGGCACAAGATCAAATGCCCAAATGGTCTCACTATGTATTTTGTTCCGGAATCGTTTGCCATTCATCCTATCAGTCCTAATCTTGATTTAAGCTTCAATAATCCACTTGCCCGTCAAATGTTTATGCTTCACAATGCTCTTGGTTAAGCCTATCCCCCTAATTGTACTGTAGGGTATAGGAAAGATGATCTATACATGGTATATTTCTCAGCAGGTCCACAACTTGCCGTATGTCTTCTTCCAAAGCTTCAGAATGCTGGCTCTGGCATCGGAGGCTGGGGCATGCTGGCATGAGGAACTTACACACACTCGCCAAAAAGAAGCATGTCATAGGCATCGAAGGTGTCAAGTTCAAGAAGGATCATCTGTGTGGTGCCTGCGAAGCTGGAAAGATGACTAGGGCAAAGCACCACTCGAAGACAATCATGACGACATCTCAACCCTTCGAGTTGTTACACATGGATTTGTTTGGCCCTACTCATTACTCAACCCTCACAACAACTGCTTGTCTCTATGGCTTCGTCATTGTTGATGACTACTCAAGATACACATGGGTGCACATAATTCTCTACAAGACTGAAGTGCAAGATGTCTTCAGACGCTTCGCCAATCGAGCAATGAACAATTATGGCGTCAAGATCAAGCATATCAGAAGTGATAATGGCACTGAATTCAAGAACACCAGACTTGATCTTTATCTGGATACCATGGGAATCACTCATGAGTTCTCTGCTCCATACACACCTCAGCAAAATGGCATCGTGGAGCGCAAGAACAGAACCCTCATTGAGATGGCTCGAACAATGCTCGACGAGTATAAGACACCAAGAAAGTTCTGGCCTGAAGCTATTGATACAGCATGTCACATCATCAACCGTGTTTATATCCATAAGCTTCTGAACAAAACATCCTATGAGCTCCTTACTGGCAAGAAGCCAAATGTCAGCTACTTCAGAGTATTTGGGGCTAAGTGCTGGATCAAGGATCCCCATCACAAGTCAAAATTTGAACCCAAAGCTCACGAAGGCTTCATGCTCGGTTTCGGAAAGGACTCACACTCTTACAGAGTCTTCAATCTCTATCTCTACAAAATCGTCGAAGCTGTAGATGTGCGATTTGATGAAACCAATGGTTCACAAAGAGAGTTCCTGCCAAGTACACTAGACGAAGCTCCGCCCAGCGAATCTATCAAGCTAATGGGAACTGGTGAAATCATGCCTTCTGAAGCACAACCTGAAGAGGAACTTATCATTTATGCACCTAACCAACCAGAAGACAATGCTCAGCCTGAAGAAAATCCTCCCAATGATGACAATGATCAGCAAGAGCAAAGTCTTCGTCCAGTTCATCCTCGAGTTGCAAATGAAGTACAAATTGAGAACATAATCGATAGCATCAATGCACCTAGTCCGCTTACTCGCTCAAGAGCAACACAGCTAGCAAATTTCTGTGGGCACTTTTCTTTTGTGTCAATATCAGAACCCAAGAAAGTTGTTAAAGCCTTTATGGAACCAGAATGGATACAAGCTATGCAAGAAGAACTTCAACAGTTCAAGTTGAATAATGTTTGGGAACTTGTCAAGCGCCTTGACCCTCGCAAGCATAAAATTATTGGCACCAAATGGATATATCAAAACAAGCAAGATGAGCATGGTCAAGTCATCAGAAACAAAGCACGACTTGTGGCTCAAGGATATACTCAAGTTGAAGGAATTGACTTCGATGAAACATTTGCTCCTGTAGCTAGGCTTGAAGCTATTCGCATACTACTAGCCTATGCTAACCACCACAACATCTTGCTATATCAAATGGATGTGAAGAGTGCATTTCTCAACGGCAAGATTGAAGAAGAAGTATATGTCGCTCAACCACCTGGCTTTGAAGATCCAAAACATCCGGATATGGTGTACAAGCTAAATAAAGCACTGTATGGCCTCAAACAAGCTCCTCGCGCCTGGTATGATACAATCAAAGACTTCCTGAAGAGCAAAGGCTTCAAACCTGGATCCCTTGATCCCACACTCTTCACGAAGACATATGATGGTGAACTGTTCGTATGCCAAATATATGTGGATGACATTATCTTCGGCTGCACCAACCAGAAGTATAGTGATGAGTTTGGATACATGATGCAAGAACAATATCAGATGTCCATGATGGGAGAGCTCAAGTTCTTCCTTGGTCTTCAAATTCGTCAGCAAAGGAATGGCATCTTTATATCTCAAGAAAAATACCTCCAAGATTGTCTGAAGAAGTTTGGAATGCAAGAGTGCAAAGGATACACGACGCCAATGCCAGCCAAACACCATCTGGGTCCCGACGACAATGGTAAAGAGTTCGATCAAAAGGTATACCGCTCCATGATTGGTTCCTTACTTTACCTATGTGCATCTAGGCCAGATATTATGCTTAGTGTTTGCATGTGTGCTCGATTCCAAGCG
>LR880969.1:739972613-739998178 GCA_904067115.1 Aegilops sharonensis
TTTGTTGGCTACCTCTTGGTTGGCTTGGCACTTGTTGGCTACCACTTGGTTGGCTCCCTTGTGTAGCTCCTTGTTGGCTTGTGCTTGCATCATTTGTCTTGGACCTTTTCCTTGGTTTCGTACATTTTCTTTTGTTGTGGCCATGACCTTTGCACTCCCCACAACGGGAGCTCTCACGAGGCTCTTGGAATTGGTCGTTGCCCGCTTCGCGGCGGCCACCATGGCCCCATCCGTCCATGTCTCCTCTAAGACGCTTTGTCTGACGTCTACCTCGTTTAACAACCTTCAACTCCGGATCCGGCCATAGTTGAACTCCATGATACTCCTGCCATTGTGATTGGTCAAAGTACGGGTGAAAGCGGGGAGCCCATGTTTTCTTGACCGTCATGATTGAGAACTCCGACTCCCTCACGGTGCGTGGGTGATTGACGTCCACATGCCTAACGCAACCGGCGGTATACAAGTGTGAGCATGGGAGATGAAGCAACAACGGCCTCCCGCAAGTGCAATCACATTGTGTTAACGACACCTTGAAAGCCCGACCTCCATGTTGCCGGCCATCGTTTGTGGTTCCTCCTGGCTCTTTCACTTCGTACTTCCACTCTTCGTTGTCATATAATATAGCTTCTTCTGAGTCCGCCTTCCGTGATTGAAATACCAACCATTCATCAACTTTGGGTGGGAACTTGTACTTGTACTTCCGTGGGTTCTCACCCGCTATTTGTGCATCGGTTTCCATCGAGTACTTTACAAAGTACGCATTCATCTTGTCAAATGTGTATTGAACTATTGCCGTCACGGGTAATCCACGTGCACCTTTGAGCACCCTATTGAAGCATTCCGCCATATTGCTTGTCATTTGACCGTATCTCCGGCCACCTTCATCAAAGGCACGTGCCCACTTGTTCCGGTATTGAATGTGCCTATTGAGAAAGTCTTGACCCCCGGCATCAAGTTTTTTGTGTGCGAGCAATTTGTGGTACAAAGTGGCGAAGCGCTTCTCGGAGAAAGCAAGACAACAATCTTGAAGATCATCGGCCAACTCCTTAAGGCCACATGCCCTATAGAAGTTCGAACAAAAGTGCCTCATGCACCATCGATGGTGCAACNCTCTCACGAGGCTCTTGGAATTGGTCGTTGCCCGCTTCGCGGCGGCCACCATGGCCCCATCCGTCCATGTCTCCTCTAAGACGCTTTGTCTTACGTCTACCCCGTTTAACAACCTTCAACTCCGGATCCGGCCATAGTTGAACTCCATGATACTCCGGCCATTGTGATTGGTCAAAGTACGGGTGAAAGCGGGGAGCCCATGTTTTCTTGACCGTCATGATTGAGAACTCCGACTCCCTCACGGTGCGTGGGTGATTGATGTCCACATTCCTAACGCGACCGGCGGTATACAAGTGTGAGCATGGGAGATGAAGCAACAACGGCCTCCCGCAAGTGCAATCACATTGTGTTAACGACACCTTGAAAGCCCGACCTCCATGTTGCCGGCCATCGTTTGTGGTTCCTCCTGGCTCTTTCACTTCGTACTTCCACTCTTCGTTGTCATATAATATAGCTTCTTCTGAGTCCGCCTTCCGTGATTGAAATACCAACCATTCATCAACTTTGGGTGGGAACTTGTACTTGTACTTCCGTGGGTTCTCACCCGCTATTTGTGCATCGGTTTCCATCGAGTACTTTACAAAGTACGCATTCATCTTGTCAAATGTGTATTGAACTATTGCCGTCACGGGTAATCCACGTGCACCTTTGAGCACCCTATTGAAGCATTCCGCCATATTGCTTGTCATTTGACCGTATCTCCGGCCACCTTCATCAAAGGCACGTGCCCACTTGTTCCGGTATTGAATGTGCCTATTGAGAAAGTCTTGACCCCCGGCTTCAAGTTTTTTGTGTGCGAGCAATTTGTGGTACAAAGTGGCGAAGCGCTTCTCGGAGAAAGCAAGACAACAATCTTGAAGATCATCAGCCAACTCCTTAAGGCCACATGCCCTATAGAAGTTTGAACAAAAGTGCCTCATGCACCATCGATGGTGCAACGGAGCATGCCCGGGAATGTCAATCTCCACCGCGTTAAGAATTCCTTGATGCCGATCCGATATGACACAAATTTCCCTTTGAGCGGGTAACACCTTCGTCCTCAAAAGATGCAGAAACCACTCCCAGTTGTCATTGTTTTCCACCTCAACCAAAGCAAATGCCAATGGCAACACCCGGTTATTGGCATCACTTGCTATCGCAACCAACAAGGTGCCCTTGTATTGTCCGGTCAAGAACGTGCCATCAATTGCGATGATCGGCCTACAATGTTCGAAAGCCCTCACACATTGCTCGAACGCCCAAAAAGCACGGCCAAATACTCTGAGACTTTCCTTCCTTCATGAACCGTTGTTTGGTGCCCATGAGGCTCGACCACATGAACCATGCCCGGGTTTGTCGCGGCCATGGATAACAACAACCTAGGGATTCGGTTGTATGCTTCCTCCCAAGTACCATACAACATCTTAAATGCGGCTTGCTTCGCCTTCCATGCCTTGTCGTACTTCACCTTGTAGTGAAAGATGGCTTTCACAAGGTCAATGACATGTTGGACGCTCATTGTTGGAAGTGTGGATATTGAGTTGGAGAGCCTGTAAGCGATGAACTCGGACGTGAGTTGTTTGTGATTTTGGGACACAATCTTGCCATCCACCCTTTTGCCTTGGCACATGTGAGTTGGCACACAACTCACTACGTGCCAAGTGGGACCTCCTTTCCATGGTCTTGCACGCACAATCCATGGATATATTTCATCTTCACATGCACATGCAACCGTGTAGCGCACTTTGACGTCCGAGTGCACCACCTTGTGTGGACGATAATGCGTAACCGAGTAGTTGTCGAGCCACATCTTCAATTCCAAGAAGGTGTCAAACTTAGAACCTTTAGCAATCCGGTTCTTGTCGTCTCCCAAATCACGATGAGAGCTTGGCCTAACCCCAAGAGGTACACATTGGCCACCATCTACCACGGCTTCATCCGCGAGACTAACATCCTTGAACAATGTAGTCCGATGATCCCGACCAAATACTTTCTCGAAAGCTTCGGCCTCCTTCACCGTGAACCCCTCCGCATCAACTTGTTCATCGGGACCATCGTCATCCGAGTCCGATGCATATGCACGGGAAAAAGGGATGGAAGGGTCCATTGTCTCTTGCAAGTGATATTTGTCGAGATCACCCACATTGTCATCGTCCGCATACTCATCATTGTCCTCTTGCAAAACTTCATCTTGGTTGTTTGTAAACGGGCTCAATGTTGGCCTCACTTCTTGGGTCAAAAGAGGTTCAACAATTTCATCTCGCTTCAAGGGTGTGGGGCTACTAGCAACCAAAGGGGAGGGGTTTCGGTTCAAGTCCAAATGCAAACTTGAATCAACCTTCTTCGTTGCAAATAACTCAAGAGCCTTGTCTAGTGATTCGGCCACCGTCTCCTTGTATGCAATCCAAGGTTGCTCCGAGTTGACACGCATTGTCTTCCAACGGATGTGCATTCCAAAACCAACATTATACCTTCCCTCCAACTCTGTGATGTCACTAGGGTCCGTCCAATTCAAATCTTCCCTAACTTGTTGCAAGAGCTCCGCGTAGCTAGGACTACTATCAAACACCATGTCAACCTCATCGGGTCCGGTTCTACATTGCCTTTCAAAAAGGCGTCCTTGTCCCCATGATGAACAAACACACATGTTCTTCCCATCCCTATAAGCATTCCAAAATCACAAGGTAACATTGCTTCCATGAGTACTAATACAAGGATTAACACGGAATAAAAACCCTAATATATATATCAAACAACAATCCTAACCCTAACCCTAACCCTAACCATAACCATAACCATAACCTAGCCCTAAACCTAACCCTAACACCAACATAAGAACACCCATAAGAATAACCCTAGCATACTAACAAAGCCTAACCATAGAAATTGGCAAACAAACATCTCACATCTCCATGCAAATCTCTAGATCCAAACAAAACTAGGGTTTCCCCAAACTAGCAACAAATGAGCAACGGGAACTTTACTTGGATCAAAACAAGGGGATCGGAGAATATTACCTTGAGGGAGGGTTTGACTTCGAAATCCACGGACAAATTCTTCAAATTTGCAAGATTTGGGAGAGGATTTAAGAGGGGGAGAGAGTGGGAGAGGGGGCAAAGCTCGAGGAGGAGAGTGGGAGAGTGTGTGGTGTGGGGGTGGGGGAGGGGGGGAGGCAGCCAAGTGGCTGGATAAGTCACAGTGCAGCGCCTACGCGCTAGGCGCTGCACTTTACAAGTGTGGCGCCTAGCACGAAGGCGCTGCACATTACATGTGTGGCGCCTAGCGCGGAGGCGTTGCACTGCTGGATGCGGGCCCAGGGGCTGCCAGGGTGGACTGATGTGCGCAACGCCCCCGTGATAGGCGCTGCACAGTAGGGTGCGGCGCCGTCGTGGCGGACGCTACACAAAAAGGTTAGGGGTGTGAAATAGTTTCACGGGCAGTTCATTCCATGAATTGATTTCATCTAGAGATTAAAATGGTCAAATTTGCCATTTTCCCTAGCGACGCATCATCTTATGACCTCAAAAGGGGAGAAGCGCGGAGAAAAGTGAAGTTACGATGCAGCATGTAATGCTAAGCGGAGAGAAAAAGTACAGTGACCACGCCTGCATTTTACAAACACGGAAAGCAAATATTCAATTCGTCAAGAACACGCTGCTACACACGTCGCATTTCACCACACTGACTGCAAAGTTTTTCGACTTGCAATTGCAGGTAAGCAGAGAAGACAATGTAACAAATGAAAGAATTCCATTAATAATGATCTCGAGCGTACAGTATGTAGCAAGATAACATGGCAATGTCATGTCATGTCACTCCTCCGCAGCCTCTAAAAATGAATCTCGTTGTATAAACAACAGTACTACTAATGAAAACAGAGTGGCCCTCCCGCGGCGGTCGAGCGAGGACCGCTGCATCTAGAACATGACGGCGGCGGCGACGGCACCGGCGACGGCGACGAAGCTGACGGAGGAGGCGTAGACGGCGGAGCTGGCGGGGGTGGTGCCGCTGGGCGCGCCGGCAGGTGCGCCCGCCGGTGCTCCGGCGACCGCGGAAGGTGTCATCGCGGAAGGAGCGCCGGTGGGGGCGTCGGTGGGCGGGGCCGGGGGAGAGGCCATCGGGGACGGCGCCGATGCGGTCGGAGGCGTGGCGACCGGGGGCGACCTCGTCGGGGGCGCCGGCAGCGGGGCCATCTTGGGCGCCGGCATGGGCCCCTGCGCGGCGGCGGTGATGGCGAGGAGGGCGACGATGGCGGCGACCACGGCGAAGCGAGCCATTGAGGTAGTGCTGGTGGTGGTGGTGGACGGAAGGAAAGCTGGCTGAGCTTCGCAGACGACGGACGGAGTGCTCTGGCGGCTCTCTGTATGGAAGCTGTGGGAGGGAGAGGTGTGGTGCGCTGCGACTTGTGAGTTGGAGCGAGGGGGAAGCCGCCATTTATAGCGGGAGAAGCAAGGGTTTAGCCGATGGTCGCTGTCACGCGGCGTCGTGTGAGGCACTCTGCGAGGAGACCAGGCCGCCTGTGAGCGCAGGGTTACCGTTAGCGGCGCCGGCCATGTCGACCTGACCCTTGGGGCAGCGGCACCGCGTCGTGGGGTCCAACGGCTAGCTCGGGGGCCACGTGGAGCGTTGGATCGCCAACGGACGCGGCGGATGCGTCCGGGACTTCCCGTTGGGATGGACGTGACGTGACCCTTTGGGCGGTGGGCGCCGACTAGCCGTTGTGGTAGGTTCCGTCGTTCAACGGCCGGGAGGAGGTGCTGTCCTGACAGATGGCACGACAGAACTATGAAAAGAAATTATGCGTGGTCCCCAGTCTCGGGCGGCGCGATGATTCACGAGTATTGCGGTTCGCCGGCCATGTGATCGACCGTTTGTTTGTCTGGAAACTCTTCACGTGAACGGTCGTACTGTTTCCGGCCGTATACGCCTGGACCGCGTTCGCACGGCGGCTGACCGAGTAAATAAACTACAGTAACTCGATGTACAGTAGTGCACACGATGTTAAACCGGAACGGGCTGCGGCCTCTGCTTCCGTTGGCAGTATCCTTGCACTACCGTTGCGGAGGACAACATCTGTTTCGGTGTTTGGGCATGGGCGCATGGCCACGACGACAGCACTGGACTGTGCCAATCGCCGTGGAGGGGACGAACCGTGAGAGCAAACAGACGTTGGAACGGCCTGGCTCTGGCTGGAAAGCTGGGCGTGCGAGGTCGACATGAGCTGTACGAAGCGAGGGGCCTCGCGGGATCCAGCAACGGGCTGTCTATACATCGGCAAGGGAGGTGCATCTAGCTACGACGAAGTTCACAACTACTCCGTAGAAGCAACCGCATTTTGTATGCATGCACCTATACCCGTGCCGTGTGTTCGTCCGTACCCGCGCTAGCCGGAGGCTGGAGCGGGCACACCCTTGTTGAAACTTGAAACTACGGCGTGGCGGCAACACTTGCCGCGGCCGTTTAGCTGATCTGATTGTCACGTTCCGGAGATGAACATTTGCGAATTCGTACCGGACACAACAGCCCCCTCTTAGCTTGCAGCAACGGTGTTTTTTCTAAAGCTCTGACCAAAGAACAATTATTCTACGATATTTTCTTATTAAATAAACCTACAAAGTTATGTATAGACAAAGTAAAATAAGACCCGAGATATACAGAGAGAGAGAGTGTGTGCATTCAGTCCCATTGTCCCCCAACAACGGTAAAATCATCCAATTAGGCAGTCCAAATGTTCGCTCACTCTATCTAACTAGAAAATGGGATATGCACTAGCAAATGCACGCCAAAGATTCCAACACCATACACACAATATGCACTTTATATACGTGCACCTTGCAGTGTGTGAGAAACAACATGTAACACATTGTAACTGTACGATAGAATCTCGAAACAGATTTTCACCTCGCTTTATATATAAAGCAACAACCGACATAGTACACGACCGGACGATACAAGGTGATGGGGTAGCCCTCAAATGCCGATCCCAAGATCACCGGTCCACGCAAGACGCATGCGACTACGCCATCGAAAGAAAGCACGAGAAGATCAGAGTACAACGCCACGCAACGCCCTAAACATCTAAGATCCATGACAACGCCCTCAGGAGGGAAAACGACGCGAAGCGACGCCACTGCCGAGTCCACCATGGACAAGAGTTCTCACCCGGAACCCTGACGCAAAGAGGAGCACCACAACGACGTCTTCAGGAAGAGAGTGGCGCCCGCGGGCGTCGCCGCTTTCGGCGACAAAGCGCGGAGCTTTCGCTCGGCAGCTCCACCGTGTCACCATGAGGCCCCCAGGACACGCCCGACGAGGTCCGATCCCCAGGTCTGGATCGCGGTGTCCCCACTACCAATGGCAGAGAGCACACCCGAGCTACCCGCCGCTACACCTCTTCCGCCCACACGACCAAGAGGAAAGCCACCACCACCGCAATGAAGCTCGCCGGAGAGCCAACCATGCGATCTTGGGCCGCCACCCCGGCATCCATGTCGCAGGCACCGCCCCCATCCACATCAAGGAGCACCCACCATGGTAGGAAGAGTGAAAGGTGACTCTTTTCACTCCTAGCCCGACATTAGCCACGAAGTCTGGGTCGGTGCCTCCAGCGTCGAAGGTGACCACGCCTGCGTCCCCACCTAGTCCCGGTGGACTGGAGAAGACACAACCCCGTGGCTACCGACGACCGCGTTGAGCTGACTCCCACGACGCCATGCCCGTGGCCTCTGGCTTCGATCTGCCTGACAAAGGAACATTGTCTCGACCACCACCATCAACCACTGTACCCGCAAGGAGAGGACTCCCACTGCTCACGGGCACCACCCGGACCGTGCCCATCATTGCCTACCCGGAGCCAGAGCTCCGACCCGCCCCGAGCCCGAGGCTAGTCCGCCCGAGCACGAGCCCCAAGTCATGGCCATCTCCGTGGAGCACGAGAAGAGAGGAGCACCACCACCCGCACCCCGCCACCGAACACCAACCACTGCCACCCGAGCCGCAATGGTTGTTACGCCAGCGAGCGCCACTGATTGCTTGTATCTGCGTTGTATTTCCCCAAAGAGGAGAGGATGATGCAGCACAACAACATTAAGTATTTCCCTCAGTTATGAAATCAAGGCTATCACTCCAGTAGTAGAACCAAGCAACACTATGTGAATAGTACCTGCATACAAATAATAAATACTTCGTAAGAGGGGTTGTCAATCCCTCGGTAATAAGATAGATTAAATAGTATGAGATTTGATAAATATATCTGACTAAAACACAAAATAAAATAAATAAATAAAAAATTACAGCAAGGTATTTTTTTGGGTTTTTGAATAATAGATCTGAAAACAATATGATAGAAAATAGACACGGGCTCCATAGATTTCACTAGTGGCTTCTCTCGAGAAAATAGCATATGGTGGGTATACAAATTAATGTTGGGCAATTGATATAAGAGCAAATAATTATGACGATATCCAAGGCAATGATCATGTATATAGGCATCACGACCAAGATTAGTAGACCGACTCATGCCTGCATCTACTACTATTACTCCACACATCGACCGCTATCCAGCATATGCATCTAGTGTATTGAGTTCATGGAGAAATGGAGTAATGCAATAAGAACGATGAAATGATGTAGACAAGATCTACTCGTGTAGGAATAGATTCCATGTTTTTATCCTTAATAGCAACGATACATGCGTGCATCGCTACCCCTTCCAAACCCAGTTTTATCAAAAATTTCACAAGATTGATAATTATCCAAATATGTGGGATTGTTTTACCTAGAGTTGACACTCTTCTAAACCCACTTTCAATATTACTGCAAACATTATTATCAATAACATAGAGGCTCAAATAAATTTTCAAGATCATAAAAAGCATTATCACCCCAATCATGGTCATTGCAATAAGTAATGGACATAGCAAAATCATCATCACCAAACTTGTAGCATTGCATATCATTAGCACAATTATCATTCATAGAATTTAAAATAACATCATTGCAATCATGCTTTTCATTGAAAGAGCTATCATGAATCACCTTATCAATTTCTTCTTTCAACACTTCATCACAATTTTCAGATTCAAGATTTTCAAGTAAAACTTCATAGAGATAATCAAGTGCACGCAACTACTAGCAATTGGTTTATCATAATTTGATCTTTTGAAAATATTAGCAAGTGGATGAGGATCCATATCAATAGATTTTTAGCACGAGAAGATGCAAGCAAATAGAAGACACATGGCAACACAAGCAGAGATAGCAAACGAGCAAAAAGGCAAACAAAAAAAGGCAAATAAAAAGGCAATATTTTTGTGAAGTGGGGGAGATGAAAACGAGAGGCAAATGACAAATAATGTAAATTGTAAGGAGATGAGATTTTTGATTAGGAACCTAATATATGTTGATGATGTCTCCCCGGCAATGGCGCGAGAAATTCTTCCTGATTGCTTGTATCTACGTTGGTATTTCCCCGAAGAGGAGAGGATGATGCAGCACAACAAGAGTAAGTATTTTCCTCAGTTATGAAACCGAGGTTATCAATCCAGTAGGAGAACCAAGCAACACTATGTAAACGGTACCTGCACACAAATAACAAATACTTGCAACCCAACGCGGAAGAGGGGTTGTCAATCCCTACACGGTAATAAGATAGATTAAATAGTATGATATTTGATAAATAAATCTGACTAAAACACAAAATAAAAAAGTGCAGCAAGGTATTTTTGGTTTTTTTGGAATAATAGATGTGAAAACAATATGATAGAAAATAGACCCGGGGGGCGTAGATTTCACTAGTGGCTTCTCTCGAGAAAATATCATACGGTGGGTAAACAAATTATTGTTGGGCAATTGATAGAAGACCAAATAATTATGATGATATCCAAGGCAACGATCATGTATATAGGCATCACGTCCAAGATTAGTAGACCGACTCCTGCCTGCATCTACTACTATTACTCCACACATTGACTGCTATCCAGCATGCATCTAGTGTATTAAGTTCATGGAGAAACGGAGTAATGCAATAAGAACGATGACATGATGTAGAAAAGATCTATTCATACATGAATAGACCCTATCCTTTTGTCCTTAATAGCAACGATACATGCGTGTCTCGCTACCCCTTCTGTCACTGGGTGAGGACATCGCAAGATCAAACCCATCACAAAGCACCTCTTCCCATTGCAAGATAAATCAATCTAGTTAGGCCAACCCAAACCAAAATTTCGGAGAAGAAACACAGGCTATAATGCATATAAGAGATCAAAGAAGACTCAAATAATATTCATAGATAGATCTGATCATAAACTCATAATTCATCGGATCCCAACAAACACACGCAAAAAGTCATTACATCAAATAGATCTCCAAGAACATCGAGGAGAACATTGTATTGAGAATCAAAAAGAGAGAAGAAGCCATCTAGCTACTGCCCACGGACCCGTAGGTCTATGGTGAACTACTCACACATTATCGGAGGAGCACCAATGAGGATGATGAACACCTCCGTGATCGTGTTCCCCTTCGGCAAGGTGCCGGAATGGGGCTCTAGATTGGATCTCGTGGTTCTGGAACTTGCAGCGGTGGGAACTCTGATCTCCCGACTCCTCTAGGCTTTTGGAATATTTTGGTATTTATAGATCTGAGAGGCGCTGGAAAGGACCTCCGTGGTCCCCATCACCCATCAAGGCATGCTAGGGGCCTCTAGCGTGCCGAGGTGGGTGGTGGGCCCCATGGGCCTCCCCTCGTGCATTTCCTTGGCTCCCAAGTTGTCTTCTAGGCAGAAAAAAAAACTCCAAAAAGTTTCGTGCCATTTGGACTTCGTTTGATATTGATATTCTGTGAAGTAAAAAACAAGCAAAAAACAGCAACTCGCACTGGCACTATGTCAATAGGTTAGTCCAAAAAATAATATAAAATTGCTATAAAATGATTCTAAACATCCAAGAATGGTAATATAACAGCATGAAACAATAAAAAATTATAGATACATTGGATACATATCAGCCACCACCGCGCGACAACCGAACCGGACCACGGCAAGGTGCACGCAAGCCCTGTCGAGGTCCAATACACAACCCGAGAGATCCACGCCCAATACCGCCAATGGAGGTCGCCAAGCGCGTCCCTGTCGTCCAACCAGCAAAGTCGTGGCGTGTCAGCCGCCCACACCGCACCACGCTAGGGGCCGGCCAAGCTAAGCCAGAAACCACCCCCAGCCCTCATCGCTTCCCGCCAGATCTGACGAAGCCGCCGCCGCAGCCTGCTGCCCCCAGCGCGCCAACACCCCCGCCCACACACACACACACACCCCAACTCCACGCAGTCGCCGTTGCACTGCCGCCCGGGTCGCCGGCGCGTCGCCCTGCGCGAGCGCCGCGCTCCTCGCCCGAACTCCGCGTTTGGCGCCACAGGACACCAGGGGAGGAGGGAGAGGAACCTAGTCGCCATCGACGCTAGCCAGGCTTTTCCCAGCTACGACAGGAAGGAGGGGAGGAGAGGAAGTTGTGCTGACGGGCGACAACTAGGGTTTCACCCTGCCGCCCGCGAGAGCGGCCCTGGCGAAAGAAGGGGATGAAACTATTATACAACAAATTTGAAGCGATAAAGTTTAACAATGGTCTTGCGATCAAGTTGCAGCTATGTAAACAAATATATACCTTACACGGGTAAATTTTAACAAATACATTAAGAAGGCTACAGAGAAGTAGATGGCGACCATACTCGTCTCAAACCACTGGCTGGGGCAAGCACAGGTAACGTTGTCATTTATCACTCATTTCAAATGCCACCACCTGATTGTAGCATGCAGATAAAAATATAAATAAAACAAGATGAGTACCGAGCACTCGCAAGACTTACACCAGAGCAGTGATAGATGCACACGGTGCCAACATGGGTTATTTGTGGATTAATTATTTGATAAGAAAGCCAGTTTTGTCCAAACTATGCTTTTTAAGTAAAAGTGGACCAACTACTGAGCATTTTGTATCTAGATGAGATAGTTTTTCTTTGAGTACCATCTAAACTTAGCTCACCACACCAATACACTACCATGAATCCTCCCTCGACTCACCCATGAGGAAGCAATCCATGGCACTCTGTCAGAGCTAAATCCCACACTTATGTTGCTAGTTTTCTGGTAACCATTGTAGTTGTCTAGTCCAGGCATAAATCACCAAGTAGTCACATAACCCCGAACAGGGTTATTCACATAGATTTAACCCTTCAGTGGTGTAGTTCTTTGCCCACATGCGTCCATAGTTTCTTAGTGTTAGTACAAATAGCGCACTTCACATTATGCAACGGGAGAGGGTGATCGACTACTACTCTTACCTTACACTCGACTCCAGTCCAGGGAGTCGGCCAACTGAATTTAATCCGTAATCGTGAGTCTGGACGAATCTATGATATAACCCAGGCGTTTTATGGACAATCTAAGTCCTCCCGAAGGATGTTTCACCCACTTAACAGCTATGATGCATCCCTACACTATTATGCAATCCAACCATATTACCATTCTTTTCCATGTGTATGTCGCGAAATCCCAAACCAAGTGCGACTTCTGGACCAATCTAACCCAAGTTAGTAGGTCGAGGGTTGTCTTTCATGAGGACACGTGTGGTAGTACGCTCATTTTTGGTTCAAAAATATGAGAAGTTAGGTCCTAAGAGCGGCATAAATAGGACAACCCACCATGTTCTTCAACATGGCCTCTCATATTGGCCTTTAAGCATGTTTATCTTGATTAATCCCAGTAATTTTAATCACGTCCCTCTACTCATGTCCACTACAAATTGTGGTTCATAAAACCCACTCAATGAATCAAAATACGACCTCTAACAAGCATGACTAAGCATATCACAATATGGAAGACTGAGAAGTGGATAAATATAAAGCAACTCCTAATCATGCTAGCTAGGATTGTAAGGATAATACATAAAGGATTACAATGATTAGGTTATGCAAAGGAATTGGCTAAACAACTAGCTATCGATATATTAGTAGCTAAATTGAAGAGTTATAGCAGGGGAGACACAAATGTAAGTTTTTAAAGTATTGGTATTCAACATGATCAAAGAGGGTTTGCTTTCCTATTATCGGTGTTTTGCCACTGCCCAGTTCTTGCATGCTAATGTCATCTCCGAACCCTATCGGAAAGAAGCAGAAACACTAGAAATGGCAAGACATGACATTTTACCACTACGGCAGAGACATCAACATGATCATGATATGAAATGTATGACATGGCACAGGGTCCTTTGAAAATGACCTAATGCAACAATTAACATGTTAATTGAAGTTGAAATTCACCACTCATGACATTTCCAACAACTCCAATAATTATTAAAAGGCCATTAATGATGTTTAACTTAAAAAGATAGTTCAGTTTCTTTGCCATAAATATAAATGGCATGAACATATAAGTGATATTTTATAAACATTTTGATATATTATACATATTTTTTTGTCGTGGCGAAATAGTTATGAAGTCTCCAGTTTAAATGTTGTTCTAGAATTACCTAAAATAATTTCTGAAAATAACCCAATTTTTTTGACACGTTGTGTACATACTGTTCGCACACAAACACGTCACCTTGTACCCTCGACGTCGTGGGTGATGCACCGCAGCTCACGTCGAAAGAGACCCGGCCGGAAGCGTGGTACGCAAGACAATCCGGCGGATGCTTTTGAGGACCCAAAACCCCACACGCCCGGGAGGGACCCCGTCAGGGCGCGCGGCGGCTATGGGCTGCCCTAGGTCGACCTGATCGCCCCTAGGGCCTCGAGGTTCGCCACCCTGCAACAAGAAGAACAGACGAAGAACGAGGAAGAAGAAGAATTAGGGTTAAGGAGAAAAGATAAAAGATAAAAAAGTGGTAGATGATTATTCGATTGTGTGTTGTTCAATCGGCCATCACCCCTTAGGTATATAAGAGGCGTCTGGTCTTCCCGTGCAAGAAAAAGGCTTGGATTCACGTCCAAAACCCTAGTCAAATTCGGATTAGTTTTACCCGAACTTTCCAAAACTGTCCGGTTTAAACTGGCTGCACCTTGCGGGTCTTTTTTGTGGTGGTAAACGATCTCGGATGCAAACAAGTCCAAAAGAAATCTTGACCGTTTCGACGAGACTGACAACTTTCATGTTGAACGTTTTTTGATCTGAGGTCATATTGATGGTCCAATAGCTCGCGCAAAACATCTGTTTGCTCGCGCTACCCATCAGACATGGCGTCAGGTGGGGCGCATCATATTTCGCCTCTTGACAGGGCTGCATTCCGATAGCTCTAACTTTTGCATACGAACTTGTATTGGGATGATTTTTATATCAAAATCGATCGTTTTGACGAGACGAAGACAATTCGTGTAGATTATTTTTCCATACGAGGCAGTCTTGAGGGCGTACTCAGTCGAATAGTGTTCTGAATACAAAATCTCAGTACTTCGAACATAACTTCGGCCTTAGAGATGAGACCGGATGGCTATGGCCCAAATATCAAAGTTTCTCATTTTAACGATACGGAACTTTGTCACATTGAGCACTTTTCCATTTAAGGTCTTCTTAATTATGCTTTTGACCATGCCAAAATCCGGTGTCAACACATGCCCCCCTATTTTTCGGCAAAGCTTGTGTGCCGAAAAATAACTTGCGCATAGCTTGCTCTAAGGATGATGTCAACACTCCATCGGCCATTTTGCATGTTCTTAAGACGATAAGTATATATCGGCCATTGCTTGTTTGAACCTCTTGATGCAAGCTTGGGTGGAAACTTCTCAGCTTCTATAACAATCCGGTGATAAGGTTCCATAGATCAAAACCATCCTCCGAACCATATTGTTCTCCCTTTCGCTAGGATTTTGCAGATAATCAAGAATGAACTTCCTCTAATCCTTACTTCGTCTGCATAAAAATTTCATTAGTGGCCGAAGCTGTGGACTTTGGTTCGGCCTTACCTATCTTGAGGAGACGAAGCATCGGCTATTGAGAGAAATGCAGTACACCATGAATAACATAGTAGCCGGATGTTTGTTGTGCCAACTCATTCGAATTGTCATGTCTAAATATATGAACAATACTAAAGCAACCCAAGGTAAATTCTATATCTAGACATACCTCAAGGTAAACTATAAGTGATTCGTCAAAATATTGATAACCCTTGGATATCTGTTGCACTACTCATAACGACTCACTGAAAGCCTCAATGTGATTAGCACCTATGGTACCAAAAAGCTCCAAACCGAATAACATTGCATATTCGTCTTAGATCATTTGTGCATAAATATTTTAAGCGGTATGAGGCTTCATAGAATAGCACCATAAGGAGATATATAAACAACAACAAGACCTTGGACATTGCTACAAATTTAATTATCAATATATAATCACCATGGTACTAGAGAGATAAAGCTAACATTAGTATTATGCATGATGTCAATATGATGCTCAATAATAAAATCAACCATGATTTGGCTTTACATAAATTCTGAAAACTAATAAGCCAAAGCACACCCAATCAAAACGCAAGTCCACTTTGCAGTTTTGGTGAATTGGTCTATGCATAATATTTTCAATGGCATCAATTTGACAGATTTCTATGCAAGCACTTATCTCAATCTCTACTCAAACTAAGGACGATGTTAGAATACCACACCGGCCATTCTTAGATATGTTCTTAGGGCGATAGATAAATATCGGCCATTACCACAATCTCCATGCAGAATTCACCCACCAAAGTATGTATAGCCGAAATAAACAAATGAAATAGCAATAAAATATTTCGGCCCCTTTGTATTAGCAACAATAATGTAACTAACCAAATGTATAGTGATTTGGTAATACCCTGTCATAATATAGAAAATTATGTTGCATCCATGGACCAAAATAAGTCCATGGAGGGTAATTGATCTTACATGTGGATGAATGGCAAAGGCATCAATGGCATTGTTGAAGAAAATGGATGATGTGCTAACCGAAGATTTTGATGTTGTGATGCACACCTTCGGCTTAATTATTTGTTGCTTCCATTCTTCTCTTTCTTCACTTTTATTGCACTTGTCGCAATAGAAGCATGCACATCATTTTTGCTATGAATTATCCTCTTGGGAACCCATGCCATGTTCTTCTGTCTCAGCTCTTGTGCACTAAAATTTTGCAACTCCTTCTTTTCCCAATACAGTAAGCCGAGTGGGCATCTCGGTTGTGATTCCGTATTGACCAATGGCAATTCCTTTTCGGCCTTGTGCACTCTCCATTTCTCTTCTTCTGATTTGGCACTTTGATTCTCAATAATTGGTTGGTTTGTCTCATTGCCTTTAGTAGCCAATGTCAACACTTTAATTGGTTCTTTTTCATTTAAGACCAAATCTGAAGTTGCACTCTTACGACCATCTCTTTTAACATGGTAAACTTGGCTGAACACTTCTTTCTTCTTCTTTGAGTTCTGGACCGATTCCTTATGATTGAAACGGTCTTTAACATGTGATTGTTCAAATGTTGATCTTCTCGGAGCTGCATAATATTGGTGATATGGTCTAAAATAAGATGGAGAATGTGCCCTTGTATCATACATGTCCCATGATGGATATGGATCTATATGAGCATAGGGAGGCATCCACGACATTGGCATTGGCGGCCTAAAATAAGGATATGAATATGTTGCATTAAAATTCTCACTTTGCCAATGCCGATCCTCATATTTGCGCCTTGGGGGTGATCTTGCTTTCTTTGCATGATTTGGCTGATAAGCATTCTTCTCTTCACTCTTCTTTTGATATTTATCCAATAGTCCAGCAAAGGTGATTTTTGATCTCTTACACTTGCGCTTATTTGCGACTTTGTTTTCTTTTGGTTTACTTCCATCGACCATTGGATTTGCTTGCTGCCCCCAGTTCCTAGCATCTCCATTGTAACTTTGATGGAATTCTCGCTCTCAAGATTATGTTCATTATGCTCTTCAACAACTTCTTTACTTGAAAACTTGATCCCATCACCTGCAGTTTTTACCTTCTCTTTAAATGGATCGGCTTGAAGCAGCCGATGCAAAAACTTTTTGCCATCGGGACCAATCGGAATAGATTGGTCATCTCTTGGTGTTTCAACAAAATTCAATCGTCCTTTTTCAATGGACGATTTAACTATTTGACGAAACATGTTGCAATCCTCAAAATTATGCTTGGACGAATGATGCAACTTACAATACATTCGTCCTTGGATTGATGGCTTAACATGGTGATCAAGAACTGTAATGTAATTACTTTTCAGCAACAAATCAAATATTTGATCACACATGCTTGAATTGAAGGTATACTTCTTGTTTTCTAGTCGATCTTGCTGTGTGGACGGCTTTGTTGATAAGCAAACGAATGGTTCATATTTGGAATCTCCCCATTCGGCTATGCATTGTGTTTTCCACTCTACCTCTGATGTCTTTGGATAAGATATTATATTAGCATCAGTTTTCTCAATAGAATTTAACCTCGGCTTTAAATTTCAGAAATGAAGATATTTAGAACATACATGTCTCAGTTGAGACCAAGTGTAAGCCAAGTATGAAATAAGCAAAGCTGCCCAACTAGATATGAACTTTAGATAAAGCAACGGGGAAAGCTTTGGCTATAACAATAAGTCATTATCGGTCTTTATAAATGGCGCAATGGGTTGACCGATATGTTCCATAACAATTTTATTGCTAACAAGTAAATTACCCTTCTTCATTGGTCTTTCAAAATTACTTATGAAGATTTTTCTAATAGATGCATCAACTATGAAGTTGCGACCAAATCTGAAAATAGGAAAATTACTTGCTAGGCATACCTCTTCAAATATGTTGGGAGAGCATGATGGTGGTGTGAATTGAACAATATCTTGCTCCATCTTTGGATGGCTCCCCAATGCCTTATCATCATCTTTTTCTTGATTTCGTGCATCGTTAGTTTGAAGATCTTTGTCCATCAAACTTTCTTCGCCTGCTAGTTCTTGTTCTTGAAGCTCGTCAATTTCTATGGCACAAAACTCATAGGGCAGGAAGTAGGTTCCATTAACTCCAGAAAAATCAAGTATGGTTGTCTTGCTATACTTTGCATGCCCTTTCTCAACAATGTTTGCCTCTTTGGATTTGATAGATTTGGAATATATACTACTTGATTCGGCTTTTTCAACCGAAGCACTTTTAGTTTCCGAATCATCATTCTTTTCACCGGTTATATCAATTGGCAAGGATTCTTTTCTTGAGCTAATTCCCTATCAATTCTCTCTTGGTGAAGTACTTGCACCCTATCGCGCAAATGTTTAACTCCCCTCTCAATTTCAGCCCGGTCTAAATTAGTTTGCCCCCCAATGCTTTTAGGATCTTTCGGCAATGAAGTGTTAGTGTTGCCGAAATTTTGCAATTGTGTAGGGGGTGTATAATATGCTGCCGTACAAGGTGGAGCTGTATGCACTGCTGTATAACCATATGCTCTCTCACCAATACTATCAATTGATAAAGTTTCATCTTCCTGCAAAACTCTAGCCTTTATTGCAGCATAATCAGGAAACAACCCTTTTTCATATTGTTCAAGGAAAAGAGCACTAATCCTCTTGTTTTGTGCCAAGCTCTTTTTTAATGCAGCCACAACCGCTTCTGGAAAGGATTGCTCCGCAATACTTTCATATTCTTTCGGCAATGATTCGTGAATGTTGCCGAAATTCTTGAATTGCATAGAGTATGCATTATATGCTACAGTATTTGATGACGGCACATGTGTTCCTATAAAATTTTCACTTATTCGGCTATGACCATGAAGATGCGGGGCCGAATTATGAGCATCTACAGTTGTATATGGTGCAAAAAATTTACTAACATGAGGTGTAGCATATGACGGTTGAGAGTAACTGGCCGAATAGCTAGTAGTAGCATGGCCAATTCTCCCATCCATCGGCAAGTTTGGATTCACATATTGCAAATTAGTTGCGGGTGAATAAAAAGGTGAAACACTTTCTTGTATGCTATTGAAATTTTTAACATGAGGTGTTTCAAATTGATTAACCAAACCCATCATGTTGTTCATCGGCATATGGATTTGTGGAGTTGCCGATGCATGAAAGTTTGGATACATATGTTGTACGTTGCTAAAATCATAAGAATTTGAAGCATGAAGATTGTTTTGCATCGGCACATGCGCATAATTAGATGCATGATTGATAAAACTAGGGCTAGCCGATACATTATGCTCATTAGGTGATCCAGCAACAACATATGGATTATTTGCATCTATAAAGGGGAATTGGGTATTCATATTACCTTTGTAGATTGCAGCAACTTGATGACGATCTCTTCGTAGCAAAAACGGGCTGGAGACCGTTCAAAGCTTCGTCCCCAGCGGAGTCACCAAAAGTGTGTTCGCACATGAACACGTCACCGTGTACCCTCGACGCCGGGGGTGATGCACCGCAGCTCACGTCGAAGGAGACCCGGCCAGAAGCGTGGTACGCAAGACAATCCGGCCGGTTCTTTTGAGGACCCGAAACCCCATATGCCCGGGAAGGACCCCATCAGGGCGCGCGGCGGCTATGGGTTGCCCTAGGTCGACCTGATCGTCCCTAGGGCCTCGAGGTTCACCGCCCTGCAAAAAGAAGAACAGACGTGAACGGGTCTGTAGCCTAGTGGTTGCAGCGACCTTAGTAGCACCCCAGGTCCTGGGTTCCACTCCCGGTGGGAGCCGATTTAAACAGGCCTGGGCAAAAATTCCTGGAATAAAAAAGGCTGTGGGGCTGTTGCTCTACAGTAAATAGTCAAAAAAACAAGAAGAACAGACGAAGAACGAGGAAGAAGAAGAACTAGGGTTAAGGAGAAAAGATAAAAGATAAAAAAAGTGGTAGATGATTGTTCGATTGTGTGTTATTTAATCGGCCGTCACACCTTAGGCATACAATAGGCGGCTGGACTTCCCGTGCAAGGAAAATTCTTGGATTCACGTCCAAAACCCTAGTCAAATTCGGATTGGTTTTGTCCGAACTTTTCAAAACTGTTTGGTTTAAACTGGCTGCACCTTGTTGGTCTTTTTTGTGGTGGTAAACGATCTCGGATGGAAACATGTCCAAAAGCAATCTTGACCGTTTTGACGAGATGGAGAACTTTCATGTTGAACATTTTTTGATCTGAGGTCATCTTGAGGGTCAAATAGCTCGCGCAAAACATCTGTTTGCTCGCGCTACCCATCAGACATGGCGTCAGGTGGGGCGCGCCATATTTCGCCTCCTGGGAGGGCTGCATTCCGATAGCTCTAACTTTTGCATATGAACTTGGATTAAGATAAGTTTTTATATCAAAATCAATTGTTTCGACGAGACTAAAACAATTCCTGTAGATTATTTTCCCATACGAGGCAGTATTGAGGGCGTAATCAGCCGAATAGTATTCTGGATACAAAATCTCAATACTTCAAACATAACTTCGGCCTTAAAGATGAGACCGAATGGCTATGGCCTGAATATCAAAGTTTCTCATTTTAACGATACAGAACTTTGTCACATTGAGCACTTTTTCATTTGAGGTCTTTTTAATTATGCTTTTGACCATACCAAAATCCGATGTCAACACATACCACATATAATGATAGGTCGGACTAGATGTCAAAGCTTGCAAGCCATCAGGAACTGGTCAAACAGGACTTTGCAGGCCCACATGTCATTCTATCCTTATTGTTTTAATAGTTTTGTTTAGTAAAGGGACTAACGGGCCAGACTCTCACCAACAAGGAAGGGTTAGGGCTAACAACCCCACGCTCAGGTCCGCGTGTTAGTAGCACTGCTGATGTTTGAATGCTAGTGACCAAATGGTACATCAGTGATGTCTCGGGTGTGCGTGTGAGCAGCGAAGATGGTGCTACACGAGACGTGTGAGCGAGCTGAGGTTATGATACGTTTGCATAGGTTTTACCGTCAAAACTTGCTCGAGTGAATAAAAACTAATTAGGACTAACTTTGTTTTCAGCAGACTTTTTATGGTGTTATCTATCATGCAAAAATCTGACGGTAAAACATAAAATGATAATATAGGAGTATTTGTGCCTCACAAGGACCCACAGAACCTGGGGATTAGCCATGGGTCTGAGACACCCTTGTATTTTTTTACGGTTGTTTCTCGAGGCGGAAGTGCCTCCACCATTGTTGTTCATCCCAGAGAGCTGCTGGAGACCACTTTACCTTTGGGAAAATCTTCAGTTGACGTTAATAGAAGCGGAGGCGACGTCTGATACAAGTGCGCCTGCTTATACCAATAGTCATACCATGTCCATCCGCCTTCCGCTCATCTACAGAACAATTTTCATTACTGTGGCGAGAGGATAGGACACACAAAATATACAGAACCATTGCCGAGGCAGAGGGTGAGAGATCAGGAGGAGAATTGCTTCACTTAGATCCGTTACGCCACCCTCTACAGCATGGTCCTCCATTCCATCATGGACAATATTACCATTAGGAAGAAATTCAGACTTGTAAGGCTAAGGTTCGTAAAATCTGTTCGTACTTTGATCCAATGATCAAGATTGGTTCGGTCATTCATCTTATTGTGGCAACCTACGATAATATTGATATAGTTTCCCTTCATGTGAATGTGGTCTCTGTATTTGGTTGCTATTCATCTCTCATGCACGAGTAATTCCCCAAGGCATGGTAGATGTAGGGAATTTGTGAGATTCATCTATGCCTAATCCATATTTTGATATTTGGTGAGATTACTTTTATGATTGATTATTATGTTCATTATCTATGGTGAGCATAATGCTCGTTGTCCAATTTAAGGGACCATACAACATTATCCAAAGACCTACATGTAAACACATATTAGTTAGCGAATTCGCGACCTCGAGGTGACAGGTGTTGGTATCTGAAGGAAATATGCCCTAGAGGCAATAATAAAGTTATTATTTATTTCCTTAATTCATGATAAATGTTTATTATTTGTGCTAGAATTGTATTAACCGGAAACTTATTACATGTGTGAATACATAGACAAAACATATTGTCCCTAGTATGCCTCTACTTGACTAGCTCGTTAATCAAAGATGGTTATGTTTCCTAATCATAGACATGTGTTGTCATATGATGAACGGGATCACATTATTAGGAGAATGACGTGACGGACATGACCCATCCGTTAGCTTAGCATTGTGATTGTTACAGTTTCATTGCTATTGCTTTCTTCATGACTTATACAAGTTCCTCAGACTATGAGATTATGCAACTCCCGAATATCGGAGGAACACTTTGTTTGCTACCAAACATCACAACGTAAAAGTGTGATTATAAAGGTGCTCTACAGGTGTCTCCGAAGGTGTTTGTTGGGTTGTCATAGATCGAGATTAGGATTTGTCACTCCGTGTTTCGGAGAGGTGTCTCTGGGCCCTCTCGGTAATACTCATCACTATAAGCCTTGCAAGCATTGTAACTAATGAGTTAGTTGCATGATGAAGTATTACGGAACGAGTAAAGAGACTTGCCGGTAACGAGATTGAACTAGGTATGATGATACCGACGATCGAATCTCGGACAAGTAACATACCGATGACAAATGGAACAACGTATTTTGTTATGCGGTTTGACCGGTAAAGATCTTCGTATAATATGTAGGAACCAATATGAGCATCCAGGTTCCGCTATTGGTTATTGACCGGAGACGTGTCTCTGTCATGTCTCGAACCCGTAGGGTCTGCACGCTTAACGTTCGATGACGATTGGTATTATGAGTTTATGTGATTTGATGTACCGAAGGTTGTTCGGAGTCCCTGATGAGATCACGGACATGACGAGGAGTCTCGAAATGGTTGAGTCACAAATATTGATATATTGGACGGCTATATTCGGACACCGCAAATGTTTCGAAGAAGTTTCGGATAAAACCGGAGTACCGAGGGGTTACCGGAACCCCCCGGGGGGTTAATGGGCCTAGATGGGCTTTAGTGGAAGAGAGGAGGAGACGGCCAGGTGTGGCACCCCCCCCCAAGCCCAATCCGAATTGGGGAGGGGGCCGACCCCCCTTTCCTTCTCTCCTTCTTCCTCTTTCCTTTCCCTCCTAGTTGGACTAAGAAAGGGGGAACCTACTCCTAGTAGGAGTAGGATTCCTCCCTTGGGGCGCCCCCCATGAGGCCGGCCAACCCCCCCCCCCTCTCCTCCTTTATATACGGGGGAGGGGGCACCCCATACACACACAAGTTGATCTTTAGCTGTGTGCGGTGCCCCCCTCCACAGTTTTCCACCTCGGTCACATCGTCGTAGTGCTTAGGCGAAGCCCTGTGCCGGTAACTTCATCATCACTGTCACCACACCGTCGTGCTGATGGAACTCTCCCTTGGCCTCAGCTGGATCTAGAGTTCGAGGGACGTCACCGAGCTGAACGTGTGCAGATCACGGAGGTGTCGTGCGTTCGGTACTTGATCGGTTGGATCGCGAAGACGTTCGACTACATCAACCGTGTTACTTAACGCTTCCGCCTTCGGTCTATGAGGATACATGGACACACTCTCCCCCTCGTTGCTATGGATCACCTAGATAGATCTTGCGTGATCGTAGGAATTTTTTTGAAATTACTGCGTTCCCCAACGGTATCAATAAGGAGCGAAGACAATATGGAGATAACAGGAAGCCATGATGGTTAACGCGTTGGTCCAGTCTAACGACCTTAATTGCTGGGTCGACCATTGCTAATGGTAATAGGAGAAGTACAATAGAATCAAACAATCCCATTAGGAGGAGTTTGGATCATCAAGGGTGACTCGCTTACCATACACTCAGTACGAAAGGTATTATCACATACAAAGGTTAGCTCATGTTACCGCTACACTACCACACTTTTTATTCACAACGAAGAAGCTCTCCGCGCCTAAATTCTCCATTGTAGGAAAACACCGTTTATTTTTTGCTCTTTACTTTTTATGTTCTTTTATTCACACACTAAGTTTCACTCTTTATTTCTGACTCCGCAATTACTTGTATATCTTCATCACCATAATTCTTGTAGATACTGAACCAATCAATTCACACGATAGTTGTGACATCTCATGTGCAACGGAAATGCTCGCATTAACATTCGACTCCTACTCTTCGTTGGGAATGATATTAAACTCATATTATACTTCCATAAGAGTGCTTCAACCAGCCATCTGCACTTGTAGGACATCACTCTAAAGAGTGGAAACTTCTCCATCAACTTCGTTAACCCCTTATCCAACATAGTCGTCATGCTCTCCCCAACCATGCATGAGTAATCCATTGTAGGTGATGGAGTCCTGGATTTAACTCCGCTAGTAGGCACATGGGCTGGATGAGAATCAGATAAGATCTATTATATAATAGACATTAGATTGATGGGGCAATGATCCCTAGTGTCATGATTGTTTGAGAATTGATGTTGCTATGACTTTGATGTGCCCAATGCTTATTACATGGGCCCAAATAATATTATTTCCTAACTGGCAAAGCTTATAAGTATTATCTCACCCACATTGTGTCAAATATAAATTAGGGTTGTAAATTTTTGGGATGAATACTTTTGTGATATCTTACACTTGTTGGTTATTAAGTTACTCCGCGCCTAGGGGGACTAACGTGGAATTTTAGTGAGGCTCGGAGCGACATCAGTGCTAGGCACTAGAGTGCTACTAAGGGAGAGTGAGCTTTAGAAGAGCAGTACGAGGTGCAGAAGCTCACACTAAGCACGATGGGGAGGTCGAGGAGGTCAGGAGGCTTCGTAGCATCAATACTGATGACGGAGGTGGCTGCCAGAGCAGGGCATCGCGGTAAGGCTTGCTCGAGGAAGATTGGCAGCTCGGGTGCGCGAGGAAGCCTCGTGGGGACGCCACAGATCCCAATAAGTAGGAAGGATCAACAGAGCCTCGTCGGAGGAGACCGACATGCGGAGGTTGCTCGTGGGTGGCGAGGAAGACGATGGCTAAGGCGTCGACTCCGGCCATCCCTCACCGATTCCTTCGACAGGGTGAGCAAAGGCCATTGGGCAAGGTTGTAGGAACTAGGGTGGATCTTGGCCTCAAGAACGACAATCAATGTTGGCAGGAGCATGCACTCGACAAAGTGGTGCAAGAGAAAATAGAAGGGCGAGAGAGTGAAACAGGGGGGTGAGCATGGTTTCATGAGGACAAGTCGGTGTGGCTCTTATTCGTGAGAAAAAGGGCAAGGCGGCGACATGAATCGTGATGACATGGTGCGGTTGGGGGATCTGGGGGATGATTCCATTAGCTTCGCAGCATGCATATTAAGGAAAAGAATGGGGGTACACAATAGATCTTAAAGGTGAGCCTAGATGGGCTTGGCGTTTGTGGACGCAGCCATAGTGCATGGTACTAGCTAGTTCTTTTTTTTAGAATTCCATGATACTAGCTAGTGGTAGAAGACGATTGGGCTGCCGGCTGGGCCAAAGAGCGAGAAGAGAAAGGTCCGACCAAAAGGGATGTTGTGATGCTATGTTGGGCTCAGC
>LR880969.1:739998498-740023869 GCA_904067115.1 Aegilops sharonensis
TTATATTCTTTTATGTTTAAGCATCCAAACAACTTATATATTGATTGAAGGCTCAAACTTGATCCAAATCCTATGAAACTTCTTATGTAGCTTAATGGTATTATTTCAAGTGCGTGTAAATTATCTTCATGATTTTTCAGCAATCTTTTAGATTGTTTTCTAAAAACATAAACCTCATTCAAATTCAAATGGATGTTGGAACTACAAGTGTGTTATTTGTCTTTCCAAAGTTCTTGAAATTTTACGTAGAGACTCCACATACACAAAGGAATTATTTTTTTGAAAAAGCCTGCTATTTGGGCCAGCCCTTTTTTCCCTGCATGTTACACAGCTAGGCCAACTGGATCTCGTTCGCTGCATCACCCCGCAACGAACATGGCGAATGAATCATTCGCTGAGGGGCTCCTCCCTAGCTGTCGATCGCTCGTTATCGGGGGGAGCTCCAATTACCCGACCCACACGATGGGGAGCAAGGTAATGCACACCCCTCGCTCGCCAGGCGCGACTTTGGGCCGACTCATGTGGGGACAGGGCACCCCTGTTCTTTTTTCATTTTTTGTTTTTTTTCTTTTCTAAAAATCCTCAGGATTTTAAATAAAAATGGAATTTTGATAAATTCATGAATTAAAAAAATGTTGTCGAATTCAAAAAAAGTTCATGGGCTCAAAAAAAGTTCTGCAATTTGAAAAATATTCATGAATCCAAAAAATCTTCGTGATTTTGAAAATTTGTTCATGGAAGTAAAAAAAATTGAAGTCAAAAAAGTTCCATATTTTAAAAAAATCGTGTAATTGAAAAAATTATGAATCCTAAAAGTGTTAATTCAATAAAATGTTCACGAATGTACACGAATTCAGAATTCAGAAAAGATCATGATTTGAAAAATTGTTCACGAATTCAGAAAATATTCATGATTTCAAAAGAAGTGTTAATTCAATAAAATGTACAGTACTTAAAATGATGTGTGAGAATTTGTAAAACAAATGTTCATGAGTTAATTTTAAAATTGGATGAATAATTTCGAATTCAATGAACATATTTGGAAATTCCTGAGCATTTTCCAGAAAATGATTAATAATTTCCTATTTGATGAACATTTATGAAAACAAAATATATTCCTTAAAATTTGTTCGCAAAGTGAAAGAGAAAATAAACAACAAAGAAGTAAAAAATAAAAAGAAAAGAAAGAAACGAAAAAACCAAAAGAAAAGAAAAACGAACAAGGACAAAGCAAAAAAAGAAGGAAAAAGAAAAAGAAATCCGAAAGGATAACAAAATAACAGTGCTAGAACCTTCGCAAAACCGGAAGTGTGATTACACGTACTTGTGCCAGTCCAAATCACATAACGAGGAGGGGTGCAGGGGGTACGCTTTTGGTCGATTGTTGTCATTGAGTGATTCTAATCGGCGCCTACTGCGCTGGTTAGGAGAACTGGCGCTCACGCACATCCCCTCTGGGCCAGCCCAAGTAAAAAGTTGTGAATGTTGTTAGCAGAACTCGCTCGCTTAAAAAGGGCCTGGTTCGGTTGGTTTTTAATTTCCCTTGTTCACTCTCTTTGGTCGGTTTCCAGATGAGCAACCAATGTTTATAGTTGACAAGGCTCCGTGTTGACTATTGAATTTTTAGAAAAGTTCAGCAAATAATTAAAAAAAAATTCAAGAATTTGAAAAAGCTTAATACAATAAAAACACAAAAAAGAAAAAGTTTATAATTTTGAAAAAAGTTTATGAACCTGAAACAAGTTCATGAATTTAAAAAAACATGAATCTCAACAAGTTTTCTAATTTGGTAAAGTTCACAAGAACTGAGAAAAAGTTCATGAAATTGGAAAAAAAGTTCATGGGTTTGGAAAACAAAATTCATGAATTTGAAGTAATTCATAGGTTTTGAAAAAAAATTGATGGAATAAAAAAACATGGATTTGAAAAAGTGCACATGTTTGATGGAAAAAGTTCACGGATTTAAGAAAAAAGTTCACAAAAATATTTTTTTAGTGAATTTGACTAAAAGTTCTCGAATAAAAATCATGAATTTGAAAAGTTCATGTATTTTAAAAGGAAAAAAGGAAAACTACAAATAAAATGAAAATAAAAAAGAACACGCAAAAAGAATACATATCGGAAAAGCTAAAAAATAGGTAAAACAGTAGGGGGGAAAACCGACCTGGAAGCTTCCTGAAGCCAGGCCTGTAATATTCTGGAAGCTTGCCAAAATCGGCAGGAGGAGCTCCTGACGAGATCGCAAGGTAAGATAGATGGGTCGGCCTTTTATAATGAATGAAGCGGTCAAAGGGGTGTGCGCTGGTTTGTGAATAGTACTAGAAGTGACACACAAGGCGCCAAATAGGATCGGGTGATTCCTCTTTTTTTGAGAAATAATTCCTATTAGGCCTACAAGTGCGTTAGTTGGGTAGGCCCATTACCATTTCTGTGATTAAATCCCCCAAAAAAGTGTGCACATCTTGATTCAAACCGAGATACTCCAAACTGAACACCGAATGCACTCACCAGCTCGCCCACCACACTTGACATGCTAGATTCCTTGTATGTCCTTAAAATGCAAACTGAACAACACAGCTCTTTCCCTGGGTTTTTTCTTTTTCTTAGATGCGCAAACTTTTCAAAATCGTGATTTGTTTCCAAAAATCAATTAACTTTTTGCAAATTAGTGAATTTTTCTTCAAAATTGATGATCTTTTATTCAAGATTCTTATTTAAAAAAAACAATTATTAACTTTCTAAAAAAAAGTGGAGTTTTTACTCAATTTATGATTTTTTTTACAAAAATGGCGATTTTTTAAAAAATTGTTTACCTTTTAAAAATTGGTGAACTTTTTTCACAGTTGAGGAACTTTCTTTCAAAATCGTTGAACTTTTTTAAAAATTGATGATTTTTCTTTTAGCTTGTTGAACTTTTTTCAAAATTGTTGAACTTTTTCAATTTTTAAAAATCGATGAACATTTTTTTAATTGATCAAAAAATCATATTTGTGAACGTTTTTTAAAAGTCGATGATATTTTCTTCAAAATTGATTTTTAATTTTTGTGAACTTTTTTCAAATTATTTTTCTTTTTCCAAATAATTAATTCTGGGTATACGTTAATGTTTTTATAATATAAAGGTTAACTAGCACTTTTTTCTTGTAGTGAATAATAGAGCGAGTTTGGTACAGTTGTTATTGCGGTAGGCTTTCTATATTGTGGTGCTGAGTTTGAATCCCAGGTCCCCATAATTAATGCTGTACTCTTGTCTTCGCCTTTCCATTTTGAACAGGTTGATGGGCCGGCCCGCTTCGTGTTGCTTGCGAGCGCCAGGAGCGCCAACCAGCACTTAATGCGCGGATTAGGAGCTCCCATAGGATCGGGGGTTGTCGCGCGGAATAGGATTCCCCGTTATCTGGATCCCCAGCATTACGATACAATGGCATAGCCAGAGGGTGTGCCCGGTGTGCCATGGCACACCCAGAATTTTGAGGTATTTTTTTTACCATATAAGAATTCGGGCAAATTAATCCTTTTTATTAGACCCCAAGCATAGTAGTAGATAGCCCAATCAAAAAAACATTAGCGTGCACACCCACCATTTTATGCCTGGTTATGCCACTAGGTTGGGCCGTATTTAGTTAACATTATCAAATCTGAGCTTTGGAGTGATATAATTACGCACATAATCGTGTGTAATTGGAAAGCGTATGGTCGACAAGTTAGTCTTCCGTGTGGACCGTGGTCTTCATCTTTACCTAATAATAAAAGACCGTGGTCTTCATCTTTACCTAATAATAAAGGACGAAGGCTTTCATAGTTCTTCACATGTCATCTTTTTATATCCGTTGATTTTACGTTAATTATAAAGATCAATGGCGGAGATATAAAAGGATAGTCAACTTTTTCCATAAGCGACGAGTACTTGCAGGTGTTCGCGATGCTGGGTGGAACGAGGGGCTCACTCGTCCGGATGTATACCTTGGCGGAGCTCTCCATCAGGAAAAAAAAAAAGAGTTTGTCGTTACACAAAAAGATGCAGCATGGGCCACGGCCTAGGTCTCCGCCTCATCCAGTATGTAAACATCTCGCCTTTCTCTTTGCCTCTCCGATCTCATCTATCTTGGCAGCCTCCCTGCTCCTCTCTTGAGCCCCTCAATCAATGGATGCCAGCGACTGGAAAGCGACGGTCGTGTGATCGCGGACGACAGCAACGTCCAGGCACTCGCGGGCGAGGAAGGCCAGCAGGCGCTCACCGACGTTCGCCACGGCCACGCGTCTCTTGGTGACGGTTGACAATACGATCAACATGGCTGGTGGTGGCCAAGTACACGGCGGGCTAACCTCGCACCGCCGCTACCGTTTGGTGATTGGTCGTCAGCGCCATTGCACATGGCCGGCAAGCCTCGTGCCTCATGCTTTTGTCTGCATGGCGCACATGACTGACAAAGCTTGAGCTGCCACCCGCCACTTCCAGGCCATAGGCGTCGCACACATCGCGGTCCGTAGGTGACGGTCCTGCTGCTGGGCTAGGGCTAGCGTGCATGCAACCGCATCGGAGAGTGGCAGAGGGTAAAGGACAGCATACAAATTCTGGAGCTCTCCATGCTGCCGTCAGATGTGTGGACGCCGAAGTTGGCAGTCATGTGGTTGACGCAACCGAGGAACTCTCCATGCTGCCGTCGGATGTGTGGACACCGAAGTTGGCAGTCATGTGGTTGACGCAACCGAGGAACTCTCCATGCTGCCGTCGGATGTGTGGACACCGAAGTTGGCAGTCATGTGGTTGACGCAACCGAGGAACGACGGACACACCCTGGACAAATGTTGCAAGAGGCTAGAATTGGATCTCTCCATCGATGACTTTGACGCTGCCGCGCTGCAAGACATGAAGAAGCTAGCTAACTTACAGCCAGGAGGAGCGCTTGTTGCCTCGACCCTAATGTGGGAGGGCATAGGCGACGGAGCTGGGTGGCTGGGAGCAAGGCGTCTGTGGCGACCGGACGGCCGCTGCCACAGCCACACAATACACATGGATTGTTCGTGTCTAACGTGCCAATGAGGCGATGAGAAGAAACCGCCCAAATACCATATATAGAAATTCCTCGTCCGGGAAATAATGAAAGTTCTTGTGCTTGCTGCTGCTCGTGTATGTGCCAAGATTTGGGCGTGACTATATGATGAAGCAGTTCAGAACCATGAATAAGTTCAAGAAATCAACACTGGGCATGCGCATGCTCTGAGATGAACAACACTTCCTCAGACTATTAAACTTGATAATTTTCTACTGGCATTTCTGCAGTTTCGAGGGAGCAGATCAAGGGGTTCAAGGACATGTTCAACAGCATCGACAAGCATAACAACGTCATGTTCACGCTCAAAGCTTGTAGACCGGACCGAAGTGGGTAAGTTGAGCACCAACAACGGTAATTAGTACATTCAGGCATATAAGTTGTGCAGTTCTGTTAAATTTTGGCAAGGAACTCAGTTGGCTAGGGTGGCACGACCTGCGTGCCACATAGGATGTAATCTCTCATATTACTGGTAGAGATTCAGAAGCAAGACCTAGCGACCCAGAGCTAGATCAAATGCAGCGAACGAGTAAGGAGGTAGCAACGCCTGCATCTCCTCTGCTGCATGCGGTAGCCCGCGTGTAATCGGCACCACCTGCAAAATGCAAGACACGAAGAGGCTACAGAAAGAATTTATTGATTATGTGGCTGCAGAAATAAATTGACTTAGCTTGGGTCTCTAGAAAATGCTTAGCTTACAATGTGGTACCTCATCCTATGCAGGTTCAATAGTTCTGATAAGAATCGATTTATCTAGACGGCAGACCTGATCTCAATACTATTGGCGTCTATGTTTCTACTCCCTCCGTCCGAAAAAGCTTGTCAATAAAATGGATGTATCTAGCACCAAGTTAGTGCTAGATACAAACCATTCGAGGGACATTCAGACGGAGGGAGTATAATAGAACCTGCCGAACACTTGCCTCTGATTGACTTGAATGTATAATTGCTACAATAAATAACTGAAAAAATAGTTTCACAATAGAACAGTCGTCATCTCACCTTGTTGGGTTGACTGAAGGAATTTCCATCCAACCGATTGTTGGATGTGAGAACAGTGATACTTGATCCTGCACTATTGATGCCAGCTTCAAGTCCAGATATGGCTATTGTGAGATTCATAGTATTTGACCCAAAGTTTACTATCTGCAAAAGAACTTTTGAATATCAATAACATAACATATTAATCCAGAAGTAGGAAACAAAATCCATAGGATTTTAATGCAAATGTTGAAGCAATATTCTATTGCCATATATGGACATTTCAAACATGAATTCAAGTCATCTCTGTTAGAATTGAATCACACAACTCACCTAAGACCAAAATATCCTAAGAGGGCTGCTGCTACAGGACACAAGGATTATCCTAACAATCTCTTCATATGCAGGCTAGGAAGAAACTGGCAAGTAATGATTGTACCTTCACTCTCAGGAAGCTACTGTTACCGTCTTGCCAGGTGATTGCAGAAGCTGCCAATCGTTGTGAATAGTTGGAACTGATCGTGATTGGATGGATCAGAGCACCACTTGATTCACGGAAAAATGTCTGCATCCAGTAGCTAGGAGTTCCATACTGTTGCCAGGAGTTGAAGACTATCGCATCTGGCCTCCAGCTGCAATTAAATTTGCATGTTATCTCTGCACTTGTCATCGACACAAATAGGTTGAAATAGCGAGCAGACATGAATACCCACATTTTAGATGTGTGATCATTGTCATTCAAGAAGAGTGGGGCATAGCTTGCCATCTCAATGATGTTGCTGCAAGGACAGAGCTATCTCAGCAAGCCAAGTATTTTTTGTTGTTCAATGTAAAATGTGCACAAGATAACTTGATGTAGCTTTGTTGTTATGTCACCTGTTTTTCTCTAATCCGGTGAGAAATGCTGCCTCTGCCAGTGAAGCAAGAAGGGCCCCATTCCCACCACCAGCCCTTTCATCTCTAACAGCATATTCACTAACAAACACCTGTAATGAAATCATGGCAAATTATGTGGCTTGAAGCTAAGATACTCTGAATTTCTGTCTACAGATCTACAAATCAACTCATACCTTAGGCCCAGTCCGTGAAATATTGTCAAATCTATTCTTGTTGAGGAAAAGATCAGTAGAACTGCTATAGATCTACAAACGAATGTGATATTTATTATGATTTGGTCAAAAAAAAGGACAACAGCAAATGGTGATAGAGTGAGTATTACATGAAAATCATACAGATCAGCAGGGTGATCAAGGGGCCCAAGTGACCCGTCACAGTTTGTTACCAGTTTAATGTCGGGATAAACCTCCTTTATGGCAGTGTAGAATTTCAGGAAATGTTCTGTTCCAGAGAAATAAATATTTTCATGTGCAAAGCAGGATATAGGTTGTAGTTGTTCAGTATGTAAGAGTACTGAAGTTGCGATGTAGAAAATGTAAAGAATGTACCTCTGTAAAAACTGAAAACGCAATCTTCATTTCCTAGGGCTACATATTTCACTAGGAAAGGCTCGGGATGCCCCATGGAGGATCTAACACTGCCCCATTTTGATTCCACACTCCCTCTAGCAAACTCAAGACTGTCCAATACATCCTGTAGCAAGACGACTGAATTAATTACGTTGAGAAGTAGTGAAACTCGAAATCATGAGACGCATAGATCTGAAACTCTAGTAATGAAAGATGCAGGACAAGGAAAACACACCTCTACGAGGCCTGCAATGTCAACGATGTCGACTTTATCATGGTGGCTGATACCTAAATTTTAAGATAAGAATTCAAAGTAGTCAATTGGTATTACTAGTGATGACTGAAAAAATTTAATATGTCAAAAATAAAAAAGCAAATAATTTATACCAATGTTGACCACCCAGATTGGGGTAGCACCTAAGTCTTCAGCAAGCTATTTCAAAAGAAACAAATGGTCAGATATGGTGACACAACACAACACAAACAGGAAAACTCAAGAATGGTACTACATACCTGAAGAAATTCATAATAACCAAGCCCGTCATCAGTCCAGTAATTCCAAACATCTCAAAAGTGGCCTGGTCGTTGTTCCCATGGACCAACAGTTTCCTTCCACCTAAATGCATTTCTTAACCAATCGCCTTCGACAAAGCAACCTCCTGTCAAATAAATCATACAAATGCATTTGAATAGAAGTGGCAAGATCAAAGAAGGGAATAGGACAGCTAGAACCTAGAAGCCACTGTATCCAACAATGGACACAAACATTGTAGACTCCATTGCTGGTTTGGGAATCAAAGAAACTACCTGGAAACCGCAGGAACCGTGGTCTGAGATCCAAAAGCATGGATATGAGTTCCTTGCGAAAACCATGCCCCTGTGTTGACAAAATGTTCATCAACAACTCTTGTATAATCATAGTAAGCATGGTAATTAGAAAGGAACATCAAATTTATCCGAAGCTTCTCTGAAAATAACTATAGGTTATTTAACTTTGTTAGTTGGCAACAATAACAATTGAACTACTATATTTGTGACCACTGATTTTCAATTTCAGTTAGACTTGAGTTCCTTCACAAATTGGCACACATAATCCACCTTCTCTTACTTAAAACAGCAACAATTTGAGGAGGATTTTTTTAGTGTGTTGTACACAGCTTCACATGAAGCTTGTCATTATTATTTTTCCTACATATTCAATACATCGAGACGCAAGCAAGTTCCTTAACAAAAAAAGGAGGGTGCCCATAAAAGGTACAGTTCCTCATTAACAAAATAGTGCAGGCATTAGGGATTAGGTACCTTGTATGTGTCTGATGGCATCAAAGAGACTTGATCCAGCCATATTATTCCCTTGTTTGAAGTTGTCAGTTCAAGTCTTGAAGTTCTGCATGTTTCTCGAGCTAGTAGTTGCAGCTCTATCTTCGTCCAAGTTGAAATGCGAGTATGTCTGATGCAAACATTTTTTTTTGTCAGTTTACAGAAGAACAAAGGCAATCCCAACTTGTGTCATTTCATATACATGGCATAGTATTCTTAAGGGAGTGGAACTTTTGACGAAAGGGGTCATTTGGAGAGTTGGCAGTGGTGAGCATATTATTAATATATGGAGCAACCCATGGACACAAGAAAGGTCATCAGCCACAAATGAAACAATTTGATCACTAAAGTGAGTGATTTGATTAATTCTATCACGAACAGTTGGGATGAGGATTTGGTGAAGCAGACATTTGTTCCAGAAGATGCAAGAATCATAGAATCATACTTCAAATTCCAATTCAAGAACACACTGATGATTTCATAGTGTAGCACTTCGACAAAAGAGGTAATTTTAGTGTTAAACCTGCCTACAGAGTAGCAATACAGTGCTGCCCAGGAATCCAGGACAGGCCTAACATCCTCCTCAAGTGCAGATGAGGAACACGGCGAATTTGGTTCGCAGAAACTATAGTCGCTCCCCCTCCCAAATAAAGTGCTTCACTCCTTATGGCGTCTATCTACAAACAGCGTACAAGTACAGGCGAAGCTACAAAGCAGAGGTGTGGAGATAGATACTCGATGTCCTGTATGTTTCAGATTACATGAAGTGGGGGGGACATTGCTTTCTTATGTGTAAGAAAGTGAAGGAAGTGTGGAGGAGATTAAACCTAGAGCATATCAGGTTGCTTTTATCTGGTTGTACTAGTCTATAAATAACTCCTTAATCTAGCAGAGGAGGATAAAATAAAAACTTGCTTGCTCCTTTGGCGCTGGTGGCATGTACGCAATAAGGCAAACTCGCATGAAGCCTCTATCTCGCCTAATGATATTTGCTCTTCTATTAATTATCATCTATTGAATGTAATGAAGTGCAAAAAACACTGCTAAAGGGCAAAAGCAGCATCTGAACCACAAATGGTCTCAGCCATCAGCTGGGGTTCTCGAGATTAATACGCATGCTGCTTTCCCCATGCTTCTAAACGATTCAGCTATTCTCGAATGAAGGAGGTTTGACGTGTCAAGAAAAAGGGAAAATATACGTACTGTATTGAGGCCGAAGCCACCATTTGCGATCCATTGCATGTTACTGAAGCTGTCATGTTCAAATATTCTGGTGATCTCAGATACATTGCTAGATTGTAGCTTTTTCCTCGTTCTATATTCTGAAAATTGGAATACAAAAATATATGATTAGCCAATCTATATTGTTAGTTTCATCTCTAGAAAAAAGGGTCTCTTTGAAGTGTCAATCTGTTAATTAGGAAAAATTATCTTACCATGCCCCAGAATCCCGGATTGGAAACACCAACACCACCGGCTGGACAGTCTTCACAAAGGACCTCCATTTTCAGAGCAACAATATTTCTACTGAAACAAGATGAATTGTCAGTAGTTACGCGGATGGATGATTCGTCCCCAATGATGGACCATGGATCAATGCTCAATGGAGCAAGGGTGCCTCCAGCTTCAAAGCCTGAATTATGAAATCCACAACATAACCATGTCAGCTTGAATTCACAGCATCAAAACACTTCAATAGCATTTCTCCAGTATAGATGTACAACATGTATTAAAGTACCTCTGTTGCTAACTAGCTCTGCCCATATTCCACCGGCTCCTGCGTGGTTTATCTCCTATATTAAAGACAATATAGCGAAATTTAACAGATGTTGAATTAGAATGTTCAACAGCAAGAACAAGAACAAGAACAACAAGAGCACAAGAACAAGAACAACAAGAGCACAAGAACACCAAGCAGAAACAGCAAAGCAACAAGAACAAGAACAACAAGAAGACAAGAACAAGAACAAGAACAAGCAAGAACAAACAACACCAAGCAGCAACAGCAGGCTAGAGTTGAAACCCAGAAGAGAAGCAGGCAACTAATCAGGTGTCTTCTGAATTCTTATGTTACCTCAAAGAAGATACCGAACAGGGTATCAGGTATTTTTTGAGCAGCAGCTATCGAGGCATTGATCTTCAAATCACCATCACAGGGGAGAAGTGTAGACAACCAGCAGACGGTGAGAAGGAGGAAGACATGGTTGGAACCCATCCTTGGAAGGAGAGGATGATAAGGATGAAGATGAGAAGGTGTTTGATGGCAATATATATTGGGCTGTCTAGTTGGTCAGAGGCTAGCAACAGACGCATGTGAAGGCCAGCAAGAGAATATGAATGAACCCATCAATGGAAAGATAACAAACTTCATCAGAGGCAGTAAAGGCCTGACTTGGAAAACGAGATGATTCACTGAGTACTGGCAAAGCTGGAAAGTTCGTCTCAAAATGTGAAGGCCAGCAAGGGAATATGAATAAACCCATCAGTGGAAAGATAACAAACTTCATCAGAGGCAGGAAAGGCCAGACATGGAAAACCAGATGATTCACTGAGTACTGGCAAAGCTGGAAACTTCGTCTCAAAATTATACTGGCTACCAGCAGCCAGTAAGCCACAAATGGATGCTGGTGCTATACTATAAAAAGCTCTGTGCACATGGGATGGTGGTCTACCAAAAAGAATCAAACGAGATATGTTTTGATACACTGAATACCAAAACAAAAATGGCCTAGGCTAAAAATCCAAACAAGATAAGCAGCTAATTAACAATGAGCAGCAGCTTGACCCTTCAGGTATAGGATATAGCTGTAAGCAGTTAAAAAGCAATGTCTGATTGGACTTTGAGCTGTAGACAGGTAGCAGTATGTCCTATACTGCAGTAAAAGCTTGCACTGAGCTATTCTAACTTAGCAATTAAGTACTGGTAGCATAGTCGATTTGGCTAGTCCCATAAAAGGACATTTACCCTGTTTGTAGAAGTAAGCTTGTGCTATTGATATAAACGAAACAGAGCGCATAGTAGTTCCTTGTGTGCATGTGTGTGTGAGAAAACAGTGAGCGAATCCTGGTTTGAGAACCTAGCTGATCTAACATAGAGTTGATTCCATATATGCTAAGCACAAGGGAGCACAAGCATATCATGTCAACCAAAGAACTATATACTTATATCAATCCACAATAGGCAAAAAAATTTGCAAGCATACAAAGTTATACCATGAAGCATATCATGAAGAGAGGCCATCATAGCAAACTCGTAAACAATGATATGTGTTTTCCATCAACACAATAACCAAGCAACTCCACAACACTGTAATGTTAAGTCTTGACAGCATGCAGACCTTTAGGCATATTCTATAAGAAGCGAGACTAGCAAAGATGCACAACTCATAGATAAAAGTGCACACCTGTGCCAAATACTCTTTTGTCAGATTGCTTACTCGAGTAACTTGTTTGTAGCTGCATTTCTACCAATTTTTAGGGCAACAAAATACTCTGCCAAAAGAACCCTCGCCAATCAAAGCTTCATCGCCAAAATCCTTGGTTGGCTCCTGATTTGACTATAGAACATTAAAGGTGGTTGTTGAAATCATGAGAAATGGGGCTGCATATACAGCGGTGCGTATTCATTGGAACATTACTTGCTGAGTAGACGCTAAGGCTGTGAACCTCTTTTATCTGGTGAGCCTGCAGCATGCAAAGCACGACATGTTCAATTTAAACAAGATGTGTGCAATGAGGCATTCCAATTAAAACAGAAAATGGAAAAAAAAAGAGGCTGAAAGTAAGGTATCCAAATTGTGGCAAATAAATATAAATAAATTGTGGTTGGCGCAACTAACATCAGAATTTTGTTAACTGGTGATTCAAAATCAGCAACTTATAAACATAAAATGCTACTCAGATTTATTGAAATTTCAAATGCTTAATTTCAGCAGGCATTGTCTGGTTGACATGATGAGGAAGACAGGATATACATGGCCTGGACCCTAAGGTCCGGGAAGGAGCTGAAGACGCCCTCCCAGCCGAAGGGTTGGGTTCAGCAGGCCTCCAGCTCCCCAACCTCTGCCTAGCCAGGGCGTTGAAGGCCATCTTGAGCTCCAGCAGCACCTCCCCTGCAGGCAACCAGAGCAAGAGGCAAGCATGCCAGGGGAGGTCGTGTCACAGCTCCAACCTCTCTCAGCACATAACTCACTAACCGGACAAGAGCAACAGGTCCATATGCACGCGAGGGCACCATGCCAGGACAGACCTGCTCATACATCAAGAGACATCATTGTCACCAAAGTTAAAACAACCTGGAAAAAAGTTTAAGGCATACATGGACGTGCAGAACACTTGGGCGTGTCAAGAAGGGACTCTACAAGATTAAGAAAGAACCACACAACATACATTTACACGTTTCCAGAAGCATCCCAAAGAAATAACTGCATCAAGAGCTCAATGCATGGTTCAAACAAGTCAATGCAAACACTACAGGAAACTGCCATACAACCACAAGATAAGCATTTCTTGGGAAATATAGATGCATCTCACTTTTGAGACATTTTAGAAAACAATAGAACATTCAGCACAGTTACATGTTAACAGTAACAAGATATCATCATCGGCCAGACCACCACCAAGGACCAGTTACAACTCAAACAGTAGCATAACCATGATCAATTGGTCACTATACAATGCCACCTCAGGAAACTAAACCTAGCTTAACATCGTCTGGAAATAAACAAACTACACCAAAACAAAGTGAATTGGCCATGTTCATTTCAAGCAGCAAGACCAGGTAGCAAGTGCAGTAGAAAATTTGTTTATCTCATATCAAGACCAAGCAGCGAGTGTGATAAAAAGATGTGTTCCTTTCATATCAAGTTATACAAACTGGACAGTGTCATGCCAAGACCCTAAATAATTAGTATCAAATCCCAACAGATAGCATATACAAGTAGCACAAGGGCCTAACCAGCAGGTGGGTCAATTTCAGCGACAAGATCATCACAATCACAAGATTGTGGTGTCCGGAAGACCACCAGCAGTCCAGCACAGAAAGCACGAGCACGTAACCAAACCCTAGATCATTGGCTTGATGACCGGCACCACAATAAGCCATGGCATGATGGCCGAACCATCTCAGGGCACAGGGAGAGAGAGAGGAGACCAAGGACTCACCAGAACAGAGGAAGGGCCGGCCACCACCGCTGAACCACTGTCATTGCAATGCGCGGGGAAGCCGAGGTAGTTGCCAAGGAGGAGGTAGTCCTCCGAGCCATAGTAGCTGCAATGGAGGTTTACTACATGCCTGTATCAAAGAAAGAAACAGCCTTTTAAACAATAACATGGTGTGAAGCAGGCTACAATTAACATAATGTGTGGCAGCCTATTTCATAACATAATGTGCGGCAGCCTATTTCATAACATAATGTGCGGCAGGCTATTTCATAACATGGTGTACAGCAGGCTTTTCAACGGAAAACAAGCATATCCGTTGAATTACAACTCAAACAGTACCATAACCATGAACATGTAGTTACTATACCATGCCATTTCAGGAAATAAACGAGCTATACCGAGACCAAGCACATCACTAACACTTGGTAAAAGATCCAATCCTATCAAACAAGACCACCAAAACCAACCTACCAATCCTAGCATGGCCCAGAGCCATATCCATTTAATTATAACTCAAACAGTAGCATAACCATGATCAATATTCACTCTATCATGCCACTTAAGAAAAAATAAATAAACCTAGCATAACCATCTGGAAACGAACAACCTATACCCAACCAAGAAAATCAGCTCTGTTCTTACAAAATTGAAAATTATTACTCCATAGAAATTAACTAAACATGCCAATTGACTAAAACACTAGGCCATGGCCATGTAAATTCCCGAACAGATCCCAGTTTATACCGATAAACTGAAACCATGATGATGGACGGTGAGGAAATCAACTCAATAGCCTATGAAATAGAATACGAAATTTTTCACACTGGGCATACAAAGAATGCAGCAAGAAGCTACAGAAATTTAAACACTTTCGAATGACAATGTCCAAAGATACATCTCACTTTAGACAGAAGTAGAACATTCAGCACGTTTATATTCATCAATCCCAGTTTTGGATCTATTAGCAGCATGTCTAAATTATGGGTGGCATCACCTCAAATAACATGAGAAGACAGGGAACTAGTATAGGGTCTCAAAAACAATGAAGTGATACCATACAGGATTTCAGGTAAGATGATCCATTCCATCGTAAGAACTTAATACATCCGGGAGCAAACCCAAAGACATCCAGAAGCATATAGAATTATCAACAGGGAACCATAACTTGTCATCATCCTAATAAAACTACCTAAGTTAACAGTAGGGAAAAGACTGTCATCCCCAAAAGCATGACAGTCATGGTATATAGCACATAAATCATACTCCCTCCGTCCTGAACTAGTTGATGCTCAAACAGATGTATATAGACATATTTCAGTGCTAGATACATACGTTTAAGCGTCAACTAATTCCAGACAGAGGAAGTACATGTTTAACACAAAGGTGTAGCAGTATGTCCGATAGCATTGGTTTGAATCAAACAGACGAATGGGTGGTTTGAAACTACAGAGGTGGTGCTCACCTGTACAGCAAGCAGAACAAATGCAGAGGAAGCAGAGGAGGAGGCAGGTTTGGTCTTGGGCGGTGGCAGCCCATTCGAGCATCTTTCGTCACGGCAGCGGTGCTTGCAGTCCTTGTGAACCCAGGCTGTGCATGGCTATAAAGGAGAACAACAATATATGTTCTTGTTAGAGAAGAAGTAGACCACAATAGAACACTCATTGATGATCTGCAACCTAAACAGACCACAGATTCGGTCTATAGGATCCAACCATTCGTTGAAATGGCCAGGGGGTAGTTACTAAAGGCAAGGGTGAATCATGCTATCAATTATTAAGCAATGCCCTAGAATAAGTACTGGAAATAGAGCATACAGCCCATGCTAAACAGAAAATCGATGAATCAATTAGAACCACAGCCTAGAGTTACAATTCTAAGCAAGCCTTGAGCTAGATAGCACATACAGTATCTAGAACAGTAACGGTAAACCCTACAAATTGGGAATGTTAGGAAACTAAGCTAGAACAGACAACTGGGTGCAATTAAAGCATCCAGAGACCATAGGAAGCATCAGAGACCATATAGTTATGTCAAGACATTTAATCAAGACATGTAACTGGCAAAACTAGCAGGAACCAACCACCAAAGAGAAGATGCACTTCACTTCTCAATTAACCATCTTCCGTCACAAGCTTATGTTGAGGGAAAACACTCTCTCCAGGTATCACCTTACAATCTGCAAGCATGCCTGTCTTCTCTTCTCGAGAGGATGAAATCAATCTGGCTAGAGTGTTGATCACTACTAAAAGTCACCAGTAGCAGCCTGAGAAGCGTCCAACATAAAACTCTGCAAGTATGAATGTCTGCAAGCCATGAAATCATTCATGATCATAGACTCAGACCACACTAGAACATCCATTCATGCTGTGCAACCTAAACAGACCATTGGTTGAAACGACTAGTTAGCTACTAAGTGGAAGAATGAATCATGGTAGCAAGTCTAAAAAAGGCCCTAGAACTAGTGTATAGAAGCATACAGTCCAAGCTTAACAGAAGACCAATGAGTTGATTAGTACTCATGGTATCCAATTAAGCTTAGAATTTCACTTCTAAGCAAGCCTTAAGCTAGATAGCACATGACTGATCTAGAATAGCAGCAGCGAACCCTAGGAATTGGGATTTTTAAGAAACTAAGAAATTGTATCCTGTGCTGCAATTAGAGCATCCAGGGGATGACCCTAAAGAAGGCCCAATTGAGCCAATCGACCGCGACAGTTGCCAAACCCTAATTCTACATATATGGCCGTGGCACTAAGGCTTCCTTGACGAGTCGCAATTGGTGCAATTGGGGGGAGGAACAGAGAAGGAGAGAAGGGAGCAGTCACCGGAATAGTGTTTTGCCAAGGCCGAGCAGCGCGCTGGGGTTGGGGTTCCGCCGCAGCACCGTCACGCCAGTTGTGGAGGCTTCGAGCACCTTCCGTCACGGCCGCCGTGCTCGCAACCCAGCCCGTGCACGGCGGTCTCTGATGCACCTGCCTGCGTGAGGAAAATGGGTCAGTGGAGAAAGCACCAAGGGGCGGCGGCAGAGAGAGGAGAGGAGGGGACCTTGAGAAGGGCGGCGTTGTCCCAGCCGAGCCGCAGCACAGCCGCGTCGTCGCCCGAGGAGGATCCTCTCTGTGCCGTCCCCCTCCTCGGTGGAAGACGTCGGGGACTAGGTATTGGGCGGCGGCGGCGGCACCCCTCTGGAGCAGCTTTGTCACGGCCGCCGTCAGCCGCGGGAGCGCAGATCCGGGGGCCTCCATTTGTCGCGGGGGAATTTGAGGATTTGCCCCTCCTTTGCTTGCACTTCTAGGATTTGCCCTCCTTTTCCTTGTAATTGATTATTTGCCACACATTTGCTTAAACTTTGATGATTTGCCCTTTCTATCCGGTTTGAGATTACACTACAAATTGGATGACCCAAATGCCCTTCTTCCTTACGTGTTCGTCCCGCAGCCCACTTGCTGCCGTGTTGTGCTGCTCCTCCTCCTCTTCCCACACTCCCATGGCAACCCACTGCTGCTCCTCCCCACATGCTACAGTGCAGTCTACGAGCTGATGCTGCCCCTCCTCTCCCCACGTCCTCCTCCCTCCTCTACAACAACATGTGCTCGAGCTCTCGGAGGAAGGAGCCGCACTTCCTGAAGTCTGAACCAGTCACCCATGAGACCATGACGGCGCGGACCGTGTTATCCGCCACGAGCGCCAATAGACGTGTGTGCATCTCCACGGGCGCGTGACTGCCGCGGCCACGCCGACTCCCCGGAGCATCTCTTGCGAGCTCCCCACGAAAGGTCCATGCCCAGGGACGGTGGTGGCTGTCCATGGCGAGCTCGGCGAGGGGAGCGGCGTCCTTCTCCGACTCTGTGCATGCAGCAGTAGCAGCAACAACAGCCGGGCGCCCAGGTGCTAGAGCGCGAGCACGCACACAACACAAGCACAGAACACGCACTCACGCCAAGCTGCTAGCGCACGCACGCACACACGCACACAAACACAACACACATAGAGCACTCACGCACACAAGCACGCCCAGGCACACATCCGCTGGCCGTCCGCCTCAAGGCTTCTCCGTCCGTCCGGCTTTTGCTCCTCTCCCCAAGCAGGTGCTCTATTAGCAGACCGGTGGTTGTAGGTCGAGCCCGGCCACCGCGTGCTACCTCGCCATCAACTCATCCGCGCCCGCCTCGAGCGCTGTGCTTGGAGAGGCCCAGATTTTCTGCACCAGATGAGCAACAAGGCCGGCGGGGGCAGAGCCACGGCCAGCTCCACCGGAGCAACAGCGGCGGCGGGAGTTCCATCTCCGTGTCAGGTCCTCCCGCTCAGAGATGTGCTCGGTTGGGGTGGACTGAGCAGGACAGGGGCAGTTTGGACATTTTACAGTGGGCCCATCTTGCCAAGGGCAAATCATCAAGTTTCTGTCAAAGGTGTGGCAAAAGATCAATGCCAATGTAAACAAGGGCAAATCCTAAAATTGCAAGCAAAGGCGGGGAAAATCCTCAAATTCCCCGTTTGTCGCGGCCAGATAGTAGCCGCGTTTCCCTGACGAGGACGCGGCCGTCAGTAGTGACGACGCGCCAGGGGTGGCGCGTCGCCGATCTGGAGACACCGCCGTCGTGGGCTTCGATCTGGAAGCGCGAACGCCGAGGGGGAGAGGGTGGGGGCGGTGGCAGAGCAAGTAGATGCGGTGCGGCGGCGCGGAAAATGGGACCTTTTACCCCACTTTACTTTTAACTTTGATCATTTACCCCCTCCCCTCCCCACACACACGCCCCCAGTTGATGATTTGTCCTATGCATGTCTCAATGGCAAGTGGCCACGCCCCACCCGTCATTTTGGGAGTGCAAATGATCAAAGTTAGAAGTAAAGTGGGGCAAAAGATCCAATCTTCTGCGGCGGCGCATCATGGGGAGATTGGGGTGGCGACGCCGGGAGAGCAAGAGGGTGGATGCGGGTGATCACAAGATTAAAATGCATATTTTCCCCAAAAAAGTTGGCCAATTCACAGAGCTTTATTTCAGACAAAAACATTCCTAGAGCAATCAGCCAATATTTTTTTAAGGCAAACTCCAAAGCTATTTATTCAACCGTCATAATATTTACAGGGACGAGACCAAGTTCATTGGGCTGGCCTAATCAAATATAACGATCAGCCCCTAGGGATAAAGCATGTTTCATGAGTTTTGTGAGCCTCGATGTTCGAGCACCTAAATTCATGACTAATATTACACATAGTAAATAATAATTGACGATGTATGATTTCATGTATGATTGCCACGTAGATACATGAAATTCAAGTGCAGTGAACTTGAGGTGCACAAAAGAGAGAACAATGTCCAGTGCAAGAAAACAAGTCCACAAATGTGATAGAAAGAAACAAATTCAGACTTTCAGCTTTTTCTTGCTACGAGTGGCCGTAGCAGGGCTGTTTGGTTGTCTTTTCTTGCTTCGAGTGGCCATTGCGGGGCTGTCCGCTGCAACTGGGATCACCTTTGCCTTCGACTTGCCATTGCGTCCCTTTCGTGTTGACACAATTTCCATTGAGGTTCTCCCGATTTGGTTCGAACCGGTTTTTGACCTAAATTAATAACTCATATTAAAGTAGATGATATGATTGCAAAAAAGAAGTACAATTTAACCTTGAAAATACAATTTCATTTACCTCACGGATTTAGATGATGTAGTCTTTGATGATGTTGACTTCACCACATCTACTTCACTTGGGTTGCTGCTAGTTGGACATGGAAGAGCTAGTGATGGTTGAGTACCTTCAATTGCTTGAATATTAGTGTCACCACTCCTTGTTGCGGCTTTGGATTTGTTTCTTTTTTTCCTACATGAGCAAAAGAACATTAGTATTGCTATATGCATGATAATTGTTAACAAAATTACAGTTTTACCTTCTTTCTTTTGCGACATCGGCATACGCTTCTTTTGCATCTGGATCGGCATTTTTGCAACCTTGTCATCTATGACCATAGTCTTTGCAAATTGGGCATTGATGTTGTCCTTTTCTTCTCTTGCTCTTGCTATGCTCAACACCACTCTTGTGCCTCTTTACCTTTGGCCTCCCGGGAGCCCTTCGAAGGATTGGAGGGTGCAAAAAGAAAACATGGGTTTTCTTTGGCCATTGAGACGCATCAGTAAGGCCCGGCATTACATGAGTATATGCTGCTGCGAACTTGGCAACACTATAGTACTCATCAACAAAGTCTTCTATAGTGACCCCCCGAATTCCGGTGATAAAGGAAATGGCATGCTTGCAAGGCTTTCCTGATACTTGGAATTCTCTACACGTGCATGTCCTCATATCTAGATCCACAACATGTCGCTTGCCATCTTCACCGCCCTCACTTACCTCTGCTTTCATGTGGTCAATCCTCTCATACTCTATGTCTAGCCCTCTACTCTTTGCATTCAACTTCTTCATGACACTAGGTAGTATACGGTGGCCTTCCAGTTTTTTAGCAATCCTCCTCCTCTTCTCCATTTTAACCACTATCTTCCTTCTGATTGTGTCCACAAATTGAAACACCATCATGCCCTTGTGCTTGTGGATCCAATTGTTGAAACACTCAGCCAAATTGTTTGTCACATAATCCACCTTTGAGGAAGTGGAAAATTTGCTTCTAGACCAAAGCCTACTACGGTATCTTGTCAAGTACTCTATTGGTTTGGGTTTTTTTCTCATGTACGACTGCCATGTGGGCTTCAAAAGCTTCTGGAGTCCATGAATAAGCTGCTGGCCACATATGGTCATCAAATACTTTGCCATGGAACTTTTTCTTGAAGTTGACAACCAAATGGCGCATGCATTCCCTATGTTCAGCATACCTATACACCTCTTCAATTGCAGTATCAATCCCTTTTCCTGCATCAGAACAGATTGCAAGTCCAAGTGGACAGCCAATAGCTTGATGAAGCTTCTCCATGAACCAAACCCAACTTTCTGTTATTTTGGAGTCAATAATTCCATAAGCAACAGGATACAACCAATTGTGCCCATCAACAACACAAGCAGTTGCTAGCTGACCTCTATACTTTCCCGTCAAATGAGTACTATCAATTGCCAATTAAGGCCGACAACCAGCCAAAAATCTGAAGGAAATATGCCCTAGAGGCAATAATAAAGTTATTATTTATTTCCTTATATCATGATAAATGTTTATTATTCATGCTAGAATTGTATTAACCGGAAACATAATACATGTGTGAATACATAGACAAACAGAGTGTCACTAGTATGCCTCTACTTAACTAGCTCGTTGATCAAAGATGGTTAAGTTTCCTAGCCATAGACATGAGTTGTCATTTGATTAACGGGATCACATCATTAGGAGAATGATGTGATTGACATGACCCATTCCGTTAGCTTAGCACTCGATCGTTTAGTATGTTGCTATTGCTTTCTTCATGACTTATACATGTTCCTATGCCTATGAGATTATGCAACTCCCATTTACCGGAGGAACACTTTGTGTGCTACCAAACGTCACAACGTAACTGGGTGATTATAAAGGTGCTCTACAGGTGTCTCTGAAGGTACTTGTTGGGTTGGCGTATTTCAAGATTAGGATTTGTCACTCAGAATGTCGGAGAGGTATCTCTGGGCCCTCTCGGTAATGCACATCACATAAGCCTTGCAAGCATTGCAACTAATGAGTTAGTTGTGAGATGATGTATTACGGAACGAGTAAAGAGACTTGCCGGTAACGAGATTGAACTAGGTATTGAGATACCGACGATCGAATCTCGGGCAAGTATCATACCGATGACAAAGGGAACAACGTATGTTGTTATGCGGTTTGACCGATAAAGATCTTCGTAGAATATGTAGGAGCCAATATGAACATCCAGGTTCCACTATTGGTTATTGACCGGAAACGGTTATCGGTCATGTCTACATAGTTCTCGAACCCGTAGGGTCCGCACGCTTAAGGTTTCGATGACAGTTATATTATGAGTTTATGAGTTTTGATGTACCGAAGGAGTTGCGAGTCCCGGATGAGATCGGGGACATGACGAGGAGTCTCGAAATGGTCGAGATGTAAAGATCGATATATTGGACGACTATATTCGGACATCGGAAAGGTTCCGAGTGATTCGGGTATTTTTTTGGAGTACCGGAGAGTTACGGGAATACGTATTGGGCCTTATTGGGCCATACGGGAAAGAAGGAAAAGGGCCTCAAGGGTGGCCTCACCCCTCCCCATTGACTAGTCCGAAATGGACTAGGGAGGGGGGCGCCCCCTTCCTTCCTTCTCCTTCTCCCTTCCCTTTCCTTCTCTCCTACTCCTACTACATGGAAGGGCTCCTAGTTCTACTAGGAAAGGGGGAATCCTACTCCCGATGGGAGTAGGACTCCCCTAGGGCGCGCCATAGAGAGGGCCGGCCCTCCCCTCCTCCACTCCTTTATATATGGGGGCAGGGGGCACCCCATAGACACACAAGTTGATCTTCGTGATCGTTCTCTTAGCCGTGTGCGGTGCCCCCCTCCATGATACTCCTCGATAATATTGTATCGGTGCTTAGGCGAAGCCCTGCGACGGTAGAACATCAAGATCGTCACCACGCCATCATGCTGACGGAACTCCTCCCCGACGCTTTGCTGGATCGAAGCCCGGGGATCGTCATCGAGCTGAACGTGTGCTAGAACTCGGAGGTGCCGTAGTTTCGGTGCTTGGATCGGTCGGATCGGGAAGACGTATGACTACTTCCTCTACGTTGCGTCAACGCTTCCGCTTCGGTCTACGAGGGTACGTAGACAACACTCTCCCCTCTCGTTGCTATGCATCACCATGATCTTGCGTGTGCGTAGGAATTTTTTTGAAATTACTACGTTCCGCAACAGTGGCATCCGAGCCTAGGTTTTATGCGTTGAAGTTATATGCACGAGTAGAACACAAGTGAGTTGTGGGTGATATAAGTCATACTGCTTACCAGCATGTCATACTTTGGTTCGGCGGTATTGTTGGATGAAGCGGCCCGGACCGATATTACGCGTACGCTTACGCGAGACTGGTTTTACCGCCGTGCTTTGCACACAGGTGACTAGCGGGTGTCAGTTTCTCCAACTTTAGTTGAACCGAGTGTGGCTACGCCCGGTCCTTGCGAAGGTTAAAACAGCACCAACTTGACAAACTACCGTTGTGGTTTTGATGCGTAGGTAAGAACGGTTCTTGCTAAGCCCGTAGCAGCCACGTAAAACTTGCAACAACAAAGTAGAGGACGTCTAACTTGTTTTTGCAGGGCATGTTGTGATGTGATATGGTCAAGACGTGATGAGATATAAGTTGTTGTATGAGATGATCATGTTTTGTTGAAGTTATCGGCAACTGGCAGAAGCCTTATGGTTGTCTCTTTATTACATAAGATGCAAGCGCCAAATAATTGCTTTACTTTATCGCTATGCGATAGCAATAGTTGCAAGAGCAATAGTTGGCGAGACGACCATGTGACGACACATTGATATAGATCAAGATGATGGAGATCATGGTGTCATGCCGGTGACGATGGAAATCATGACGATGCTTTGGAGATGGAGATCAAAGGCACAAGATGATGATGGCCATATCATGTCACATATTTTGATTGCATGTGATGTTTATCTTTTATACATCTTATTTTGCTTAGTTCGGCGGTAGCTTTATAAGATGATCTCTCACTAAATTATCAAGGTATAAGTGTTTTCCCTGAGTATGCACTGTTGCGAAAGTTCTTCATGCTGAGACACCACGTGATGATCGGGTGTGATAGGCTCTACGTTCAAATACAACGGTGCAAAACAGTTGCGCACGCGGAATACTCAGGTTAAACTTGACGAGCCTAGCATATAACAGATATGGCCTCGGAACACGGAGACCGAAAGGTCGAGCGTGAATCATATAGTAGATATGATCAACATAGTGATGTTCACCATTGAAACTACTCCATCTCACGTGATGATCGGACATGGTTTAGTTGATATGGATCACGTGATCACTTAGAAGATTAGAGTGATGTCTATCTAAGTGGGAGTTCTTAAGTAATATGATTAATTGAACTTAAATTTATCATGAACTTAGTCCTGGTAGTATTAGCATATCTATGTTGTAGATCAATAGTTCGCGTTTAGCTCCCCTGTTTTATTTTTGATATGTTCCTAGAAAAACTAAGTTGAAAAATGTTAGTAGCAATGATGCGGATTGGATCCGTGATCTGAGGTTTATCCTCATTGCTGCACAGAAAAATTATATCCTTAATGCACCGCTAGGTGACAGACCTATTGCAGGAGCAGATGCAGATGTTATGAACGTTTGGCTAGCTCAATATGATGACTACTTGATAGTTTAGTGCACCATGCTTAACGGCTTAGAATCGGGACTTCAAAGACGTTTTGAACATCATGGACCATATGAGATGTTCCAGGAGTTGAAGTTAATATTTCAAGCAAATACCCGAGTTGAGAGATATGAAGTCTCCAACAAGTTCTATTGCTAAAAGATGGAAGAGAATAGCTCAAGCAGTGAGCATGTGCTCAGATTGTCTGCGTACTACAATCACTTGAATTAAGTGGGAGTTAATCTTCTAGATAAGATAGTGATTGACAGAATTCTCTAGTCACCATCACCAAGTTAGTAGAACTTCGTGATGAACTATAATATGCAAGGGATAACGGAAACGATTCCCAAGCACTTCGTGATGCTGAAATCGACAAAGGTAGAAATCAAGGAAAACATCAAGTGTTGATGGTTGACAAGACCACTAGTTTCAAGAAAACGGCAAAGGGAAGAAGGGGAACTTCAAGAAGAACGACAAGCAAGTTGCTGCTCAAGTGAAGAAGCCCAAGTCTGGTCCTAAGCCTGAGACTATGTGCTTCTACTGCAAAGGGACTGGTCACTGGAAGTGGAACTGCCCCAAGTATTTGGCGGATAAGAAGGATGGCAAAGTGAATAAAGATATATTGGATATACATGTTATTGATGTGTGCTTTACTAGTGTTTATAGCAACCCCTCGGCATTTGATACTGGTTCAGTTGCTAAGAGTAGTAACTCGAAACGGGAGTTGCAGAATAAACAGAAACTAGTTAAGGGCGAGGTGACGATGTGTGTTGGAAATAGTTCCAAGATTGATATGATCATCATCGCACGCTCCCTATAATTTCGGGATTAGTGTTGAACCTAAATAAGTGTTATTTGGTGTTTGCGTTGAGCATGAATATGATTTGATCATGTTTATTGCAATACGGTTATTCATTTAAGTTAGAGAACAATTGTTGTTCTGTTTACATGAGTAAAACCTTCTATGGTCATACACACCAACGAAAATGGTTTGTTGGATCTCGATCGTAGTGATACACATATTCATAATATTGAAGCCAAAAGATGCAAAGTTAATAATGATAGTGCAACTTGTTTGTGGCACTGCC
>LR880969.1:740027920-740040807 GCA_904067115.1 Aegilops sharonensis
CAAATCGGAGAAGTGCGTCTTCATAGGATACCCAAAAGAAAATGTTGGGTACACCTTCTATCACAGATCCGAAGGCAAGACATTCGTTGCTAAGAATGGATCCTTTCTAGAGAAGGAGTTTCTCTCGAAAGAAGTGAGTGGGAGGAAAGTAGAACTTGATAAGGTAATTGTACCTTCTCCCTTATTGGAAAATAGTTCATCATAGAAATCTGTTCCTGTGACTACTACACCAATTAGTGAGGAAGCTAATGATGATGATCATGTAACTTCAGATCAAGTTACTATCGAATCTCGTAGGTAAACCAGAGTGAAATCCGCACCAGAGTGGTACGGTAATCCTGTTCTGGAGGTCATGCTACTTGACCATGACGAACCTACGAACTATGAGGAAGCGATGATGAGCCCAGATTCCGCAAAATGGCTTGAGGCCATGAAATCTGAGATAGGATCCATGTATGAGAACAAAGTATGGACTTTGATTGACTTGCTCGATGATCAGCAAGCCATGTTAAATAAATGGATCTTCAAGAGGAAGATGGACACTGATAGTAGTGTTACTATCTACAAAGCTCGACTTGTCACAAAAAGGTTTTTGACAAGTTCAAGGTGTTGACTACAATGAGATTTTCTCAACTGTAGCGATGCTTAAGTCTGTCCGAATCATGTTAGCAATTGCCACATTTTATGAAATCTGGCAAATGGATGTCAAAACTACATTCTTTAATGGATTTATTAAAGAAGAGTTGTATATGATGCAACCAGAAGGTTTTGTCAATCCTAAAGGAGCTAACAAAATGTGCAAGCTCCAGCGATCCATCTATGGACTGGTGCAAGCATCTCAGAGTTGGAATACATGCTTTGATAAGTTGATCAAAGCATATAGTTTTATACAGACTTGCGGTGAAGCCTGTATTTACAAGAAAGTGAGTGGGAGCACTACAGCATTTCTGATAAGTATATGTGAATGACATATTGTTGATCGGAAATAATGTAGAATTATTCTGCAAAGCATAAAGGAGTGTTTGAAAGGAGTTTTTTCAAAGAAAGACCTCGGAGAAGCTGTTTACATATTGAGCATCAAGATCTATAAAGATAGATCAAGACGCTTGATAAGTTTTTCAATGAGTACATACCTTGACAAGATTTTGAAGTAGTTCAAAATGAAACAGTCAAAGAAAGAGTTCTTGCCTGTGTTACAAGGTGTGAAATTGAGTAAGACTCAAAGCCCGACCACGGCAGAAGATAGAAAGAGAATGAAAGTCATTCCCTATGCCTCAGCCATAGGTTCTATAAAATATGCCATGCTGTGTACCAGATCTATTGTATACCCTACACTGTGTTAAGCAAGGGAGTACAATAGTGATCTAAGAGTAGATCACTGGACAACGGTCAAAATTATCCTTAGTGGAATAAGGAAATATTTCTCGATTATGGAGGTGACAAAAGGTTCGTCGTAAAAAATTACGTCGATGCAAGTTTTGACACAGACTTGGATGACTCTAAGTCTCGATCTAGATACATATTGAAAGTGGGAGCAATTAGCTAGAGTAGCTCTGTGCAGAGCATTGTAGAAATATAATTCGCAAAATACTTACGGATCTGTATGTGACATACCCATTGACTAAAATTATCTCACAAGCAAAACATGATCACACCTTAGTACTCTTTGGGTGTTAATCACATAAGCGATGTGAACTAGATTACTGACTCTAGTAAACCCTTTGGGTGTAGGTCACATGACGATGTGAACTATGGGTGTTAATCACATGGTGATGTGAACTATTAGTGTTGAATCACATGGCGATATGAACTAGATTATTGACTCTAGTGCAAGTGGGAGACTGAAGGAAATATGCCCTAGAGGCAATAATAAAGTTATTATTTATTTCCTTATATCATGATAAATGTTTATTATTCATGCTAGAATTGTATTAACCGGAAACATAATACATGTGTGAATACATAGACAAACAGAGTGTAACTAGTATGCCTCTACTTGACTAGCTCGTTGATCAAAGATGGTTAAGTTTCCTAGCCATAGACATGAGTTTTCATTTGATTAACGGGATCACATCATTAGGAGAATGATGTGATTGACATGACCCATTCCGTTAGCTTAGCACTCGATCGTTTAGTATGTTGCTATTGCTTTCTTCATGACTTATACATGTTCCTATGACTATGAGATTATGCAACTCCCGTTTACCGGAGGAACACTTTGTGTGCTACCAAACATCACAACATAACTGGGTGATTATAAAGGTGCTCTACAGGTGTCTCCGAAGGTACTTGTTGGGTTGGCGTATTTCGAGATTAGGATTTGTCACTCCGAATGTCGGAGAGGTATCTCTGAGCCCTCTCGGTAATGCACATCACATAAGCCTTGCAAGCATTGCAACTAATGAGTTAGTTGTGAGATGATGTATTACAGAACGAGTAAAGAGACTTGCCGGTAACGAGATTGAACTAGGTATTGAGATACCGACAATCGAATCTCGGGCAAGTAACATACCGATGACAAAGGGAACAACGTATGTTGTTATGCGGTTTGACCGATAAAGATCTTCGTAGAATATGTAGGAGCCAATATGAACATCCAGGTTCCACTATTGGTTATTGACCGGAAACGGTTCTCGGTCATGTCTACATAGTTCTCGAACCCGTAGGGTCCGCACACTTAAGGTCTCGATGACAGTTATATTATGAGTTTATGAGTTTTTATGTACCGAAGGAGTTCGGAGTCCCGGATGAGATCGGGGACATGACGAGGAGTCTCGAAATGGTCGAGACATAAAGATCAATATATTGGACGACTATATTCGGACATCGGAAAGGTTCCGAGTGATTCGGGTATTTTTTGGAGTACCGGAGAGTTACGGGAATACGTATTGGGCCTTATTGGGCCATACGGGAAAGAAGGAAAAGGGCCTCAAGGGTGGCCGCACCCCTCCCCATTGACTAGTCCGAATTGGACTAGGGAGGGGGGCGCCCCCTTCCTTCCTTCTCCTTCTCCCTTCCCTTTCCTTCTCTCCTACTCCTACTACATGGAAGGGCTCCTAGTTCTACTAGGAAAGGGGGAATCCTACTCCCGGTGGGAGTAGGACTCCCCTAGGGCGCGCCATAGAGAGGGCCGGCCCTCCCCTCCTCCACTCCTTTATATACGGGGGCAGGGGGCACCCCATAGACACACAAGTTGATCTTCGTGATCGTTCTCTTAGCCGTGTGCGGTGCCCCCCTCCACGATACTCCTCGATAATATTGTAGCGGTGCTTAGGCGAAGCCCTGCGACGGTAGAACATCAAGATCGTCACCACGCCGTCATGCTGACGGAACTCCTCCCCGACGCTTTGCTGGATCGAAGCCCGGGGATCGTCATCGAGCTGAACGTGTGCTAGAACTCGGAGGTGCCATAGTTTCGGTACTTCCTCTACGTTGCGTCAACGCTTCCGCTTCAGTCTACGAGGGTACGTAGACAACACTCTCCCCTCTCGTTGCTATGCATCACCATGATCTTGCGTGTGCGTAGGATTTTTTTTGAAATTACTACGTTCCCCAACAAAATCCATCACACAAAGGCTTGAATGCAACAAACATCTTCACAAATCTCTTTTTCCTTTGTACTCCATGTGATCAATGGTCACAATGCTTCCTGGAGATCTCTTTTCAACTTCAGCTTTCCAAGCATATAACTTATCAAATGAATCATCCCAATTGCCAAATAGGCTCTTTGATGCTAGATCTCTTCCACGGTAAACTTTGTCGTAACAGATCCAAATCTTGTACTTGTCATGCAGCCTCCTTCGTAGCTCCATTGACGTCACACTAGGATCTTCTTTTACCCAATCAATTACCTTGGAACATATCCAAGACTTTGAAGCAGCCTTTGGGTTATCAACTTTTCTTATGTTGTGACAATTATGCTCTTCATCATGGATTTTCACCTACATATACAAATCATATAACAATCAGTACTAATTCATTTTGATGTAAGACATCAATTCAAGTAGCATAACATATAAACATACCTCCATAGTGACACCGTCATCAATTGTTCCCACATGTACTCTCCATGTACACCCTTTTTGTGCACATTTAGCTCTGAATCGAGTAGGTTCAGATTTTTCAATATTGTATTCAAATTCACGCTTAAATAGAGTATTGAGCAATTGCCAACCTAAACACTTCAATATTCGGGTATATTGTGCCCACAACCATGGGTGGGTTTTCCATGTCATGCGCTACATCCGGAGGAGCATCATTCGGCATATCATCTTCTATAATCCACTCCTCATCATCACTGCTGTCCTCTACACCGTCCACATCAACTACAACATTATCAACCTCATCCTCGCCACTATCGGAATCAGAGCAAGCACTACCAATTGAGTATTGATCTTCCTCATCAACACCTACATGTTCATATTCCTCGTGTGGATTCGCAAGTTATGTGAAGGAGTACATGGCACGTCGAAATCTAACTCAACCCTTTTATCATGTGGATTTAAAAAATTCAGTGCTACTTTGCCATGTCTAGCTTGCTTAAAACACTCAAACAGTGTCGTCAGTTCTTCATCATTAGCGACAAGTTTGTATTTTTCATGACACTATCAAAATATTCTATAATGATAGTTTCATCATCAAACCACGCAGCCCAAGAGAATTGCGTAGAAATAGCATCAAGATATCCCTTCATGGTAGTGATAGAATGCAAATCAATGCTCCAACTAAAGGAAAAAAGCCTTCGCTGAAGTTACGACGACTGCTACATATCCTAACTTCTAGCACACATGTTGTTGTCCATCCAGCAGACGAACCATGACAATCATATCACAATGTGCAACTAAACATCAAAGAGAACATATCACACACACATCAGAGAATGAACTACCTTACTGCAGGAATTCGTGGTGGGGATTGAGAAGATGCCAAAGAAGCCACATCCTCACCGGCTGTGAGGGAGGCGCCTCGAACTGGAGGTTCGGTGCCTATGAGGGAGGCGACTGGAGCTCCAGGTCCAGCGGTTGTAGGGGCGCTGGCTGGAGGTCCAGCAGCCGGTGCAGAAACGACGGCAACGGGATCCACAGCTACAGGGCGGGCAGCGGCGGCGGGAGCATCTACTGCAGGGCGGGCGGTGACGGGAGCAGCTGCTGCAGGGCCGGCGACGCAGGAGCACCAGATGCAGGGCCCACTACTGGAATCAGAGGATTTGCCATCAATCCTTTCTTTGCCGTCTGCTAGCGGACGACAAAGGAGGTCTTTGCTGTTCGTTTCCAAAAAACAGACGACAAAGAACTGGCTGATGGCAAAGATCATATTTGCCATCAGCCAGTTTTTTGCCGTCTGCTAGCGGACGGCAAAGAAGCTTTCCCGTTGGCTAGCGGACGACAAAGAGGGAGGGGCCCCACTGACGAGCTGCTCAAAAAAAACTTAACGCCCCTCTCCCTCTTTGTCGTCCGCTAGCGGACGACAAAGAGCAAAAAAGCGGACGACAAAGGGGGGCGGACGGCAAAGATTTAACCTATCTAACGTCGGCCGCGCCCCACCCCGCCCCTCTCTCTCTGTTTCTCTCCCTCTTCACACGCGCGCCACCGCCCCCACCACTCTCCGCCGCCCCGTCGCCCCACCACCCCGCCGCCCCGTCGCCCCACCACCCCGCCGCCCCACCGCCCCCCCGCCCCGGTGCCACCGCGGCCCCGTCGCCCCCGCCGCCCTGCCGTCTCGGCGCCGCCGCGCCCCGGCCCCTCGGCGCCCCGGCCCCCCCGCGCCCCACCACCTGGCGCTCCACCGGCCCCCCGCCCCGTCGCCCCCGCCGCCCTGCCGTCTCGGCGCCGCCGCGCCCCGGCCCCTCGGCGCCCCGGCCCCCCCGCGCCCCACCACCTGGCGCTCCACCGGCCCCCCGCCCCGTCGCCCCCGCCGCCCTGCCGTCTCGGCGCCGCCGCGCCCCGGCCCCTCGGCGCCCCGGCCCCCCCGCGCCCCACCACCTGGCGCTCCACCGGCCCCCCGCCCCGTCGCCCCCGCCGCCCTGCCGTCTCGGCGCCGCCGCGCCCCGGCCCCTCGGCGCCCCGGCCCCCCCGCGCCCCACCACCTGGCGCTCCACCGGCCCCCCGCCCCGTCGCCCCCGCCGCCCTGCCGTCTCGGCGCCGCCGCGCCCCGGCCCCTCGGCGCCCCGGCCCCCCCGCGCCCCACCACCTGGCGCTCCACCGGCCCCCCGCCCCGTCGCCCCCGCCGCCCTGCCGTCTCGGCGCCGCCGCGCCCCGGCCCCTCGGCGCCCCGGCCCCCCCGCGCCCCACCACCTGGCGCTCCACCGGCCCCCCGCCCCGTCGCCCCCGCCGCCCTGCCGTCTCGGCGCCGCCGCGCCCCGGCCCCTCGGCGCCCCGGCCCCCCCGCGCCCCACCACCTGGCGCTCCACCGGCCCCCCGCCCCGTCGCCCCCGCCGCCCTGCCGTCTCGGCGCCGCCGCGCCCCGGCCCCTCGGCGCCCCGGCCCCCCCGCGCCCCACCACCTGGCGCTCCACCGGCCCCCCGCCCCGTCGCCCCCGCCGCCCTGCCGTCTCGGCGCCGCCGCGCCCCGGCCCCTCGGCGCCCCGGCCCCCCCGCGCCCCACCACCTGGCGCTCCACCGGCCCCCCGCCCCGTCGCCCCCGCCGCCCTGCCGTCTCGGCGCCACCGCGCCCCCGCCCCCCCCCCCCCGCCCCCCCCCGCCCCGGCCCCGTCGCCACTACCGCCCGGCGCTGCCGCCCCAGGCCGCCCCGCCCCCCTCCTCCAGCGGCCACCTCCTCCACCGGCCCTGCCCCAGGTGAGCTCTATCTCCTCTTTTTTCTGTTTTTTTCCTGTTTTTTTAGTTTTAGGTTTATGTTTAGTTTAGATTTAGATTTAGTTTTAGTTTTAGTTTTAGGTTTAGTTTTAGGTTTAGTTTAGTTTTAGGTTTAGATTTAGTTTTTTCCTTTTTTTTTCTTTTTTTTAGTTTTAGGTTTATGTTTAGTTTAGATTTAGTTTTAGTTTTAGTTTTAGATTTAGGTTTAGTTTTAGGTTTAGGAAAGAAGAAGAAGAAGAAGAAAAAAAGGAGAGGAAGAGAAGAAGAAGAGGAAAAAGGAAAGGAAGAAGAAGAAGAGGAGGAGGAGAAGAAAAAGAAGAAGAGGAAGAAGAAGAAGAAAAAAGAGGAGAGGAGGAGAAGAAGAAGAGGAAAAAGGAAAGGAGGAAGAAGAAGAAGAAGAAGAAGAAGGAAAAAAAGGAAGAAAAGGAAGAAGAGGAAGAAGAAGAAAAGGAAAAAAGAGGGGAAAAACCCGACCCGACACGGCACCCCGACCCCGAGACCCCGACCCCGACCCCGACCACGATCTAGAGGCCGACGGGGTCATATATTTGTGAATTATTAGTTAGGTCATATATTTTTCGATTTTGTTATGAAAAACATCATATATAATTGTGTTGATCGGGTAGTTTTAAATGTGTAGTTGTTTCATCGCTGCGAGGTTTGGTGTTCGACGACCTCGCCGTGCGTTTGACGAGTTGTGCCCCTTCGTTCGTGGGTGAGCAGAAATGACATGTCCTCCTCCCCCATTAATTATTTGATCTATTCCAATGAAACTTGATAGCTAGCTATATATGTGTCTTGAATCATCAGTATGCGTAACCAACATGTGTCTCCCGTTCGAAAGCGTCATAGTTATAAATATGCATGCATTTGCATATTTATAACCTTGATCCTTTCGAATTGTCCAACGCTATCCATGGACAGCCCGAGTATGTGTAGATTGGGTTCGTTTTCCCATATGCTTTGCTCCGGATCCGACGCATAAATTTTGTCAGTGCCTCCCCTTTTGTTCTTCGGGTACACATCCTCTCTGTTTATTGCAGAGACGTGTATCAGGAGAACAACGGGGAGGTGCTGCCGAAATTTTGCGTCGGATCTGGAGCATAGCATGGGAAAATGAACCCAATCTACACATACTCGGGTGGGATTAGGACCTATCATTACCTATTAGAGTGTAGGTTGCATGGACGTAATAAAATTGACAAAGTAGATCAACTGATGAATATATACATGGTGAATTATATATATAATTGTTGTGTGTCCAGTAGCTCTGAAAGTCAAGATGAGTGATCGTGCGTGGATGTATACCGGTCACACTGGTCAGAACAAATGGAGCGCTGGATGGTTCACAAAAACCAAGGGTTTGTGCAAGCCGCATTTGCAAATGGCCAGAGGAAAACTTGGTGCCCCTGTTTCCGATGCGGCAATTGGGAAAAGAGGACAGAGGCTAAAATGGGTAAACACCTGCAGAAGAATGGTTTTACGCCCGATTATACGGTGTGGACATTTCATGGTGAGTCTGCCCAACGTGACCGAGCTGAGGTGGATCGTCGTCGCACCGACGAGCATGGTACCGGGATGGAAAACATGGTGCAAGACTATGATGATGCTCGGGATTCGGACGAGGAGATGGAGGAATCTGCAAAGGCCTTCAATGAAATGTTGGAGTCTTCAAAATGTTCGCTCCACGAGCACACTGAGCTTTGTCAGTTGGATGCCATCTCACAAGTAATGGCTCTGAAGGCTCAGTTCAACTTGGGCAGAGAATGCTACGACGCAATCATGACAGTATTTGGACGCTTTCTACCCAAAGGCCATGTAATGCCTGCAAACCTGTACCAGTCGGATAAAATCCTCCGTGCACTGAAGATGCCCTATGAGAATATACATGCCTGTGAGAAAGGATGTGCCTTATTTAGGCTTGACTATGCGGACTTGAACTATTGTCCCATTTGCAAGTCTTCCAGGTATATTGTGGTAGACAACGGTATGGGTGACAAGACACAGACAAAATCCCCGTTAGTGTTCTTCGGTATATGCCAATCGTACCAAGACTTCAACGTCTTTTCATGGTCGAAGAGACGGCCAGACAGATGACATGGCACAAAACAGGCAAAAGAACCGAACTAGATGCAGATGGGAATCTGATGATGGTACACACATCGGATGGTGTTGCATGGAAAAAGTTTGATGAATTACATGCTGACAAAGCGGCAGATCCGAGGCATCCTCGAGTCGGCATCAGCACCGATGGGTTCAGTGTGTTTGGTATGACGGCAACCCAATACAGTTGTTGGCCCGTATTTGTCTTTCCACTCAATCTCCCCCCGGACAGATTATGCAAAGAAAGAACATTTACCTGACGTTGATAATTCCAGGGCCCAACTATCCGGGGAAAAATATGAATGTGTACATGCAGCCGCTTAAGGACGAATTGCAAAAAGCCTGGGATAATGGGTTCAAGACATACGACGCCTATAGCAAACGAAACTTCATAATGCGTGTCTGGTACATGTACTCGACGCATGACTTGCCGGCGTATGCGCTATTCGTTGGCTGGTGTGTGCATGGAAGGTTCCCGTGCCCCACATGCAAGGGAGCTCTTGAGTTTCGTTGGCTTCAGGCCGGCCGCAAGTTTTCTTGCTTCGACATGCATAGACAGTTCCTGGATCCTCACCATAAGTTCAGGAAAGACAAGAAGAACTTCATCAGAGGTAGAGTTGTAAAAAACTCTGCACCACCTGCGTTGACAGGCCAACAGACCCTGTATCAGTTAAACGCTCTCGAGCCAGATCCAGAGCGTCCTAGGTACTTCAAGGGGTATAATTCTGAGCACGCCTGGACTCACAAAACATGCTTATGGGATCTGCCTTACTTCAAAGACCTCCTTTGCCCACACAACATTGACGTGATGCACACTGAGAAGAATATCGCCGATGCACTTTTTGGTACATTGTTCGGCATAGATGGGAAGTCAAAGGATAATACTAAGGCTAGAGTCGATATGGAGGCGCTATGTGATAGGCCATTACAAAACATGAAAGAACCGAAAGGAAAGCAGAACTGGACGAAGCCAAAGGCATGGTTCAATCTTGGAAGGCCAGCTATGAGGGAAATTATCTTGTGGGTGAAAATGCAGTTGATGTTCCCCGATGGGTATGCAGCGAATCTATAGAGGGGAGCGAGTCTTGATAAATTGAAGCTATTTGGTCTCAAGAGTCATGATTGGCACATATGGATTGAGCGGGTAATGCCGGTGATGTTGCGTGGCTTCATCCCTGAGGATGAATGGCTAGTACTGGCAGAACTCAGCTATTTCTTCCATGTTCTTTGTGCGAAAAAACTACCGCCTGTCGTGCTAGAAGAAATGGAAGAGTTGGCGCCGGAGTTGATCTTTCCACCGGGCTTCTTTAATCCAATGCATCATTTGATTTTGCATCTCCCGACCGAGGCAAGATTGGGGGGGCCCGTGCAAAATCGTTGGTGCTACCCAACTGAGAGGATGCAGAAGACGCTTCGAGAAAAATGTAAAAATAAAAGAATTGAAGCGTCGATGGCTGAGTGGATCCAACCTCAGCCTATTCAAAGGGAATCTCGCACTAGCCAGTGTTTCAAATCCAGTATCTTTGGATAACGAAGAATGGCAGACCATTTCGTTGTATATCTTCAACAACCTGATAGAAGTGTGGCCGTACATCGAGTAAGTTCTCGGTACATTGTTTCGCAACTTCTATTTCCTTTGAACTGCTCTTATTCCTGGATATTTTATACAGTCGATACGTCGCCCTATTCTCGTATGGAGCGCTGATCCAAAAGGATTCCGTCAAAGAGTATGAGCTTCTCGCAAAGCAAGGAGGCGGCTATCCCGGTTTCATCTCTTGGTTCAAACAAACGGTAAATTCTATTAGACAATTTCATTTCATTCGCTAATTTGTGCGTAATGCAACAATCCTTTCATATTAAACTTGTAGGCTAATTCAGATTCTATGGACGCCGAATTGAGACAAGTCGCTAATGGTTTTGACTATAAGGTCCGTTCATTTGACAAATACGACATCAACGGGTATCGCTTTCATACCTATGGCAAAGAGCTATCTATGGCCGACCGGAAGTCTACAAATTGTTGTGTATCTGCTATCGGCGAAGGAGGTACCGAGTATTATGGGAGAGTTGAAGCAATTTATGAACTTCTATTCTATGGTGAAAACCCACCGAATGTCGTAGTCTTCAAATGTTATTGGTTTCAGCCGAAGGAGACTAGAAGGACTCATGAACATATAGGGCTAGTTGAAATCAACCAAAGCACCCATTTAGATGTTCCTGATGTCTATATTACGGCTCAACAGGCGACCCAAGTATTCTATCTACTGTGGGCCTGCCAAACTAATCCAAATCTGAAAGGTTGGGATGTCGTTTATGAAGTGCCGCCACGTGCTAGACTATCTCCCCCAAAGGAAGAGGATTATGAACCTCACATTAACCCAGACACATATGAAGGAGAATTCTTCCAAGAGACACGTCTTTCCAAAAAGCGTTTCAAGAACCGATATACTTCACCCCAAAACATTGAAGTAGACAGCGACAGTGAATCCAACATCACCCCAGAGGAGGAACAAGAAGAGCCGGAACAAGAAGAGGTTACTGCTGCGGATGACCTCTCAATGCTTGACTGATTACGTAAAGGTGGCCTTCCACATGTTGATGCCACTGAACCCTATGAGCCCGCCATTGATTATAGTGATGATGATGATTATGCATTTATTGATGATACTGATCGAGATTATTAGTAGTGTCAGGTATTCAATTTTTTTATGTTGTACTTGATGATGATACACTTAAGTGATATACATATTATTATTCATGTCGGTATTTTTTTTATGTTGTACTAATTTCGTTTACTCTTTGTCATGGCAGGTGTTGAAAGATGGAAGGGGAGCCGACTGAGGCCAAGGACAAACGTGCCCAAATTGAAGGTGTGCCATACCATCAAGGTAGCTCCAGCTTATATCAGTTCGGGCGGAATTGGGTATGTGGTTTGCTTCATGATTAATGCAATTCATTCATCATGCTAGCTTGAGCCCTTTAATTACTAATTTACTTTGTTTCTCTCTTTCAGGCATGCTACAATAAGACAGATACGGTGCCAGAGGGGTACGACCTGTATGCCATGGCCCACACTGCCTCTTACAAGCAAGTCAAGGGGAAGGCGAGGAAAGGGGAGGAGTTTAACCCGAGCCAGATTCCCTACAATCCAGAGCAGGTGATGATATCTAGTGGCGGGAGGTCCCGTGGCTCCATAGCCATTGATCCAGAGATTGCTCCTGAGACCACGGTGAGTTTAATTTGAATGGACGTTACTTGCTAGTCTTAACATTTGAGTGTCATCATGCTAATGAAACATTGGAAATGATCTTTGGTGCAGCGTAACTCCACACAAGCATCACATGATCCTTCTCCAGCTACTGGCACGAGCCAACCCGCTCCCACACCTCCATGATCAAGGTAAGTTTCTCTAGTTTTTTGCTTAACAAATGCATAAAGACCTAGACTTAGCTTTATTTCCTCCAATATGCTTACCTTAATGACCTAGAGTTAGCTTCTTTTCCTCCAAAATGACTTAATAAGCTTACTAACCTCCAAAACCAGCCATTTTACCTAAGTTAGCTCTAAAACGATCTATACTTAGCTTTGTTTCCTCCAAAATGACCTAAGTTAGTTATAATATGCTTAGTTAACTAGGTTTGCTCAATAATGACATGTACTTAGCTTACTTATGTAAAAAAATGGCATAATTAGCTTAGTTAGCTCATAAACGATCCATTTTACCTACGTTAGCTCTAAAATGATGCATTTTACCTAAGTTAGCTCATAAACGATCCATTTCACCTAAGTTACCTCACAAACGATGGCGTGCTTCTTCTTCTAGTCTTCTTCTTCTAGTCACCTTTTCCTAACTTTCTTATTTGCCATTTTGCAGATTTCATTCACTTCTCGGAAGCTAGCTTGCTATGATGGAGTGCTTGTTTTTTATTTCATTCTCTTCTAGTATTCTTCTAGCTTGCTACGATGGAACTTG
>LR880969.1:740045364-740066270 GCA_904067115.1 Aegilops sharonensis
ATTGCAAGAAAGATCAATCTAGTAGGCCAAACTAAACCGATAATTCGAAGAGACTTGCAAAGATACCAAATCATGCATATAAGAATTTAGAGAAGAACCAAATAATATTCATAGATAATCTGATCATAAATCCACAATTCATCGGATCTCGGCAAACACACCGCAAAAGAATATTACATCGAATAGATCTCCAAGAACATCGAGGAGAACATGGTATTGAGAATCAAAGAGAGAGAAGAAGCCATCTAGCTACTGACTATGGACCCGTAGGTCTGTGATAAACTACTCACGCATCATCGGAGAGGCAATGGTGTTGATGAAGAAGCCCTCCATGATCGAACCCCCCTCCAGCAGGACGCCGGAAAAAGCCCCTAGATGGGATCTCACGGGTATAGAAGGTTGCGGCGGTGGAAAAGTGGTTTCGTGGCTCCCTGGATGTTTTCAGGGTATAAGAGTATATATAGGCGAAGGAGCTAGGTCAGGAGACCCACAAGGGGCCCACGAGGTATGGGCGCGCCCTCCTGCCTCATGGCCGCCTCGCTACGTCTTCGACTTCATCTCCAAGTCTTTTGGTTTCCTTCTAGTCCAAGAAAGATCATCACGAAAGTTTCATTCCGTTTGGACTCCGTTTGGTATTCCTTTTTTGCGAAACTCTAAAATAGGAAAATAACATAAACTGGCACTAGGCCCTCGGTTAATAGGTTAATCCCGAAAATAATATAAAATAGCATATATATGCCTATTAAACATCCAAAACAGACAATTTAATAGCATGGAACAATGAAAAATTATAGATACATTGGAGACGTATCGTGCGACCACTGTTAGTGGAGTAAAAATTTACTCCACTAACTTTACTCCACCAGATAGTCCACTAAATTTTAGGGGATTAGTTAGAAATGCCCTAAGAGCATCTCTAGCAGATCCCGCAAATAGGGCCATCCGTCAAAATAGCCATCGGTTTGTGGGACGGAGCCCGTATAACCGGCCCAAATAGATTCCCATATCCGGCCGCCCTAGATTGTTTTGTGGGATCCCGAATCAGCAAGGTCATTTCCTCCATATCTACAGGATTACATCCAAGTTTGCCGGCTCCCCTTTCCCTTGGTGTGAAGGCATTCCCGCCGGCTTTAGTTCCCGCCTTTACTCCCTGCCGCCGCACATCCTGACCCCTTGTTGCTGCCCTTGTCTGTCGCGTGTTGCCCGAAAGCTCCGCCGCCCCGCGTCGCATCCATTCCACCTAGTTTTGGCAGCGGGGGTGCCCTTTTGTGTCCGCGGCTCGCGGTCATCGCCGATGCCATGGATCTGCCCCGGAGCTCGGCGCACGAGCTTGTAGCAAGCATACCCGATTGGTTCCGGCACCAGTGAGCCTCAGAATCAATCGGTCTCTCCCGCGCGCGTTAGAGGAAGAGGACGGCACGACTTTACTTCTGCCGGCGGGGAAAAGAGAGGGGCGGCGTGACGCGGATTTGCTTCAGCCGACAAGGGAGAAGAAGACCACGGTGGAACTTTGCTTCGGACGGAGAGGTATGTGGAACACCCGCGGTTTCGTGCTTGATTTGGCCTGGAGTAGGTTCGGGTGAAATTTATGGGCGTTTTGTGTCCATTTTGTAGATGGATTGGAATTCGACCTCGTCATCTTTGTCCGATGATTCAGACATAGAAGAGATGATCCTCGATGATGATGTCGACAACCTAGTGTTGTTGCATATCGTGGACGAATTTGAGGCAGGGCTGAAGAAAAAGCAGCACGGATCCACGGTCGGTCGGCTATGCATTCCCCGCAATTGAGCTCCCGGTGACAAGATGCTCATGAACAACTACTTCACCGAGGTGCCGACATATCCGACTCACCTCTTTCGTAGGCGATATCGAATGTGAAAGTCACTTTTCGTCTGCATCATCGAGGCTTGCGAACAAAATTGTTGTTTCTTCACTCGGCGTAGGAATACCACCGGTTTGATTGGCTTTAGTGCATATCAAAAAATATTGGCGACAATGAGAGTGATTGCATGTGGTGTTCCCGCTGACCACGCGGATGAATATCTTTGCATTGGCGAAGATATCACCATCAAATGTGTTTGTGTCTTTGCATGATCCGGGTTTTTGGCCTGGAGTACCTTCGAGCTCCAAACGAATAAGACACAAAGAAGCTCATGGAAATGAACGAAATAAGGGGATGGTCGGGCATGCTTGGTAAGAACTTCCCGATGGCTTGGGCATGGCAATTCACCGGCCACAAACGTAAACCCACCATCGTGCTTGAAACCGTGGCTTCACATGATCTATGGATTTGACATTGCTTCTTTAGTTTGCTGGGGTCTCTCAATGATATCAATGTTTTGCAGTGATCTCATCTATTTGCTCAGCTAAGTAGTGGCAAAGCTCGGCTTGCAATTATACCATCAATGGTCATGACTATACCATGGGGTACTATCTTGCCGACGGTATTTATCCTTCATGGTCAACATTCGTGAAGACCATTAGTGACCCCAAAATCAAGAAGCATATTTTTTTGCCAAAGCACAAGAAGCTTGCCGAAAGGATATTGAGAGGGCATTTGGTGTGTTGCAAGCTCGGTTTGCCATTGTTCAAGGTCTTGCTCGCTTCTGGGATAAAAAATCCTTTGGAAATATCATGACTGCTTGTGTAATTTTACACAATATGATCATCGAGGGTGAGAGGGATTTGGACTTGGAGTAGAACTGTAACAATGTTGGTAGACTTGTGAAGCCTGTCAGGGACGCGGATGCAAGGTTGTCAGAATCGCGATTCTATTGTATGTTCAACGACTTTATGATCCAAACTAACTCCATTGATTCTATGATTTTGGTTCCTAGAATCTACGTTTCTACGATTCTGATAGTGAAGATTCTTCGGTTTGTGATCCTACCATCGGAGCTCCGATTCGATTCAGAATCACGATTCCGACAATCTCGCGTGGAAGAGATCACTGTATTTCTTGAGACCTACCGGAATATCGAGAACCATGATTCGCACAACCAACTCCTGCATGATCTTATTGAGCGTCGGTGCCAACTCTAAGGGGGGGGGGGGGTAGATCCCCATTTTTATTCATTTCTATTCATGTGAGATTTGAACAATTTAGTGTTGTAATAATTATTTGAATTTGAACATTTGTTGTAATGAAAACTATTGTTGTATTGTGAATTGCTTTTCGGACCATTTATATATTGGGACAATTTCATTTCTCCCCCTAACTTGAACCCACACTTGGCATTTGCCCCTAATTTTCGAGTATGCTAAAAAATAACCCTCTTCCGTCAAAGCTCCTTATAGAAATACCCTTCCGTACCATTTCCGTTTGGTCAAAGACGTTTGACCATCTACGGGTCATTTTCTGGCCAATTTTGCCACTTCGTGTATCAGTGTATGACACTTACAGGTGGGACCTACCCTAAAAAGAAGAAAACAGTAGAAAAACACTCTCTTTCCCCTCTGTCCCACTTACAGGTGGACCCAACCAAAAACAAAAAGAAAAGTTAAATCTCTCCCTCTAGTTCCCCTCTGTTTCTCTCTATGGCTCACCTCCGGCGGCGGCAAACGTCAGGCGGCCATGGCTAGCATCAGGCTCGCCGGCGTGGTCGCGCTGCACTCAGCAGCGCGCAATCTTCGTCGATTGGCCATAGTTGGGCGCGTGGGCGGCCCACGGAACCAACACTATGATGGAATCAGCGCAAGGTTCATGTCAGCACCGGCAACGTCTCACGCACGGGCGACCAAGAGCAGACTCAAGCCTCTATATCATGCCCATTAGATTGACCACTTTCTGGTTCGTTTTCCAGCGGGATGAATCGGACGAAGCACCCCGAATCGAGGCTCACTTCTCGTCTTCCCCAACTCCGGTGGAGCGCGGCCGCCACCTGATCTCCTCTACCCATGAATCTAGGTGGATTCCTCCAAGTATATCAGCTCCGAGACAACCTCCCGGATGTCTTGGTGCGCCCTCGAGCCTCTCCCCATTCCCAAGAACCTCCCCCCTGTGAGTGCATGCTCTGGCGGCCGCCGCACAAGTCCAAGCCAACATTGTAGTGTCTCCCCGCCGTCCCCGAACACCCAGTCATGCTCCAGGTTAGCCCATCCGCCCTTTGCCGCTATTTTCCGAGTCAACGTACTCTCTTCTCCTCTCACGCCGAGCGCCGTCGCTTGAGCTCATTGTTGCCTGTCCTCCCGGTCGCCCACTGGCTCCGGCCACCTCGGCACAGTTCGGCTTCACGCCCACAGCCTCGCAGGTCCGCTTCGCAGCCCATATACCTCTCCGGCGTCCACGTGTACGTCGCCGTTGTGCCTTCACGCACGCGCCGCCGCCGGCGTTTAGCCCCTGTCGTAAAAAAGTTGTTTAGGCTAACCCTCATGTTAAGTACTTAAGTGTGTGTGCCACTTGCCCTAAAAAGTGTGTGTGCTCCACTGATCCATGGGCCCTCTATTCTAAGTATATTAACTAATAAAGGTTAATACCTATTGTCAATAAATAAATAATAAAAATAAAGGTAAATACATTAAAGAGACAATGACACGTGGGCTCGATAATTCATCCTGGAGCCCGGGCTCAGCTGCTCACGGTCAGAAAAAAAGTCAAAAAAAATACTAGAAAAATTCAAAAAATTCCAATTTTTTGTGTGGTAGATAATTAGATGCGTGAGGTCTGCTGCAAAAATCAACTCGTTTGGACATTTGAGTAGGTCTCGGCAAAAAGACAAATCGGGTCAAAACAGTTCATGAAGAGTAAACTTTTTTAAAGACCCCGGTTTTGTATTTTTTTGCACAGACTTGCTCAAATGTCCAAACAAGTTGATTTTTGCAGCGAACCTCACGCATCTAATTATCCATCACACAAAAAAATTGGAATTTTTTGAATTTTTTTGTATTTGTTTTGATTTTTTCCGTGAGCGGGGGTGCAGCTGAGCCCGGGTGCAGATTTGCTGCACTCATGTGGGCCCCCAAAGTCTAATTTGACTCGTCCCTATTGGCTGATCTAACATTGACTTCATTATTATTTTTGTTTTTCCTATTTGTGGGTCCCACCTGTAAAAAGGGGTAAAATTGTCCCATAAATGCCAAGGAGACAGTCAAAAGCCCTTTAACTGGACGGAAACGGTATGGAAGGATATTTCTGTAAAGGTGCCAAACGGAAGAGGGGTATTTTCGAGCATACTCAAAAATTAGGGGCAAATGCCAGGTGAGGGTTTAAGTTAGGGGGAGAAATGAAATTGTCCCTTATATATTTGTATGTTGAATTTATATTACGATTCCATTTGGATGCTATGCAAAATTTATGTTTTGCTGGACGGGTTTATGGAATCTGTTGAGCCAGAGCGCTCACGGCACCGTAAGATGCTCTAAGAAAGCAAAAAAAAGAGCTATAGTATAAGAGTAAGACTGAGAATACACATATGGAGTCTGTAGGAACTGAAAATTATCTGCCAAAGCCTATATTGGTTTTGTTATTGTTCTCTTACAGCAATTATTACAGTTCCTCGTATTCGAAACTTTTGAAGAAAAAGGAAAACAGAAGCATCTATGAGGTAACACGAATCAAGGCGACGGCGAGCTTTGCGAGCTGGAAAGCGTTGTCGTTCTCCACTGTCACCGGCGACGCCACGTTGCTCTTGCTGAAGCCACGCTCGCACTCCTTCGCTGCCGCCGCCGATTTCTCAAGGGACGAGGTCGCCTCGCTGAACTTACCGTCCTTGACGGCCGCCGCACAGCTAGGCTGGCTCTGCAATATGCTGTCAAAAAGTGCCAGGCACGACCTGAGGGATCGTTTGGTGGCATCCTCAGTCTTGCTGTTGCCATCGCCGAGAAGGCCGTTAATCTTGGCCTTGGTACGGGTGGCGTTGGCCGTGAGGAGGTCGACTGTGACGACCGCAAGCTCTTGGTAGTTTCCACCGTTTGCGCTACGGGGGTCGGAGTGGAGGGCGTCCAGACAGAACTGGATGCCAACGTATTTACTGCCGCCGCCGACGGTCTTGCATACAGGGAGCAAATTGTCAATAGGAGTAGCCTGAGTGGCCGCAAAGAGGGCTACAAAGAACAAGAAGAGGACACTGCCGCTGAAGAAAGAGGCCATTGCCTGTATGGTTGATTATTCGAGAGGGATTCTTCTTGGTGGATTCGTAGGGTGAGACCTAGGACGTCAGGCAACACGATTATTTATAATACACACTTTGGGTTGCCATTAATTACGCCCGGCAAGTTAATGATTTGATAGCGTGAATCTCTGATTGTAAAATTCAGAATTTCCATTCCTTCCGCTACTAATAAACGCGCATGAATTCCCTCCAAAAAAAACGCGCATGAATGGCCTGATTATTAACCAAGGAAATCCCCTTTTCCTCGCTACAAAAACCGTTTGGCTACCGTCACCACTACACTACATATACACTTTCTCCGTTTCAGAATCTATATCTTACCTGCTACTCCCTCCGTTCCAAAATAAATGACCAAACTTTGTACTAAGTTAGGAAGTATTATATTATTTATTTACATTTATATTTATTATTAGGAACGGCCGTTTGGGACACTACCTAGGCTCCTTACCTCGTAACCATTGGTTCTTAAATTGATGAATGCAAATTTCAACAGACGGGGGGTATTAGGCACCTTTCATATATGCTTGATATGGCATAATTGGTAAGTGCCAATAAATGTATGATTTAGGTGCATTAATATCATGCGCTAGGATATATGTAATTGATTCTCTTCAATTATTTCCTTGTACAAAGAATGGAAACTCGTTTGAAGGTATACATACAACCGTACTTCTTTTTGTGGGGTATACATGTGTAGTCCTCATGCATACATTATGTTATGCACATACTAATTTCTGGGGTATATCGACTTCTTTTGCGGGTACTTGGGTATTGTATCTTGGGAGAATTTTTGAACGATGGTCCATACCTTTCAAAGGCGCATGGAGCAAGCCATATCCGGGTGTTACGGATCCACTCATTGCGGAGGCGATGGCAATGCGATACGGTGTCATCTTCGCCAAACTAAGGAGCTTTACAAAAGTTATCCTTCAGACGGGTTGTTTGGAGGTTGTAAACTTCTGGACCACTCACCATGATTCACATTCAACTGTGACACCAGTTTTAGTAGAAATTGGAGAGCTTACCAGTAGTTTCCGTTCTTTTGTTATTCAACGCGTATCCTGATCTGCCAATGGTCCAACTCATATTTGTGTGAAGCATACTTCCACAATTGACACCTCCCCCTTCCCCTATGTCGCTCTCCCGAGGGCGACTCGGGGGCGACCTAGGGTTCCCTCGCGCCGCCACCTCCCCCTTCCCCTCCTCCTCGCCGCTGCCGGAGGCGGTCGCCGGGGCCCCCGCGCGGCTGCCTGTGAGGGCGGCGGCGAGGCCTCTGGCTGCTCCCTTTCGGTGGTGAGGGCCCGGATCAGAGGCGGCGGCCTCGTTGGTGCGGACGGCGCTCCTCCGGCGGCGGGGAGTGCTCGTCGGTGAGGTAGGCCGGGTCCCCTCGGCTGCGCGGGCAGCGAGGTCCCGGTGGGCATTGGTCGTGGCGCGGGGAGGCCCCGGGCTTCCCTCGTCAGATCTGAGGCGTTCTGGTCCGCTCGTGATGCATGACCTCCGGCCGGCCTGGATCTCCGGCGTGCACACGCCTGCTGATGCTGTGGCTGGTTCGGAGGTGGCGGCAGGGTGCTTGGCCGGGGGAAACCCTTGGCCGCCGGTGGCGGTCACGGCGTCGATGGCGTCCCGGACGCCATTCCCTCCTTGGTGGCGGCGCCGAGGCTCAACCTCCCCTGCCTCCCCCCTTCCCCTGTGCCCGGGTGAAAACCCTAGCCCCAGTGGCTAAGCGGCGGCGGCGCCACAACGTCGTCACCTTCTTGAAGGCGCCGACTTGGGCATGGGGATGCTGGGCATGCATGGCGAGCTTGTCTGGTTCCTGGTGGCGGCCCGTCTGATCTACCGCGTCGCAGCTCCGGGCAGTTATGTCTCGTGGCTGCGGTGCTCCTCTTCCGGGCGTGTCTCCGATGGGGACCTCGCCCTTCCTCACCTTGTACATGTCGTGGTGGAGCGGTACTTCATCTCACTCATTGATGGCGGCGGAGATCGGCGGCATGGCACTGTGGAGGCTCGGCGTCCGATGCGCGGAGATGGACTCGCGCGGGAGGAGGTAGCTGTCTGGCGTCACAGTGACGTCGATGGCAGAGTGGCCTACACAAGGTAGAAGACTCAATATAATCTGAAGACGAACCTGTGAAGATGGCTGCGACAACACAAGAGTGCATCTGACCGGATTGTGCCCCAGACCCGGTATGTGGCTCGGCTGGGGCTTCCGGCTTTTGATGTAAGGTTTAGGTGAGTGGTTTGGGTAGTGGCCCAGCTAGCATCCCTTCATCATATGGATAAAAGTAGCGGCATATGTTGCCAAGATGGTGGATTCAGGTATATGTTTGTAATACTTTGTAAGGTCCTCGAGAATAATTAATAAAGTAGCCATATGCATCTCCCAGATGCAGAGGCCGGGGGTCATCCTCCTTTTCTAAAAAAAATACTTCCACAATTGATGTGACAGAAAGCTGGCTCGACAACACTCCTAACTTCCTGATCAGCAGCTTATTGGCTGACTGCTCGACGAACATCTTTATTGAATGAAGCTCTCAAGTTTCCTCTGCAAAAAAAACGATGGTCCATAATCACAAAATTCCAGATATGCCACATTCAGTATATTTATTTTGGGTATATAAACTTTCGTGTATGTCATACTTTAATTACCATCTTGGGGTATATCACATTTATTTGGACGCTGCTATGCTTCCGTCGGCCGATGTTTACATATTATCCACCGCCTTGATGGCCCTTGGATGCCCTAGTTGATAGTCGTCCCCACATCCTAGTAGCCATATTACCATCTTTTTTTTCGCCGAACTTCTTGTTTTTTTACCGATTAAGAAAGTAGGAGAGGCTCCTACTAACATTTTTCATTCATTTTCAATTTTTACAGTGTTACAATTCTCTCAACCAATCACCCCCCCTTACTCATGAATGCCAACCCGAACCATCATGGGGGAGGTTGTGTAAACATAGGGGGGAGGGAGAGGGTGATCCCCACAGTGACAAAACAAGAGAGCACATATCAGGGGGGTGTACAAGGAGGATTACACAATAGAATCAGTGAAGTTGTTAACAAACGCAACTAGCGAGGGCTTGACCCTATGAACAAGCAGGGAAAGGTCTGTCTTGAATTTCTTCTTCTAGGAGGCATGAGTGTGCGGAATCCCTTGAAAAATCCTCCTGTTTCTCTCTTTTCAGATACTCCATGCTAACCTCATAAAGATTTCCATAAACATGGGGAGACTCCACCTTCTCTTCCCGGAGTAAAGTATGCGTAGCCTGCTATCATCATCTCCCCAAGTCAGGCTAAGAGTGCTCCAACACGCCTTACTGAACATGCAATTGATGAATAAGTGTTCAACCGTTTCTTCCAACCACACAGCACACGGCTCATATCATTTCCAACATTGTAGCGCCTCCTCTTAATCATGTTTCTTGTGTTGAGTCGGTCAGCTCGCACAAGCCAAGTGAAGACTTTAATTTTCATCTTGGCTCTGGATTTCCACACCCATGCATCGAAACGCCTCGTCTACGATGAGTCCCCTTAAATAGAATCTATAGTACAAGGCCGACGTATATTTTGGCCCCCATCGGCAGGACCAAACATCCTACCCGATGGTGGTGGGCACCATGGACGTAGTCACCCTTTGCAACTTGATGACCTGCAAGTGCATATGGCTGTTGTAGCACTTCCGCGATAAGTGAAGTGTCGAACCCACAGGGAGCAAATAGGAAGGAATTACAAACCCCGCAACTACGCTATCACTTACATAGTTACGCATGCACCCAAACCGTAGTTTGGAAATAGCCTACTTTAGTAAGTTGCTAGGAACACAAATAAAATGATAGCGCTTATCTAAACTACAAAGAAGAAATAGAAGACAGAAAATTAAATGAACTAACTAAGAGAAACGGTGCTTGAGTAGTAAACGTTCTCGAGGGAATTGGAGTCATCCCCACAAGTATGATGCTGACAACACATGATAAACATGGCTCTCTAATTGTATCACTAAGCCACTTGTATATGATCTCGCGTTACCGCGTACACTCGTGCCACCACTGTGCTACCCCACTCCGGTTATCACAACGATGATTAAGGGGAATGAACTTCCCATGGTCACTGCATTAAGTTCATAGTTCTCCAGTAATCCCTATTGCAATGATCAAGGACGAAGCGAGAATAGGTCATGTCACTACCTACCCTCCACAAATACCCTTCTCACCAACATAAATCACTTCAAGTCCATAAATGGCTAATGTTGTGTGGGCGCCCTTCACAACACCATGAGACAAACAAGGCAATACATATAAAGAGAATATTGGATCACTTATTCAACAAAGTACTAATCATGCAAGGGTTCATCCAATTCCTCAATAACTAACACAACTACTCAAACATCATAGAGGGTGAGGGCAAGTTACAAGTCGCTGTGAAGCTGGTGGAGGAGAGGGGCATGGCGGCACCGGTGGTGTTAATGATGGCCCGTCGGCGGTGAAGACCGCACCAGCCCGAAGGCCGTTGGATGTGGAGGCACCCCTTATCCTTCCTCTTGGATTGGCCCTTCTCTTTTCTATGGAGGCGGTCTTGGAGCAACAATGGAGATGGATAACGGCTGCGTGGATGAGTGAATGACGAGATGACGGTGGCTAGGGTTGATGTTGCTTATATGAAGGCCTCCCGGTATCTCCTCCGTTGATGTGGTCATCCAAGGGCTCAAGATGAGTATTATATTTCCCAATCCCTTCATTATGAGCCAAGGCTCCCGTGGAACAATTGGGGACGAAATCGGTGAACAATCCCGTTAGAAAGGGCAACTTTTGGAGCTGTCTGCACATCAAACGACCACACGCGGTCATATGGAACGCCGTCTTTTGATCTCCTCCAGTAAAATGGTCACCATTTCTTCATACAAACTTCGAATTTTACGTTTTGGACTCTTTGGATTCGTATGAATGACGCCGATCCATTTCTAGTCTTAGATCTTGATTTGGAGCACATTGGAAATATGAGTTTTCCCGACCTTCAAAATTGCTAAGTCTGACCCCTGCTGACTCCGTATTGAACCCATCTTTGTCCTTTCATCGTGCTTGGTCCTAGGTTGCTCCAATACACCTATAAACACAAGAAAACAAAGAGAACTAATAAAAACCAAATAAATACACAAATGTGCAATGCTCACAATGATAAGTGCAAAAATCGGTAATCATGCATAATGGACATATATTTGGTTCAACTAAACATGATATATAAAGAGAACATGCAACAAATGAGCTCTAAAAATGCGTAAAATTTAGAGCCATCAACCTCCACACCCTTAAAGTTTGCTCGTCCTTGAGTAAGAAGATTGAGTACCAAAAGCTCATTGCTACCAACTCTAAAGCATAATTGAACCAAACCCCAAAAGTGATATCCATGTTCATCGTGCAAGAATGCAAAAGTTAACCAACACGGGAGTAATATAGGTTATCCTCTTAGTTCCATTGCCATGGAGGTCAAGAAAGAAGAAACTATTTTTGTGGAGACCAAATTCCCATTGCTGAAGGTTTAGAGAGAAGGTCAATATTATGTTAGGAACACAACAATAACCATCATAGACAAATGAAATCAAGCATTAGCGATCTCTTCAAAAACACTAACCCAATGCATACCAGGTACAAAAGCAAGATCGTCTGTCTGTGTTATTCAACCGCTCAACTACATATGGAGCACTAAGCGCAAGACGATGCCTCAGACTTAAGGGAAAGATAGGAAATAGTTGTGGTTTTGAGAAGTCAAAAACAAATAAAGTCTTGCATCAACGCAACTTACCATCAGGAAATGGCAAGGCCCTATGGTCGATGTTAACACAAGTAGTAGTGATCGCCATGCAACTAGGATGCACATAGAGCTATGAATACATAAAAGCTCTCCTGGGGACTAAGTGGGGGTGCATCCAACTTGTTTGCTCATGAAGACCTCGAGCTTTTGAGGATGCTCGTCATCAAAATATGCAGGCCAGGTTCTATAGTGTAGGTTCCCCACTAGTATGAAATGTGAAGCTCATGAAACTTTCTACCTTACGGTGCATGAAGTGGTGCTACTTTGAAGCACAAGTGTATACTAAAAAGCATAATGGTGTTGCTCCTTCTCTCTTGCTCACTTTGTTTTTCTTTCTCTTGTTTTTCATTTTTTGTGGCACCTCCATGGTGCATCTTTTTTTTGTTTCTTTTTTTCTTCTTTTTGGTAGAAGCAACACCTTACAATGACGATCAATACCTTTACAGTAACTCACTTCCACTTAATGTAATAATAACTCAAAACTAAAAACATGAGAGAAACTCTATATGATGAATGCCTTTGGCAGTGTACCAGTATGTGCAATGATTCGATGTAGCATAGACATCAAAAGACAGACAAGCCATGAAAATGTTGAGCAACCATACTATGATCATGTAAGGCAAATGAAAACATGTCACTAGTCATGTAATGTCATATGATTGTAGTGCATGGTGATATGCTCAGAATGGCTATGAACATGCCATGTAGGTAGGTGTGGTGGCTGTTTTCAGGAGGTGGGGTGTTTTATGTGTAGGAGAACAAGAGAAAGTCCTCCCACGGGTTTGGATATACCTGTGAAGTTTGCGCCAAGTCTCAATGTGAGAGTGGGCAATGTGCGGTACCGTAGTGACTAGCAAAATAAGATCAACGGAAGTGCAAAAGGCTTCGAACTTGCTTTAGTCATAAGGAACTCAAATACTACACAAGAGAATCACGGGGTCATGTTTCATAAGACTCAAAAGCTAAGTACCCGGAGGGGATAGTTTGGCGGAGATAAACCCCGTTGCGCGTCCCGGATCAATCAAAGATGTTGGGTTCATCAGCAAAAAGCCTCTACAATCATTCAGTCGCTAATCAAGCCACCACTAGAGTCCCCAACTTATGTGATTAGGTGAAAGAAAGGCAATGATGCCCACAAGTGTAGGGGATCTATCATAGTCCTTTCGATAAGTAAGAGTGTCGAACCCAACGAGGAGCAGAAGGAAATGACAAGCAGTTTTCAGTAAGGTATTCTCTGCAAGCACTGAAATTATCAGTAACAGATAGTTTTGTGATAAGGTAATTCGTAACGGGTAACAAGTAACAAAAGTAATTAAGGTGCATCAAGGTGGTCCAATCCTTTTTATAGCAAAGGACAAGCCTGGACAAAGTCTTATATGAAGGAAAACGCTCCCGAGGACACATGGGAATTATCATCAAGCTAGTTTTCATCACACTCATATGATTCGCTTCGTTACTTTGATAATTTGATATATGGGTGGACCGGTGCTTGGGTGCTGCCCTTCCTTGGACAAGCATCCCACTTATGATTAACTACTCTCGCAAGCATCCACAACTACGAAATAAGAATTAAGGTAAACCTAACCATAGCATGAAACATATGGATCCAAATCAGCCCCTTACGAAGCAATGCATAAACTAGGGTTTAAGCTTCTGTCACTCTAGCAACCCATCATCTACTTATTACTTCCCAATGCCTTCCTATAGGCCCAAACAATGGTGAAGTGTCATGTAGTCGACGTTCACATAATACCACTAGAGGAAAGACAACATACATCTCATCAGAATATCAAACGAATACCAAATTTACATGACTACTTATAGCAAGACTTCTCCCATGTCCCAAGGAACAAACATAACTACTCACAAATCATATTCATGTTCATAATTAGAGGGGTTTTAATAAGCATAAAGGATCTGAACATATGATCTTCCACCAAATAAACCAACTAGCATCAACTACAAGGAGTAATCAACACCACTAGCAACCCACAGGTACCAATCTGAGGTTTTGGGACAAAGATTGGATACAAGAGATGAACTAGGGTTTGAGAGGAGATGGTGCTGGTGAAGATGTTGATGGAGATTGACCCCCTCCTGATGAGAGGATCGTTGGTGACGACGATGGTGATGATTTTCCCCTCCCGGAGGGATGTTTCCCCGGCAGAACAGCTCCGCCGGAGCCCTAGATTGGTTCCGCCTCGTGGCGGCGGTGTCTCATCCCGAAAGCTTGCTTATGATTTTTTCCAGGGTAAAAGACATCATATAGCAGAAGATGGGCACCAAAGGCTTGCCAGGCGGCCCACGAGGCAGGGGGGCCCGCCTAGGGGGGTAGGGCACGCCCCCACCCTCGTGGATGGTGGGTGGCCCCCCTCTGGTATTTTCTTCGCTCAGTATTTTTTGTTAATTCAAAAAATAACTTCCGTGGAGTTTCAGGACTTTTGGAGTTGTGCAGAATAGGTCTCTAATATTTGCTCCTTTTCCAACCCAGAATTCCAGCTGCCGGAGTTCTCCCTCTTCGTGTAAACCTTGTAAAATAAGAGAGAATAGGCATAAGTATTGTGACATAACGTGTAATAATAACCCATAATGCAATAAGTACCATATCAAAGCATGATGCAAAATGGACGTATCAATTCCCCCAAGCTTAGACCTAGCTTGTCCTCAAGCGGAAGCCAATATCGAAAAATATGTCCACATGTTTAGAGATAGAGGTGTCGATAAAATAAAATACGGACATGAGGGCATCATGATCATTCTTATAACAGCAACATATATAAATATTGTCATATGATTTCTTATACTAAAGTAACAATCTATTCACAATGTCAAGTATGAATCATAAACTTCATTGAAAACTAACAAACTATAATCTCGGTCATTGAAGCAATTGCAATTTATCATACCATCGGAAAGAGTCAACATAAGAGCTTTTCAGCAAGTCCACATACTCAACTATCATTTAGTCTTTCACAATTGCTAACACTCACGCAATACTTATGGGTATGGAGCTTTAACCGGATAGAGAGAAAGATAGGGGCTTATAGTGTTGCCTCCCAACCTTTTACCTCAAGGGTAATGTCAACAGTAATAGTTCATGCCAACTTACATCCAATTGGATATATATATCAGGATCTTTCCAACACAAGGTGCTTGCCAAAGGATAAAATGTAAAAAGGAAAGGTGAAGATCACCATGACTCTAGTACAAGGTATAAGACAAAAGTAAAAAATAGGCCCTTCGCAGAGGGAAGCAGAGGTTGTCATGTGCTTTTAGGGTTGGATGCACGAAATCTTAATGCAAAAGAACGTCACTTTATATTGCCACTTGTGATACGGACCTTTATTATGCAGTCCATCGCTTTTATTGCTTCCACATCACAAGATCGTATAAAGCTTATTTTCTCCACACTAGTAAATCATACATATTTAGAGAGCAATTTTTATTGCATGCAACATGACAACTTACTTGAAGGATCTTACTCAATCCATAGGTAGGTATGGTGGACTCTCATGGCAAAACTAGGTTTAAGGATATTCGGAAGCACAAGTAGTATCTCGACTTGGTGCAAAGAATTTGGCTAGCATGAGGGGGAAAGGCAAGCTCAACATGTTGGATGATCCATGACAATATACTTTATTTCGGATATAGGAAAACATAACCCATTACGTTGTCTTCCTTGTCCAACATCAACTCTTTAGCATGTCATATTTTAAAGAGTGCTCACAATCACAAAATATGTCCAAGATAGTATATTTATATGTGAGAACCTCTCTTTCCTTATTACTTCCTATTAATTGCAACGATGATCAAAACTATGTTTGCCAACTCTCAATAACTTTTATTCATCAAACTCTTAATAGGTGAAGTCATTAATCTCCATAAGATCCATATGATCTCTTTATTTCTTTTTATTCTTTCTTTTTCTTTTATTCCCTCAAGATCATAGCAAGATGGCAAAGCCCTTGACTCAAGACTAATCTTTATTATATATAGCTCACAGACTCAATTACATAGAGGGATCATAAAGCAAAACCCAAAACTAGATCATTCTAAAACTTTATTCTACTAGATCAAGATATTACCAAAAGGATAAAACTAAGAAAAATGGTAAAGATAGGAGTGTGATGGTGATACGATACCGGGGCAACTCCCCCAAGCTTGGCAGTTGCCAAGGGGAGTGCCCATACCCATGTGATTATGTCTCCTTCTTCGGAGGTGGTGATGTGATATTCTTGGCGATGATGCCCCTCAGGATACGATTCTCCTCCTCGAGCTTGTTGACTTGCTGCTTGAGGTCCATTATTTCCTTTCGGAGCTTACCCATGACGGCTAAAGCTCCTTTCACCCACGGATGTTGCATAGCTGCTGGAGAACAAGTGGCACTCTTTTTCATATTTTCATCAGAAAGAAATCTAACATTGGAAGGGATGACCGAGTTTGGAATAGCTGAGCTATGTAGTTCCCCCATCGTGAATCCGGCTCGGGCGAGAAGTAACTTCTTTATCCTCCTCCATGCCATCTATCCTTTTCAAATCGGCCTCCATCTCTTCCTCCGTTGATGGCCCAAAGTTGTCAGCATCGCTTTTTGCTCCTAGTCCCGGTGTCGGATGAGACACCCGACTCTCCCCTACTGACTCTTGAGAAGACATCTTGCTCTAATCTGCGACAGAAATAGCTCAAGACTAAAACAGAGGACTTCATCGTGGTACGTTGGTCAAAACCTTCGGGATATTATATAATGAATTTTTACCGACTAAAAGAAGTATCATGCAAGAAAACGGAGTCCGGAGAGCACACGAGGTGCCCACGAGGCAGGGGGGCGCGTCCAGGGGGGTAGGGCGCGCCCTCCACCCTCGTGGACGCCTCGTGTCCTACCCGGACTACTTCTTATTTTCCTATTTTCTTAAATATTCCAAAACAAAGAGAAATTGCCATTAGAACTGTTTTGGAGTCGGTTTACTTACCGTACCATATACCTATTCCTTTTCGGAATCTGGAACGTCCTGGAAAGTGTCCCTTATGTATTCCTCCGGGGTCACGGTTTCAATAACATTAGTTTCAACATTTATTGGATTACCTGAGATATAATGTTTGATTCGTTGACCGTTCACCACCATCGGATTTGTGCCTTCGAAGTTGTTGATTTTTATGGCAACGTAACGATAGACCTCCTCGATAACGTAAGGACCTTCCCATTTAGAGAGGAGTTTTCCTGCAAAAAATCTTAAACGAGAGTTGAAAAGCAACACATAATCACCTACATTATACTCACGCTTTTGTATCCTTTTGTCATGCCATCTTTTAACTTTTTCTTTAAACAGTTTGGCATTCTCATAGGCTTGAGTTCTCCATTCATCAAGTGAGCTAATGTCAAATAACCTCTTCTAACCGGCAAGTTTGAAATCATAATTGAGATCTTTAATGGCCCAATATGCCTTATGTTCTAGTTCGAGAGGTAAATGACAAGCTTTTCCATAAACCATTGTATATGGAGACATACCCATAGGATTTTTATATGCAGTTCTATAAGCCCATAATGCATCATCAAGTTTATTGGACCAATTCTTTCTAGATCTATTAACATCCTTTTGCAAAATCAATTTAAGCTCTCTGTTACTCAGCTCTACTTGGCCACTAGACTATGGGTGATATGGGGATGCAATTCTATGATTAACGTCATACTTAGCAAGCATTTTACGAAAAGCACCATGGATAAAATATGAACCACCATCAGTCATTAGGTATCTAGGGACTCCAAACCTCGAAAAAATAACTTCTTTAAGCATTTTAATAGAGGTGTTATGATCAGCACTACTAGTTGGAATAGCTTCTACCCACTTAGTAACGTAATCAACAGCAACTAAAGTATGTGTATACCCATTAGAGGAAGGAAACGGTCCCATATAATCAAAGCCCCAATCATCAAATGGTTCAATAAAAAGAGAATAATTCATAGGCATTTCTTTACATCTACTAATATTACCAATTCTTTGACATTCATCGCAAGACAAGACAAACTTACGATCATCCTTGAAGAGAGTAGGCCAATAAACCGGATTGCAATACCTTATGCGCAGTTCTATCTCCAGCGTGGTGTCCTCCATAAGCCTCGGAGTGACACTTGCGTAGGATCTGTTCCTGTTCATGCTCAAGTATACAACGTCTAATAACACCATCTACTCCTTTATAAAGGTGCGGGTCATCCCAGAAGTAATGTCTTAAATCATAGAAAAACTTTTTCTTTTGCTGGTATGTGGAACTAGGTGGTATAAATTTAGCAACAATATAATTAGCATAATCAACATACCATGGAGCAGTACGAGCAGCATTTATGACAGCCAATTGTTCATCAGGGAAGCTATCATCAATAGGTAGTGGGCCATCAAGAACATTCACTAACCTAGACAAGTTGTCTGCAACGGGGTTCTCAGCTCTCTTTCTATCAATAATATGCAAATCAAATTCTTGTAGTAGGAGAACCCATCTAATAAGTCTAGGTTTAGCATCTTTCTTTTCCATAAGATATTTAATAGCAGCATGATCAGTGTGAACAGTTACTTTAGGATCAACAATATAAGGTCTGAACTTATCACAAGCAAATACAACTGCTAAAAAATCTTCTTCAGTAGTAGCACAATTTCTCTGGGCATTGTCTAGAGTTTTACTAGCATATTGAATAACATTTAGTTTCTTATCAACTCTTTGTCCTAGAACAGCACCTACGACATAATCACTAGCATCACACATAATTTCAAAGGGTAAATTCCAATCAGGTCGCTGAACAATAGGTGCAGAAATCAAAGTTTTCTTAAGTATTTCAAATGCTTCTACACAATTATCATCAAAGACAAAAGGAATATCTTTTTGTAAGAGATTAGTCAGAGGCCTAGAAATTTTAGAGAAGTCCTTAATAAACCTCCTATAAAAAACGGCATGACCAAGGAAACTTATTATACCTTTAGTGTCCTTGGGACATGGCATCTTTTCAATAGCATCAACTTTAGCTTTATCAACCTCAATACCTCTTTTAGAAATTTTATGCCCCAATATAATGCCTTCATTAACCATAAAGTGGCATTGTTCCCAATTCAAGACAAGATTAGTTTCTTCACATCTCTGCAAAACTCGATCAAGGTTGCTCAAGCAATCATCAAAACAAGATCCATAAACGGAGAAATCATCCATGAAAACCTCAACAATCTTTTCACAAAAGTCAGAGAATATAGCCATCATGCATCTTTGAAAGGCAGCATGTGCATTACATAAACCAAAAGGCATACGTCTATAAGAAAAAGTACCGAAAGGGCAAGTAAAAGTGGTCTTTTCTTGATCCTCTTTTGACACAGGTATTTGAGAGAAACCAGAGTAACCATCTAGAAAGCAAAAATGTGTATGTTTGGATAATCTTTCTAGCATTTGATCAATAAAAGGCAAAGGGTAATGATCCTTTTTAGTAGCTTTATTTAATTTGCTGAAATCAATTACCATCCTATAACCTGTAACAATTCTTTGTGGGATCAATTCATCTTTATCATTAGGAACGACAGTAATACCTCCCTTCTTGGGGACACAATGGACATGACTTACCCACTGACTATCAGCAACGGGATAAATTATACCTGCCTCCAGGAGCTTTAGTATTTCTTTTCTTACCACTTCTTTCATCTTAGGATTTAACCATCGTTGGTGATCAACAACTGGTTTGACGTCTTTCTCCAATTTCATTTTATGTTGGCATAGAGTGGGACTAATGCCCTTAAGATCATCAAGAGCATATCCAATAGCAGCACGGTGCTTCTTCAGAGTTTTTAATAATTTCTCCTCTTCCTGCTCTAAAAGGATAGCACTAATAATAACAGGATATATCTTCTTTTCATCAAGATAAGCATATTTATGAGTATTAGGTAGTGGTTTAAGCTCAAACACGGGATCACCCTTGGGTGGTGGAGGATCCCCTAGAATTTCAACAGGCAAGTTGTGTTTCAAAATAGGTCCCTGTTTAAAGAATACTTCATCTATCTCCCTTCTTTCATTCATAAACATATCAGTTTCATGGTCTAGCAAATATTGTTCTAAAGGATCATTAGGAGGCATGGCAATAGAAGCACGACCAATAATTTCATCTTTACTAGGCAATTCTTTATCATGGGGTTGTCTACGAAATTTAGCAAAGTTAAAGTCATGATACATATCCCCTAACCCAATCAAAACAATATCCTTCTCGCAATCTATCCTAGCATTAACAGTATTCAAGAAGGGTCTACCAAATATAATGGGACAAAAGTCATCTTGTGGGGAACCAAGAACAAGAAAATCAGCAGGATATTTAACTTTCCCACACAAGACTTCAACATCTCTAACAATCCCAATTGGTGAAATAGTATCTCTATTGGCAAGCTTAATTGTAACATCGATTTCTTCTATCTCAGCAGGTGCAATATCATGTATAATTTATTTGTATAAGGAATGAGGTATTGCACTTGCACTAGAACCCATATCACATAAGCCATGATAACAATGATCTCCTATTTTAACAGAAATAACAGGCATGCCTACAACAGGTCTATGTTTATTTTTAGTATCAGGTCTAGCAATTCTAGTAGCTTCATCACAGAAGTAAATAACATGCCCATCAATATTATAAGCCAAGATATCTTTAACCATAGCAATACTAGGTTCAACTTTAATTTGCTCAGGTGGTGTAGGTGTTCTAGTATTACTCTTACGAACCATAGTTGAAGCTTTAGCACGATCCTTTATCCTAACAAGGAAAGGTGGTTTCTCAATATAGGTAGTAGGAACAATAGGATCATTATAAGTGATAGTCTTTTCTTCAACTTTAATAGGTGCAACTACTTTTACTTCAATGGGAGGATTATATTTAAACCACTTCTCCTTAGGGAGTTCAACATGAGTAGAAAATGATTCACACAAAGAAGCTACTATCTCAGAGTCAAGTCCATATTTAGTGCTAAATTCACGAAAAG
>LR880969.1:740066478-740081667 GCA_904067115.1 Aegilops sharonensis
TTACGAACCACAGTTGAAGCTTTAGCATGATCCTTTATCCTAACAAGGAAAGGTGGTTTCTCAATATAGGTAGTAGGAACAATAGGATCATTATAAGTGATAGTCTTTTCTTCAACTTTAATAGGTGCAACTACTTTTACTTCAATGGGAGGATTATATTTAAACCACTTCTCCTTAGGGAGTTCAACATGAGTAGAAAATGATTCACACAAAGAAGCTACTATCTCAGAGTCAAGTCCATATTTAGTGCTAAATTCACGAAAAGCATCGGTATCCATAAAAGATTTAACACAATCAAACTTAGGTGTTATACCTGACTCCTTACCTTCGTTGAGATCCCAGTCTTCCGAGTTGCATTTAATTCTTTCCAATAAATCCCATTTGAATTCAATAGTCTTCATCATGAAAGAGCCAGTACAAGAAGTGTCGAGCATGGAGCGATTATTGAGAGAAAGCCGAGCATAATTTTTTTGAATAATAATTTCTCTTGAGAGCTCACGATTGGGGCATGAATATAACATTGACTTAAGCCTCCCCCAAGCTTGAGCGATGCTTTCTCCTTCGCGAGGCCAAAAATTATATATATAATTACGATCACGATGAACAAGATGCATAGGATAAAACTTATGATGAAATTCCAGTTTCAGTCGATTGTAGTTCCATGATCCCATATCATCACATAGCCTAAACCATGTCAATGCCTTTCCCTTCAAAGATAGAGGGAAGATCTTCTTCTTGATAACATCCTCGGGCATACCTGCAAGCTTAAATAATCCACAAACTTCATCCACATAGATTAGGTGCAAATCGGGATGCAATGTTCCATCTCCTGTAAAAGGATTAGCTAGAATTTTCTCTACCATACCCAAAGGAATTTCAAAGTAAACCTTTTTAGTAGGTTCAGTAGGTTGAGGAGCAACTATTTGCTCTCCTGGTTGGGGCGAAGATACCCCGAACAAGCCCCTCAAAGGATTACTTTCCATAGTAACAAGTGACAGTAAATTTCAGCACACTATATAAATTTTTTGTTACCAAGTTCCACTTACCAAAGGCGCTTCACTCCCCGGCAACGGCGCCAGAAAATAGTAATGATGACCCACAAGTGTAGGGGATCTATCGTAGTCCTTTCAATAAGTAAGAGTGTCGAACCCAACGAGGAGCAGAAGGAAATGACAAGCGGTTTTCAGTAAGGTATTCTCTGCAAGCACTGAAATTATCGATAACAGATTTTTTTGTGATAAGGTAATTCGTAATGGGTAACAAGTAAAAAAAGTAAATAAGGTTCAGAAAGGTGGCCCAATCCTTTTTATAGCAAATGACAAGCCTGGACAAACTCTTATATGAAGGAAAACGCTCCCGAGGACACATGGGAATTATCGTCAAGCTAGTTTTCATCACGCTCATATGGTTCGCGTTCGTTACTTTGATAATTTGATATGTGGGTGGACCGGTGCTTGGGTGCTGCCCTTCCTTGGACAAGCATCCCACTTATGATTAACTACTCTCGCAAGCATCCGCAACTACGAAATAAGAATTAAGGTAAACCTAACCATAGCATGAAAAATATGGATCCAAATCAGCCCCTTATGAAGCAACACATAAACTAGGGTTTAAGCTTCTGTCACTCTAGCAACCCATCATCTACTTATTACTTCCCAATGCCTTCCTCTAGCCCCAAACAAAGGTGAAGTGTCATGTAGTCGACGCTCACATAACACCACTAGAGGAAAGACAACATACATCTCATCAAAATATCGAACGAATACCAAATTCACATGACTACTTATAGCAAGACTTATCCCATGTCCTCAGGAACAAATGTAACTACTCACAAATCATATTCATGTTCATAATCAGAGTGGTATTAATAAGCATAAAGGATCTGAACATATGATATTCCACCAAATAAACCAACTAGCATCAACTACAAGGAGTAATCAACACTACTAGCAACCCACAGGTACCAATCTGAGGTTTTGGGACAAAGATTGGATACAAGAGATGAACTAGGGTTTGAGAGGAGATGGTGCTGGTGAAGATGTTGATGGAGATTGACCCCCTCCTGTTGAGAGGATCGTTGGTGATGACGATGGTGACGATTTCCCCTCCCGGAGGGATGTTTCCCTGGCAGAACAGCTCCACCGGGGCCCTAGATTGGTTCCGCCAAGGTTCCGCCTCGTGGCGGCGGTATCTCGTCCCGAAAGCTTGCCTACTATTTTTTCCAGGGTAAAAGACTTCATATAGCAGAAGATGGGCACCGGAGGCCTGCCAGGTGGCCCACGAGGCAGGGGCGCGCCCAGGGGGGGTAGGGCGCGCCCCCCACCCTCGTGGACCGTGGGTGGCCCCCCTCTGGCATTTTCTTCGCTCAATATTTTTTATTAATTCCAAAAATAACTTCCATGGAGTTTCAGGACTTTTGGAGTTGTGTAGAATAGGTCTCTAATATTTGCTCCTTTTCCAGCCCAGAATTCCAGCTGCTGCCATTCTCCCTCTTCGTGTAAACCTTGTAAAATAAGAGAGAATATGCATAAGTATTGTGACATAACGTGTAATAAAAACCCATAATGCAATAAATATCAATATCAAAGCATGATGCAAAATGAACGTATCAGGCAACGATTCAAACGACTTTTTTATTGGGTTTTTGATAACAGAACATGTGAAAGGATCGAGAAGAGGTGTCTAGGGGGGTGGTTAGACCCTCAACAAGTAAAGGTACCGGTTTTTCAAGTTGAGGTTGGAAATCAGCACAATTTCAAGCATTCACAATACAATTCAAGCAAGCATGGCAAGAGTATATGAGTAGCGGAAAGTAAAGCATGCAATTTGCAAGAAAGTAAAGGGATGGTATTGGAGTGTGCAAACGCAATTGGAGACACGGAGATCTTTGGCGTGGTTCCAATAGGTGGTGTGATGTCTACTACACAACCTTCTTCTTGTAGACGTTGTTGGGCCTGCAAGTGCACAGGTTTGTAGGACAGTAGCAAATTTCCCTCAAGTGGATGACCTAAGGTTTATCAATCCGTAGGAGGCGTAGGATGAAGATGGTCTCTCTCAAACAACCCTGCAACCAAATAACAAAAAGTCTCTTGTGTCCCCAACACACCCAATACAATGGTAAATTGTATAGGTGTACTAGTTCGGCGAAGAGATGGTGATACAAGTGCAATATGGATGGTAGATATAGGTTTTTGTAATCTGAAAATATAAAAACAGCAAGGTAACTAATGATAAAAGTGAGCTTAAACGGTATTGCAATGATAGGAAACAAGGCCTAGGGTTCATACTTTCACTAGTGCAAGTTCTCTCAACAATAATAACATAGATAGATCATATAACAAGCCCTCAACATGCAACAAAGAGACACTCCGAAGACACTAATAGCGAAGAACAAACATAGAGATTATGGTCGGGTACGAAACCACCACAAAGTTATTCTTTCAGATCGATCTATAAAAGAGTTCATACTAGAATAACACCTTAAGACACAAATCAACCAAAACCCTAATGTCACCTAGATACTCCATTGTCACCTCAAGTATCCGTGGGCATGATTATACGATATGCATCACACAATCTCATATTTATCCAACCAACATAAAAGTACTTCAAAGAGTGCCCCAAAGTTTCTATCGGAGAATCAAGAACGTGTGCCAACCCCTATGCATAGGTTCCCAATGTCACGAAACCCGCAAGTTGATCACCAAGACATATATCAAGTGTTCTCATAAAAGACTCAATCCGATAAGATAACTTCAAAGGGGAAACTCAATTCATCACAAGAGAGTAGAGGGGGAGAAACATCATAAGATCCAACTACAATAGCAAAGCTCGGGATACATCAAGATCGTGCCATAGAAGAACATGAGAGAGAACACGAGAGAGAGAGATCAAACACATAGCTACTGGTACATACCCTCAGCCCCGAGGGTGAACTACTCCCTCCTCGCCATGGAGAGCGCCGGGATGATGAAGATGGCCACCGGAGATGGATCCCCCTCCGGCAGGGTACCGTAAAGGGGTCCTGATTGGTTTTTGGTGGTTCTGGAGGCTTGCGGCGGCGGAACTCCCGATCTAATCTCTGTTCTGGAAGTTTTAGGGTACGTATGTATATATGGGTGAAAGGAGTACGTCGGTGGAGCTACGGGGGCCCATGAGGCAGGGGGCGCGCCCAGGGGGGTGGGCGCGCCCCCCACCCTCGTGACCACCTCCCGTATCTTCTGACATGGAGTCCAAGTCCATCAGGTGGGTTTCCTTCCAAAAATAACTTCTCAAGTTGATTTCGTTCCGTTTTGACTCCGTCTGATATTCCTTTTCCTCGAAACACTGAAATAGGCATAAAACAGCAAATCTGGGCTGGGCCTCCGGTTAATAGGTTAGTCCCAAAAGTAATATAAAAGTGGATAATAAAGCCCAATATTGCCTAAAACAGTAGATAAAGTAGCATGGAGCAATCAAAAATTATAGATACGTTGGAGACGTATCAAGCATCCCCAAGCTTAATTCCTGCTCGTCCTCGAGTAGGTAAATGATAAAAAAGAATTTTTGATGTGGAGTGATACTTTGGCATAATTTCAATGTAATTCTTCTTACTTGTGATATGAATATTCAGATCTGAAAGATTCAAGACAAAAGTTCATATTGATAAAAGAAATAGTAATACTTCAAGCATACTAATCAAAGTAATCATGTCTTCTCAAAATAGCATGGCAAAAGAAAGTTCATCCCTACAAAATCATATAGTTAGGCTATGCTTCATTTTCGTCACACAAAGATGTTCCCAACTTCTATACCCCCGATGACAAGCCAAGCAATTGTTTCATACTTAAATAATCTCAAACTTTTTCAACCTTCACGCAATACATGAGCGTGAGCCATGGATATAGCACTATGGGTGGAATAGAATATGATGATGGGGATTGTGTGGAGAAGACAAAAAAGGAGAAAGTCTCACATTGACGAGGCTAATCAATGGGCTATGGAGATGCCCATCAATTGATGTCAACATGAGGAGTAGGGATTGCCATGCAACAGATGCACTAGAGCTATGAATGCTCAACAAAAGAAAACTAGTGGGTGTGCATCCAACTTGCTTGCTCATGAAGACCTAGGGCATTTGAGGAAGCCCATCGTAGGAATATACAAGCCAAGTTCTATAACGACAAATTCCCACTAGTATGCAAAGACAACTTATGAGACTCACTATATGAAAAACATGGTGCTACTTTGAAGCACAAAATATGAGACGCACTACATGAAGAACAAGGTGCTACTTTGAAGCACAAGTGTGGAAAAAGAGATAGTAACATTGCCCTTTTTTTTTGGGCCTTTCTTTTTTTCTTTTGGCCTTTCCTTTTTTTGGGCCCTTTTTTGGCCTTTCTCTTTTTTTTGGGCAATGCTCTAATAATGATGATCATCACACTTCTATTGATTACAACATAAGGATTACAACTCGAAACTAGAACAAGGTATGACTCTATATGAATGCCTCCGGCGGTGTACCGGGATGGTGCAATGAATCAAGAGTGACATGTATGAAAAATAATGCATGGTGGCTTTGCCACAAATACGATGTCAACTACATGATCATGCAATGGCAATATGACAAAAGTAAAGTATGCCATGATGATGATGATGGAAGTTGCATGGCAATATATCTCGGAATGGCTATGGAAATGCCATAAATAGGTAGGTATGGTGACTGTTTTGAGGAAGATATAATGAGGCTTATGTGTGATAGAGCGTATCGTATCACGGGGTTTGGATGCACCGGCGAAGTTTGCACCAACTCTCAAGGTGAGAAAGGGCAATGCACGGTACCGAAGAGGCTAGCAAAGGCGGAAAGGTAAAAGTGTGTATAATCCATGGACTCAACATTAGTCAAAAGAACTCATATACTTGTTGCAAAAATTTAGAAGTCATCAAAAATCAAGTACTACGCGCATGCTCCTAGGGGGATAGATTGGTAGGAAAAGACCATCGCTCGTCCCCGACCGCCACTCATAAGGATGCACAAGCCAGGTACACTTCATGTTTCAAATTTGTTACACAACTTTAACCATACGTGCATGCTACGGGACTTGCTAACTTCAACAAAAGCATTCTTCAAATTCATAATCACCCAACTAGCATGACTTTAATATCACTACTTCCATATCTCAAAACAATTATCAAGCATCAAACTTATCTTAGTATTCAACGCACTCAAAAGAAAGTTTCACATATCTTGAATACCAAGTATATTAATATTAAGCAAATTACCATGTTATTAATGACTCTAAAAATAATCTAAGTGAAGCATGAGAGTTCATCTATTTCTTCAAAATAAAACTACCACCATGCTCCAAAAGATATAAGTGAAGCACTAGAGCAAATGACAAACTACTCCGAAAGATATAAGTGAAGATCAATGAGTAGTCGGATAATTATACAACTATGTGAAGACTCTCCCATTTAATAATTTCAGATCTTGGTATTGTATCCAAACAGCAAGAAAAGCTAAAGAAAACTACATTGCAAGGATAGCACAACTCATGTGAAGAAGCAAAAAGTTAGGTTCAACCGATACTAACCGATAGTTGTTGAAGAAGAAAGGTGGGATGCCTACCGGGGCATCCCCAAGCTTAGATGCTTGAGACTTCTTGAAATATTATCTTGGGGTGCCTTGGGCATCCCCAATCTTGAACTTTTGTGTCTCCTTAATTCCTCTCATATCATGGTTTCTCTTTTTATCAAAAGCTTCATTCACAACAAACTCAACAAGAACTCGTGAGATAGGTTAGTATAAACCAATGCAAAACCTTATCATTTTCTACTGTAACAAATCACTAACATTATTATTCAACATTGCATACTAAATTACTCTGCATATTTAGTACTCCTATCCTCAAATAGAATCATTAAACAAGCAAACATATGCAAACAATGCAAACATAACAGCAATCTGCCAGAACAGTACAGTCTGTAAAGAATGCAAGATTCATCATACTTCCCTAACTCCAAAAATTATGAACTAAAATTCCCACTGTAATAAATTTATCATAGCTCATTATGCAAAAATATTCAACATTATACCACTCTCTGACTTTTCTAGAGAATTTTTGCAACAGCGGTAAACTTTCTGTTTTCAAACAGCAACATGTATACTAGCAAACATAAGCATGGCAAAGGCTATCCTTGACTTTTTTATTGAAACTAAAGAGGCAAAACATTATTATAACTAACAGAAAGCAAAACTAACAAGAGAAAATGACGCTCCAAGCAAAACACATATCATGTGGTGAATAAAAATATAGCTCCAAGTAAAGTTATCGATGAACGAAGACGAAAGAGGGGATGCCTTCCGGGGCATCCCCAAGCTTAGGCTCTTTGTTGTCCTTGAATATTACCTTGGGGTGCCTTGGGCATCCCCAAGCTTAGGCTCTTTCCACTCCTTATTCCGTAGTCCATCGAATCTTTACCCAAAACTTTAAAACTTCACAACACAAAACTTAACAGAAAACTCGTAAGCTCCGTTAGCGAAAGAAAACAAAACACCACTTCAAGGTACTGTAATGAACTCATTCTTTATTTATATTTGTGTTAAACCTACTGTATTCCAACTTCTCTATGGTTTATAAACTATTTTACTAGCAATAGATTCATCAAAATAAGCAAACAACACACGAAAAACAGAATCTGTCAAAAACAGAACAGTCTGTAGTAATCTGTAACTAAAGCAAACTTCTGGAACTCCAAAAATTCTAAAATAAATTGTTGGACCTGAGTAATTTGTCTAGTAATCATCTGCAAAAATAATCAACTAAATAGCACTTTCCAGCAAAAAGTTATAGCTAATCTCGTGAGCACTAAAGTTTATGTTTTTTACAGCATGATCATAAAGACTTCACCCAAGTCTTCCCAAAGGTTCTACTTGGCACAAACACTAATTGAAACATAAAACCTCATCTAAACAGAAGCTAGATGGATTATTTATTCCTAAACAGAACCAAAAATCAAGAAACTAAAATAAAATTGGGTTGCCTCCCAACAAGCGCTATCGTTTAACGCTCCTAGCTAGGCATTATGATTTCAATGATGCTCACATAAAAGATAAGAATTGAAACATAAAGAGAGCATCATGAAGAATATGACTAGAACATTTAAGTCTAACCCACTTTCTATGCATAGGGATTTTGTGAGCAAACAACTTACGGGAACAAGAATCAACTTGCATTGGAAGGAAAAACAAGCATAGCTTCAAAACTTTAAGCACATAGAGAGGAAACTTGATATTATTGCAATTCCTACAAGCATATATTCCTCCCTCATAATAATTTTCAGTATCATCATGAATGAATTCAACAATATAACCAGCACCTAAAGAATTCTTTTCATGATCTACTAGCATAGAAATTTTACTACTCTCCACATAAGCAAAATTCATCTCATGAATAGTAGTGGGAGCAAATTCAACAAAATATCTATCATATGATTGAGAATTAAGATCAAGATGACAAGTTTCATGGTTATCATTATTCTTTAAAGCATACGTGTCATCACAATAATCATCATAGATAGGAGGCATGCTTTCATCATAGTAAATTTGCTCATCAAAGCTTGGGGGACAAAAAATATCATCTTCATCAAACATAGCTTCCCCAAGCTTGTGGCTTTGCATATCATTAGCATCATGGATATTCAAGGAATTAATACTAAAAACATTGCAATCATGCTCATCATTCACATATTGTACTCCAAGCATTCTATGTAATTCTTCTTCTAGTACTTGAGCACAATTTTCCTTCCCATCATACTCACGAAAGATATTAAAAAGACGAAGCGTATGAGACAAACTCAATTCCATTTTTTTGTAATTTTCTTTTATAGACTAACTAGTGCTAAAACAAGAAACAAAAAGATTCAATTGAAAGATCTAAATATATACCTTCACTTACCTATCCTCCGCGGCAACGGCGCCAGAAAAGAGCTTGACGTCTACTACACAACCTTCTTCTTGTAGACGTTGTTGGGCCTGCAAGTGCATAGGTTTGTAGGACAATAGCAAATTTCCCTCAAGTGGATGACCTAAGGTTTATCAATCCGTAGGAGGCTTAGGATGAAGATGGTCTCTCTCAAACAACCCTGCAACCAAATAACAAAAAGTCTCTTGTGTCCCCAACACACCCAATACAATGGTAAATTGTATAGGTGCACTAGTTCGGCGAAGAGATGGTGATACAAGTGCAATATGGATGGTAGATATAGGATTTTGTAATCTGAAAATAAAAAAACAGCAAGGTAACTAACGATAAAAGTGAGCGTAAACGGTATTGCAATGATAGGAAACAAGGCCTAGGGTTCATACTTTCACTAGTGCAAGTTCTCTCAACAATAATAACATAGATAGATCATATAACAAGCCCTCAACATGCAACAAAGAGTCACTCTGAAGACACTAATAGCGGAGAACAAACGTAGAGATTATGGTCGGGTACGAAACCACCACAAAGTTATTCTTTTGGATCGATCTATAAAAGAGTTCGTACTAGAATAACACCTTAAGACACAAATTAACCAAAACCCTAATGTCACCTAGATACTCCATTGTCACCTCAAGTATCCACGGGCATGATTATATGATATGCATCACACAACCTCATATTTATCCAACCAACATAAAAGTACTTCAAAGAGTGCCCCAAAGTTTCTACCGGAGAATCAAGAACGTGTGCCAACCCCTATGCATAGGTTCCCAATGTCACGAAACCTGCAAGTTGATCACCAAGACATACATCAAGTGTTCTCATAAAAGACTCAATCCGATAAGATAACTTCAAAGGGGAAACTCAATTCATCACAAGAGAGTAGAGGGGGATAAACATCATAAGATCCAACTACAATAGCAAAGCTCGGGATACATCAAGATCGTGCCATAGAAGAACACGAGAGAGAACACGAGAGTGAGAGAGATCAAACACATAGCTACTGGTACATACCCTCAGCCCCGAGGGTGAACTACTCCCTCCTCGTCATGGAGAGCGCCGGGATGATGAAGATGGCCACCGGAGATGGATCCCCCCTCCGGCAGGGTACCAGAAAGGGATCCTGATTGGTTTTTGGTGGTTCTGGAGGCTTGCGGCGGTGGAACTCCCGATCTAATCTCTGTTCTGGAAGTTTTAGGGTAAGTAGGTATATATGGGTGAAAGGAGTACGTCGGTGGAGCTATGGGGGCCCCACGAGGCAGGGGGCGCGCCCAGGGGGGTGGGCGCGCCCCCACCCTCGTGAGCACCTCCCGTATCTTCTGACGTGGAGTCCAAGTCCATCAGGTGGGTTTCCTTCCAAAGATAACTTCTCCAGTTGATTTCATTCCGTTTTGACTCCGTCTGATATTCCTTTTCCTCGAAACACTGAAATAGGCATAAAACAGCAAATCTGGGCTGGGCCTCCGGTTAATAGGTTAGTCCCAAAAGTAATATAAAAGTGGATAATAAAGCCCAATATTGCCTAAAACAATAGATAAAGTAGCATGGAGCAATAAAAAATTATAGATACATTGGAGACGTATCATGGTGCTATCGTACATCCACGTTGGTGGAGACTTCAACCCACAAAGTGCAACGGTTGCGCGAGTCCACGGAGGGCTCCACCCACGAAGGATCTACGAAGAATCAACCTTGTCTATCCCACCATGGCCATCGCCCACGAAGGACTTGCCTCACTTGGGTAGATCTTCACGAAGTAGGTGATCTCCTTTCCCTTACAAACTCCTTGTTTAAACTCCACAACCTTGACGGAGGCTCCCAAGTGACACCCAACCAATCTAGGAGACACCACTCTCCAAAAGGTAATAGATGGTGTGTTGATGATGAACTCCTTGCTCTTGTGATTCAAATGATAGTCTCCCCAACACTCAACTCTCTCACACAGATTTGGCTATGGTGGAAAGATGATTTGAGTGGAAAGCAACTTGGCAAAGGCTAGAGATCAAGATTCTTGTGGTTGGATTGGAATGTCTTGGTCTCAACACATGAGTAGGTGGTTCTCTCTTAGAAAATGAGTAGTGGAAGTGTAGGCACGTTCTGATGGCTCTCTCAAATAGAGAAGGGGGTGGAGGGGTATATATAACCTCCACACAAAATCTATCCGTTACACACAATTTTCCGAACTCGGTGGGACCGAATAGTGAAACTCGGTCAGACCAATCTGGTTGAAAATGTGAAAGTTAGAGTTTTTGGTGGTACCGACAAGGTTAACTTGGTGAGACCGATATGCTAGGGTTAGGGCAAAACCTTATCTCGGTGAGACCGATTGCGTGAACTTGGTGAGACGGATTTCAACAATAAGCAAACAGAGACTTGGTCAAGCAACACTACAAAAAATACACTTCTGTGATGATACGTGTTTATCACAGTAGGTCGCGTTTTTTGTCATGCATGTACATCCATGACGATTTTATGACAGAATCAAGATAGTCATACCTGTGCTGTCGTAGAAGTGTTCCATGACATTACCAAAATTATCATCCGGAAGTGTCCACTTCCATGACGATAAATTGCGCGTCATAGAAGTGCTTTCGTCAAGGGTGACTGACACGTGGCATCCACCATAACGGGACATCGTTAAGCTATCGGGTCGGGTTTTGGATCCGATAACCCGTTAACAGCCCGGACCAATGGTAAATTTCCACGTGTAAAATTCTGATTGGTAAACACATGTCAGCTCGTCAGTGGGTCAGATATGCGGCTATGATATGTCGACACGTGCGACGGCCCACCACTGGCCCATTTAGCTTACAAAGCCGGCCCATTTGACTTGGTCAAAAGTTAGCGGGCTGGCCCATGAAAAGCCTATTAACGGTCTCTTCGCAAATAGCCCATTTTACGGCCCGGTAACTCACGCCCCGTTAGGGCCTAACAGAAATCGGCCCAACAACGTCATGTGGGCCGTCGAATATAACACCAGTCCGTTTCACTTTCGGCCCATGTATGGCCCACGACATCTTTCGGCCCATATGAGGCCTTCATATCTTTAGGCCCTTTAGAGGCCCACGATGACTCTAGCCCATAATGAACAGTAAATTTCTTTCTACCCGTTAACGGCCCATGATTCACATGGGACGTTTCCAGCCTGTGTTAGCTTTCGGCCTACTGACGGCCCATACGTTCTTGGGCTCCTTTCTGGCCCTTGATTACTTCTGGCCCGTTACTGGCCTATTCCCCCAATGGGCCAAATTCGGCCCTTTTTGGCCTGTTAACCCGTTGCACCGTTTCCAGCCCGTCCTATATTTTGGCCCATTAATGACCCGTTATGCCTGTGACAGAATTAAGCCTTTGTTGTCCTCCGGCCTGTTAACGACCCATTACCGTGCTGGGCCTATACCAATTACGCCCGTTTACAGACCATGTAGACCTATTTATACAACGGCTCGAGGCCCACCGATTCTACGGCCTTGTTGGAGGCCCATTTATCAACGGCCCGTAGGAAACCCATGGATCCTACGGCCCGTACTAGGGTCAAGGTTACCACGGTTCGTATATGGCCCATGGTTGTTGCGGCCACTAGCAAACTAGGGAAAAAGAAGACTAGGAAATAAATAAGCCCGAGACTAATGCTAGGCTATTAAGGCGATTGCACATATTACATCCACTCAGCATCAAAGATCGCCACTAGTGCAAATATAGGGAACACCCTACACTATACAAAAATGGATTGCTGTTTTCTTCAGCCGGTGGCTGCACATTAAGAACAAATTTTGTATCTCACCAAGACAAATTACAACTATAAAACAAAAGGAAGGTTGGCATAACATTTCATAGTCTAGCAGATAAATGCATCACCAGAAGTTCAGAAGCTCAGTTCATTTGACCTGACTGTTACGTTTTCATGCTGTATTGTCTGATGGAGCACCATAACCTTCGCCTTCATTTCTCCTAGGCTCTTGAACAACATAGAAAATGTCTGATAGTCTGGTTTCAAAACCATGCATATCTTGACGACATCGAATAATGTCTCTCCTTGTTTCACAAAGGGTCTCTGTTAGGGAATGGACTTGTGTTTGGAGCGCAGATATAACATTGTTTTGAGCTTGCATATCTTGATCATGAGGCAGTTTGGACGAGATTGCCTTAACAACCAACCCAGTATTACACATGAACGTGCTTTTGGCACTGTTACTGGACAGATACTGACCCACTGCAGCAAGAGCTGACATTGCGGTTATAGTTGCCTCGCCACCTTCAGAAGGTGGCGGTGAAAGTGCAACTATCCCTAGATGGTTTTGGTAATTCCTAACAACATATAGCTCATTGAGCTAACATCATTCCAAGATGAATATTTCAGGAAAAGCTCAATGAATGGCATGGCATGGATGAGAAAAGTGGATCCCTTAAAATGCTAAGGACAAAAGGATTGACTCAAGCTCAAAAGCTCAAGACTCTACATTTCATATTTTAGTGATCCAAGATCACATTGAGTCTATAGGAAAAGTCAATACTATCAAGGAGGGATGAGGTGTTGCTTAATGAGTTTCTTGCTCCACAGTGCTTAGTGATATGCTCCAAAACCCTCAACTACTTTCTCACATCCACATATGACCTAAACCAAATAGTCAAACTCGGCCCTGCCGATTCTTTCTATCCGGCGCCACCGAGTTCAGATGTCATAGCCACTGCCACAAACCCTAGGCAAATCGATCTCACCGATAGGGATCTCGGTCTCACCGAGGTGGGATTGTAATATCTCTGTTTCCCTTCATAACGTTTCGGTACCACCGAGATGAGCGATCGGTCCCACCGAGATTGCAATGTAAACTCCCTGTTTCCTTTTCGTAACATTTTGGTGCCACCGGAGTGAGCGAACCGGTCCCACCGAGTTTACCTGACCAACTCTCTGGTTAGCTTATTACCAAAATAGGTCTCACTGAGTTTGTGTAATCGGTCTCACCAAGATTACGTTATGCCCTAACCCTAACCATATCGGTCCTACCGAGTTGCATGTCGGTCCCACCGAAAATCCTAACGGTCACTAGATTTGCTGAATCGGTCCGACCGAGTTTCTCAATTCGGTCCCACCGAGTTTGGCAAGTTGTGTGTAACGGTTAGATTTTGTGTGGAGGCTATAAATACCCCTCCACCTCCTCTTTATTCGTGGAGAGAGCCATCAGAACAAACCTACACGTCCAACTTGCTGTTTCTGAGAGAGAACCACCTACTCATGTGTTGAGGCCAAGATATTCCATTCCTACCATATGAATCTTGATCTCTAGCCTTCCCCAAGTTTCTTTCCACTCAAATATTCTTTCCACCAAATCCAAATCCTGTGAGAGAGAGTTGAGTGTTGGGGAGACTATCATTTGAAGCACAAGAGCAAGGAGTTCATCACCAACACACCATTTGTAACTTCTTGGAGAGTGGTGTCTCCTAGATTGGCTAGGTGTCACTTGGGAGCCTCCGACAAGATTGTGGAGTTGAACCAAGGAGTTTGTAAGGGCAAGGAGATCGCCTACTTCGTGAAGATCTACCGTTAGTGAGGCAAGTCCTTCATGGGCGACGACCATGGTGGGATAGACAAGGTTGCTTCTTCGTGGACCCTTCATGGGTGGAGCCCTCAGTGGACTCGCGCAACCGTTACCCTTCGTGGGTTGAAGTCTCCATCAACGTGGATGTACGATAGCACCACCTATCGGAACCACGGCTCAAAAATCACCGTGTCTCCAAATAGCGTTTGAATCCTCCAAACCCTTCCCTTTACATTCTTGCAAGTTGCATGCTTTACTTTCCGCTGCTCATATACTCTTTGCATGCTTGCTTGAATTGTGTTAAGATTGCTTGACTTGTGCTAAGATAGCTAAAATTTGCCAAAGAATAAAATTGGGAAAAGGATAAGCTTTTATTTGGTCAAGTAGTCTAATCACCCCCCCTCTAGACATACTTTCGATCCAACAAGTGGTATCAGAGCTTTGGTCTCCATTTGCTTTGATTTCCATAGCTTTTGGTGGTCATAGCCTTGGTTTCACAACCTAGGAGAGTATGGCGTCTAGCGAGGGAAACTATCACTGTAGAGGTCCTTACTTTGATGGTACTAATTTTGCTAGTTGGAAGCATAAGATGAAAATGCACATTCTTGGACATAACCCCGCCGTTTGGGCTATTGTGTGTATAGGCTTGCAAGGTGAATTCTTTGATGGGAGAGAACCGAACCGTGAAGCTA
>LR880969.1:740081939-740102478 GCA_904067115.1 Aegilops sharonensis
AGACATACTTTCGATCCAACAAGTGGTATCAGAGCTTTGGTCTCCATTTGCTTTGATTTCCATAGCTTTTGGTGGTCATAGCCTTGGTTTCACAACCTAGGAGAGTATGGCGTCTAGCGAGGGAAACTATCACTGTAGAGGTCCTTACTTTGATGGTACTAATTTTGCTAGTTGGAAGCATAAGATGAAAATGCACATTCTTGGACATAACCCCGCCGTTTGGGCTATTGTGTGTATAGGCTTGCAAGGTGAATTCTTTGATGGGAGAGAACCGAACCGTGAAGCTTGCGCGGATGAGTTGAAGATGCTGCAATAAAACGCTCAAGCTTGTGATATCCTCTTCAACGGATTGTGCCCCGAAGAATTCAACAAAATCAGCCGTCTTGAGAATGCAAAGGAAATTTGGGATACTTTGATTGATATGCATGAAGGTACCGACTCCGTCAAGGAATCCAAGTTGGATGTGCTCCAAAGTCAACTTGAGAAGTTCAAAATGAAGGATGGTGAAGGTGTCGCTGAAATGTACTCTAGGCTTGCTCTTATCACAAATGAGATTGCGGGCTTAGGAAGTGAAGAGATGACCGACAAATTCATCATCAAGAAGATCCTAAGAGCTTTGGACGGAAAATATGATACCGTGTGCACATTGATCCAAATGATGCCCAATTACAAAGATCTCAAGCCAACAGAAGTTATTGGAAGAATTGTTGCTCATGAGATGTCACTCAAGGATAAGGAGGAACTTCACAACAAGTCAAGTGGTGCTTACAAAGCCTCATGTGAATACCCCACATCATCAAGTGAGAAACAAACCTTCAATGAAGAATTGAGCTTAATGGTGAAGAACTTCAACAAATTCTACAAGAATAGAAGAAAAGAGATAAGCTCCAAGTCAAGGTCCTACAATGACAAAAGATCTTCTAGTCGAGAGCGCAATTGCTACAATTGTGGGAGACCCGGACACTATTCAAATGAGTGCACGACACCCCACAAAAGAAGAGAAGAATCACCCAAGAGGAGAAGTAGAAGAGAAGAATAACCACCAAGAGAGAGAAGGAGTAGATATGATCGTTATGAACGAAGAACATCCCGGAGAAGCAAGGATTCAGAAAGGAAGGACAAGTCATCAAGGAGCTACACAAAACGAAGACATCAAGCTCATGTTGGTGAATGGGTATCTGGCTCCGACTCCGACAATCACTCCGACTCCGAATATACTCAAGATGAAGGTGTTACCGGTCTAGCACTTGTGTCAACCAACTCCTATGACATATTTGATTCACCAAATGAAGGACTTGGAAGATGCTTCATGGCTAAAGGCCCAAAGGTAACACACCCCGAGTATGTTGATTTCCATAGTGATGAAGATGACTTGCTAAGTGATGATGATTTACTTGTTAACAACTCTAGTGATAAATACTATGATGAAACGTTGATTAATCATGCTAATCAAGATAAAACGAATGAAAATGATAAGGAGAAGATTGAGCTTCTAACTAAAGAACTAAACACTCTTAAGTTAGCTCATGAAACTATCTTAGAAGATCATCGAGAACTTTTAAGGACTCATGAGAAGTTGCGCTTTGAAAAGCTCAACCTTGAGCAAGAGCATGAGTTCTTAAAGGCAATCAATGATGATCTCCGTAAGAAAAGTTCTTCTTACATTGCAAAGCGTTTACTCTTATCTACTTACATGCCTCAAGTCAAGTCCACTAACAAGAACAAGAAGGATTCTTCCTCTAGTAGTAACAATAATCATACTAAATCCAATGTCGTTGCTTCTAGTAATTCTCTTGATTCCACTAATGATTCTCTTAGCCAAGTTACACTTGAGCAAGAAAATAGCTTATTGAAGGGAATTATAGAGAAAGGTGTTTACAAGAGCCTTGCCGGGAGTAAGCAATTCGAGGAAATTGTACGCAAGCAAGGAAGGCACCGGAAGAACCAAGGTGTTGGTTTTGAACGAAAGTTCAATGCCAATGGAGTTGGGTGGGAAGAAGATCAATATCCCAAGACGAAGTTTGTTCCTCAACAAGAGAAGTATGATCCTACTTCCTTCAAGGGGACACAAGCTCAAGATGATCTTCCACCACAAGACCACAAGCAAAAAGGCAAGGACAAGCTTCAAGAGGAGATTGATGCATTTGAAGAAGCTCCTAAGGCCTTGGTCAAGTGGGTTCCCAAGACTACGTCAAGTTCTACTTCATCAAGTACGATTACAACTCCAAGGATTCCCATCAAGATGATGTGGATCCCGAAGAAGAAGAACTAGAGAGTTCTTGAGGGTGACTCCGCCAACATATTTCACTCATATCATTTTGGCAACAACAAGTGCAATAACCTTTCACATCTTGCACTAGTTCAAGGAGTCACAAACCCTCTTGTTGGTAAGACAAGGGACAAGGTAACCTAATGCTTTCATAGACATCATCTTGTGTGTGCATCACTATATGTCTATGGATATCCTTGTTTGTTCCTTGTGGGACTAACCCGTGTAGGTATTTGTCGGAGTAATGGGCCATGGGTAGGCTAACCCGAGCCCCTGAACCTTTCAAGACATCGGGGCAGGCTGCGCCCCTCAAGACCCCAAGATGAAGGGCCACTCTTTGATAGTTGGCGGCAAGGCCGCCGACTGCCCCTACGGCCGAGTCCCAGGGACGACTTCGAGATAAGCCGACTCCTAAATGGCGGCTTCCAGAGAAGCCGGCTATGGGGAGTCGGCCCACGACTCCGACCACCTCCTACCTTCGCAATGACTGACAGGCCGTCGTGGGCACAGGGCGCTGCCCACGGGGGCTGATGTCAGGGCTGGCATGGCAACAGTGCCGCGCCAGATGGAGATCTCCGTTGGTACGGCGCACTGTGGCCATGCCTGCCCTTCGCAAACGGGGCAGGAGTGGGCCGCGCGGTGGCCGCACTCCGTCCCGTCCATCATTGCGAAGGGAGGAGGTGGTCGGAGTCGCGGGCCGACTCCCCATAGCCGGCTTCTCTGGAAGCCGCCAGTTAGGAGTCGGCTTATCTCGAAGTCGTCCCTGGGACTCGGCCGTGAGGGGCAGTCGGCGGCCTTGCCGCCGACTCTCAAAGAGTGGCTCTTCATCTTGGGGTCTTGAGGCGCGCATCCTGCCCCGATGTCTTGAAAGGTTCAGGGGCTCGGGTTAGCCTACCCGTGGCCCATTACTCCGACAGTAGTCCCCGAAGCTGGTGGGGCGCCGAGGGTGACATGTCGAGGAGCCTCAACAGTTTCATCCTCCTGGTGGCGGAATCTGGGCCTTGCTCACCGTCTTCCTCTAGGCCGACTAGCTGGAGCCGGACTCGCAGAAGGCCGTCTTGCCCCTTAAAGAGTTTGAAAGTCGTAGCGGGATTCGGGCAGCGTGCCTGATAAGCTTCCAGGCAGCTGCCCGTTGCGGACCCATCGGGTGGCGCCACGCGGCAGGGTCCATCTGCCCACCCACACGCGCGACGGGACATGCTGTCAGGCGGGACCCGCCACTACCGCGCCTCGGCACGCGAACGGATCCGTTGCGGCCGTGCGGACGGTTGGGGTTCCCACGTCGTAACGACGCGCAGTAACTTCGCACGGTAAATCGTGGGGGGCGTGGGGTCCCGGACGCAGTTAATCCCACGTCCGCCCCATCGGCTTCTCAGCCCACGAGCCTACAAGTAGGCAGGAGGAGGGGGGCGGCGAAGCACGCGCGCCCATCTTCCCTACTCCCTTCACTTCCTCTTTCTTCTTCTTCCTCTCGCCGCCGTCGCGCCGAACCACGCCACGCCCGCAGCGATGAGCTCTTCCTCCGCCGCCGCACCTCCTGTCGTGCGCTCTGGCGTGTGGGACGGCTCCGAGGTGGACGACGACCACATCGAGTTCCTTCGCAAGACACGTCGTCTCCCCGGCAAGAACCTAGTGCGGGCCCGCGCCGCGCCGGCGAGGGAAGTATCACCGGCGCCGGGGGAGGGCGAGCGGGTCGTATTCTGCTCGCACCTCATGCGCGGCCTAGGGCTACCGGCGAGTGGTTTCTTCGGCTCCTTCTTGGAGTTCCACGGGCTCCAGCCGCACCACCTTACTCCGAACACGGTGGTGCTGGCTGCCTTCGCCACCTTGTGCGAAGGCTTCCTTGGCGTTCTCCCCACCATCGAGCTATGGGGGGAGTTCTTCCAGTCCAAGCTCGGCACGCACGTCGCCGGCGTGCCAGCCCAGTGCGGTGCCTTCATCGCGATGCAGAGATCGGTGGCCGACAACCCGTTTCCCACCATCTCGCTGATTAAGTCGGTGAAGATGTGGCAGCGGTCTTATTTTTATGTGAAGAACGTCGCCCCAGAAGGCGACTGGGTCAATCTGCCGCCTTACGAAGCCGGCGCACCGGCTGGGAGGCTCCCCAGCTGGTCCCACCGGGCCAGGACGCTGACTCCCACTGGTGCCAGTGCCGTCGCGCGACTCCGAGTGCTGACGTAGTCGGAGGGTTTGACCGGGGCCGACCTGCTGGCCGCCTTCGTGGCGCGCCGAGTCCTCCCGCTCCAAGGCCGACCTCATCTGATCTGTCAGATGAGCGGCCACCGGGACCCAAGTCAGATGTGCTCCAAGGACGTGCCCCGTGCGGAGGTGGCGGACACAGTGAACTACGTCGCGAACTGCAATCTCACGATGGATTGGCGGTTCGGCAAGGAGCCGTACTCACGCGCCAACCCCCCGCCTGTTGTAAGTCGTTTCTCTTCTTCTTCTGTTTTCTTTTTCAGCCGAATCCGACTTCTGATCTTTTTTTGGTTTTTCGAGTCAGAACCCCCTCATCTAGCCTTCAGCCGGCACCACGGGACCGGCCCGTCAGTTCGTCCCCGACCGAGCGGAGAGCGACATCGACGACCCTGACTTGGGGGCGGCGGTGATGGAGGCACTCGCCGAAGGAGGAGGAGGAGGAGCAGGCGACTTCCGGCCCTCGGCCACCTTTGCCGACTGGCCTGACGACGACGCCGAGGTGGAAGTTGCCCCGTGCCACCGGTCAAAGGTCGGCCAGCCGAGCGCGAGTTCCTCCGCCGGCTTGGATGGTCAAGGCGGCGCGAAGAAGCCCCGGGCCGGGCCGAGCTTGCTTGTCGGCCGGTCGAAGAAGTTCAAGGGGGAGGCCGCCGCGACCAAGCGGGAGGAGGCGGTTACAAAGGCCAACCGCTTCCGCAAGGAAGTGAAAAAGCCGCCACTGGTCTCTGCGTAAGTGCTTCCGCCTTTTGTCTTGTTTTCTTCTGGTGAATCTTGTCCAAATCTTTTACGTGCCTTCCTCACTTCAGGGCTCCCCTTACTTTAGAGAGGGTCGCTGCCACCTCCATCATGGGGAGGGCAGAGACGTCCACCACTAGTCGGCGGATTGACCCCGCCACCGACCTCCAGGAGGCGACGGAGCGGAACGCGCAGGAGAAGCGCGACGAGGAAGAAGCCGCCTGCCTGGAGAAGGCGGAGGCCGAGAAGGCGGCGGCCTCCGCCCAAAAGAAGCTGGATGAGGCCGAAGCCGCCGTCGCGGCAAAGCGGCGAGCTGAGGAGGCCGCACACCACCAATCGGCGTTGCTCGTCATCCCGCTGAGCTCCGCGCCGCCGCCCCCGGAGTTCACGGGGCAGACTGAGGGAGCCGGCGGCGAGAACCCCATCATGAAGAGGGGAAGTGGCGATACCTCCATGTCGGACACGGCCGTGCCGCCACCGCCGCCGTCTGGGAGCGTGCAAGGTAAACAGCCGGCGGACCCGCCGGTGCCGCCGACTGAAGATGAGGCCGTGGCGAAGCTGCTCCTTCAAGTCGCCTCGCCAATGCGCCGCCGCCTTGAGAAGGCGATTTCGGCGCCACGCCCCCTGGAGACCGGCGCCGCCAGCTCGGCCATCCCAGACGCTGAGGCGACGAGCGCCGCGCCCGTTGGGTGGGTGCGAGGAGGCGGCACAGGCCCGCTGAACCAAGTGCTTCTGGATGTTCAGGCGAAGCTGCGAGCCGAGGGCGACGCCATCCATAACTGCACCAAGGCGCATCTGGCGTCGCGAGCAGCCGTCCGGGTATGCTTTCTTTTTTGACTTTGTTTTTCTCGTTCTTCTCTGTGGGGGCGCGCCAGCGCACCCACTGGGTGTAGTCCCCGAGTTCCGGGCCGGGTGCTGAGCAGGCGGCTCGGAACTCCATCTGGTGAGTTCCAAATATTTACCTTTGTCTAAAATACTTATCACAGGAGTATCACAACCTCCGCGTCACTGCCTTCAACCGCAATGTTGAGGAGCTGGGCAAACGGACTGCCGACTTGTCGGAGAGCCGGAGTGAGTCCTCCTTCTTCTTCGTGGGGCGCGCTGGCGCACCCGCGGGCTGTAGTCCCTGAGATTCGGGCCGACTACTGAGCAGTCGGGCCGGATATTCCCGGCGACCTTCTTTGTTGACGACTTAACGTCCTTTTTCTTTTTATTCTTCAGAGGCCAACGCCATTCTTCAGAAGCAGCTGGGCGAAGCCAAAACCGCCTTGCGTGCCAAGGTGGAGGAGTGCAGCAAGCTCGCCGCAGAGCGCGACCTGCTGGCTACGCAGCTGGCGGAGCAAAGGGAGCTGCTTAAAAAGGCGCAGGACGAGGCGGAGAAGAAAGAGACTGCTCTCCTGGCCGAGTTCGAAAGCGAGCGCTCCTCCTGGACCGACAAGGAGGCACTGCTGACCTCCGGCTTCCATGAGATCGAGGACATCGTCGACGGTGAGTTTCTTTACTTTCTTTCTTTGAGCCGCTGACTATAGGTCGGGCTGACTCCTGATTTTTTGACTTGCTTCTTTTTCGTCTTGGCAGACTTCTTCCCTGGCCACACGCAGGCGGCCACTCAAGGCATCGAGGCTGATCGCGAGGCGCGGAGGGCAAATGGTGCGGAGATTGCCGCCAACGCCCCCCGGACCCTTGTTGAGCAGCTTCTGAGCATCGAGGCTTGTCTGCGCCCGGCCCATCGAATGCTGCGCCGGCTTCAGCGTGTCGGCGCCCAAGCGGTTGCTGCCCTGTGGCCAGACATGCCGGTTCTGCGCACTCCCAGTCGGACTGCCGACTGGCTGGAGGTCGCGGCTGGCCGTCTTGAGGCCTGGAAGGGTTCCTCGGCCCGGGCTGGAGCGCGTCGGGCCTTGGAATTCGTCAAGGCGTGGTATCCAGGGTTGGACCCGGACCGGCTGGCCGTGTTCCGGTCAGAGGCCCAGGCGAAGCTGCTAGCTGTGGAAGATGCCCTCGTCGAGCGTTCGGCAGCGATCGCCGACTACACAGACACCAGCGTCTTCGTCCCTGAGCGGGCTGAAGACGGCGGGGAGGCGCCGCCGGAGTGGTTCGGGATGAACCCGGATTATGACGAGGACTCGGCGGAGGTGATCGGCTCCAGCGCCGAGGAGGAAGGCGAGGCGGAGGACGGAGGTGAGACAGAGGCGCCAGAAGACGGAGCGGGCGACCAGCCTCAGCTCGACTGCGCCTCCAACAACGAGCAGCGCCCGACCGAGCCGGCTACCGCCGGTGACTATCAAGCCGAGACTGCCCAGCCGGCCGCCCCGGCGCCTGACATCGCCGTCTCTTCCGACCTTCCGAACCCGTCTGCCGCTTCCTAGGCTGCCGTCTTGCCTTTATTTTATCTACTTTAGTAGTCTTTGAAGAACTTGTTGATTCACACAATTCCACCTGCGGGGTGTATTTTGAACTTCTGCTTGAAGATTCTGCCAAGGGCCTATGTTATGTAAATATTTGCCTGAATTCTATCTTTTCTTGCTCATTGCTCCTTTGGCTTTTTCCTTTGCCGCCTTCCCTTAGTCGCCGCCTTGCCAGTCAGACAACCGTTCTGCGGGCTGCCGCTGGATCAAATGCTTGGCTACTTTTGGGAAGGCAAGTACTTGGCCATTTTTTAGAGTCTTTTTAACAAGTTGGACAGAAAGCGGCAAGCCGACTACTCAAGAGTCGGCTTTGCGAAGAGAGGCTGGAAGCCGGCTTACACTATGTTTATGCTTTGAGTCCTTAGCAATTTTTCAAGTGGGCGCCCACTCTTTCTTACTCCTGCCCACCAAACAGTCGCTCTGCGAGCTGCGGCTTCTGACAGGAGACGGCTTAGGCACCACACACTACTTGTCCGACTGCAGGAAGCATTCCATAGCGCGAGGCGGCGAGTCTCCGGGCCGACTAGTCGAACCCGGTGCCAAGCGGCATAACAAAGAGTAGCATACTCGAAAGCATAATTCTTATGATATAGATAACAAAAGGGCAGTCGCCGAGCTCGTCTCAGGGGGCCCGAAGTCTTGGTACTTTAATACAAAGGGTAGCGTGGTACATACTGCATCAACTGTAAAATCTTCGGAGAAGATTTGCATTCCATGGCCGTTCCATCTCTTTGCCGGAGTCGTCCCTCTTGCGCGCTCGGGGTTTCTGAGCATCGATCAGGTAGTAGGAGTCGTTGCCCAGCACTTTGCTGATAATGAAGGGGCCTTCCCAAGGCGCCGACAGCTTGTGCTGGCCGGCTGTTCGCTGGATCAGTCGGAGCACAAGGTCGCCCTCTTGGAAAGATCTCGGCCCGACCTTCCTTTTGTAGTATCGGCGCAGGCTCTGCTGGTAGATGTTGGACCGGCTGAGTGCCAACAGTCGGCCCTCTTCGAGCAGATCGACACCGTTTTGACGTGCTTCTTCTGCTTCCTCCTCGGTGTACATGGTGACTCGCGGGGAGTCGAACTCTATGTCCGTTGGGATGACGGCTTCAGCACCGTAGACGAGGAAGAAAGGTGTGAAGCCGGTTGACTTGTTTGGAGTCGTGCGCAGACTCCAGAGGATGGCTGGCAATTCATCAAGCCAACAGCTGGCCGAATGCTCCAGTGGTTCGACCAGTCGAGGCTTGATGCCAGACAGGATGAGGCCGTTTGCTCGCTCCACCTGGCCGTTTGACTGCGGATGGGCGACGGACGCTAAGTCCAGTCGGATGCCCTGTCTCGCGCAGAAACGGGCCAAGGCGCCTTTGGCAAAATTTGTGCCATTGTCGGTGATGATGCTGTGTGGTATGCCGTACCGAGTCGTGATGTCGGAGATGAAAGTCACTGCAGTCGGACCATTCAACTTCTTGATGGGCTTTACTTCTATCCACTTGGTGAACTTGTCCACCGCGACAAGTAAGTGAGTTAGGCCGCCTCATGCTATTTTGAATGGTCCCACCATGTCCAGGCCCCAAACCGCGAAGGGCCAGGCGATGGGGATAGTCTTGAGTGCGGAAGCCGGCTGATGCGGCTTGGAGCGGAACTTCTGGCACCCTTTGCATTTTTGGACCAATTCCTTGGCCTCTTCTAGGGCAGTTGGCCAGAAGAAACCGTGTCGAAAGGCTTTGGCGACGAGTGCTCTTGAGGCCGCATGGTGGCCGCACTCGCCTTGATGGATGTCTTTGACAATTGCTTGGCCTTGCTCTGGCTCGACGCAACGCTGGTAGACACCAGTGACGTTGCGCCTGACCAGCTCTCTGTTGACTATGGTGTAGGCTGCCACTCGGTGTTGTACTTGCCGAGCCAAGATTTCATCGGTTGGCAGCTCTTTGCTCACTAGGAACTTGAGGATGGGCTGGGCCCATGAGGGTGCTGCTATTTCTTCAACTGCCAGCACTACGACTTGGACAAGGGCGGCTGGGCTGGGAGGTGGCGGGCTGGAGTCCGCGGCCTCTTGCTGGATTGATGAAGTCCCCGGGCCGACTGGTGCAGTCCCCGGGCCGAGCTCTGGAGTCTTCGGACTGGTTGCCGCAGTCCCCGGGCCGGGTTCTGAAGTCCCCGGGCCGGCTTCGACTGCGGCGTTCTTGGAGCCATCTGTAAGAATTCTCGTGCCGTCTGCTGGGGCTCTTGAGTCGGATCTGACTTCTTCAGGGGGAGCCGGCACAAAGATGGAGTCTGATTCTGGTGAAGGCTTGACAGACGGCTTGAGGAGGCGCTGAAGGGCGACGCCAGATGGTATTGCTTGGCGGGTGGAGCCGATTCGTGCCAGGGTGTCTGCTTGGTCGTTGTCATTTCTTGGCACGTGAAGGAACTCGCACCCCTCGAAATATCCGCTGAGTTGCTGTACAAGGAAACGGTAGCTCGCCATGTTTGCATCTTTGGCGTCCCAATCGCCGGATGATTGTTGGACCACTAAGTCGGAGTCGCCATAACACAGGATCCGGCGAATGCCAAGTTCTTTGGCAAGCCGGAGCCCGTGAATGAGCGCCTCGTATTCGGCGACGTTGTTGGAGGCGGCGAAATGGATCTACAGCGCATATTTGAGCTTGTCGCCTTTGGGGGAAGTGAGGACAACGCCGGCCGCAAGCCGGTGCGCATCTTGGAGCCATCGAAATGCATCCGCCAATGGGTGGAGTCGGGCGCTGGTGGCAGGTACTGGATCTCGGCCCAGTCGACGAGGAAGTCGGCCAGTGCTTGCGACTTGATGGCGGTGCGGGGCTGGTAGTAGATGGTGTAGGGAGCCAGCTCTATGGCCCATTTGGCCACTCGGCCAGAAGCATCTCGGCTTCCGATGATCTCGGCTAGTGGGGCTGTGCAAACCACAGTGATTGGATGCTCTTGAAAGTAAGGCTTCAACTTCTTGGCGGTAAAGTGCACGCCGTAGCACATCTTCTGGTAGGGGGGGTAGTTCTGCTTGGAGGTCGACAGTACTCCGCTCAGGTAATATACCTGTCTCTGGACAGGTAGCGCCTTGCCTTCCTCCTTGCGTTCAACTACAATGACTGTGCTGACTACCCGGCTGGTGGCGGCAATGTACAGGAGCATGGGCTCTTTAGGAGTCGGGGCCGCCAGCACAGGGGGAGTAGTCAACATTTTCTTCAACTGGAGAAAAGTTTCGTCCGCCTTGTGGTTCCATTCGAAAAAGGTGGTCTTCTTCATGAGCTGGTATAAAGGGAGAGCTTTCTCGCCCAGCCGACTGATGAATCGGCTGATGGACGCCAAGCAGCTGGTGAACTTTTGCACATCTAGCAGTCGGCTGGGTACCTCCATCCTCTCGATGGCCTTGATCTTTACAGGGTTGCACTGTATGCCGCGTTCAGAGACCAGGAAGCCAAGGAGTTAGCCGTCTGGTACTCCGAAGACGCACTTCTCAGGGTTGAGCTTGATCTGGAATTGGCGCAGGTTCTCAAAGGTTTCCTTGAGGTCTTCCAGCAGTGTTCCATGCTTTTCCGTCTTCACCACCACATCGTCCACGTAGACGTGGGCGTTTCTGCCGAGTTGCTTGAGGAGGCACTTCTGCATGCAACGCTGAAAGGTGGCGCCAGCATTCCTCAAGCCGAACGTCATGGTCAGGTAGCAGAAGGCTCCAAATGGCATGATGAAGGCGGTCTTCAGTCTGTCAGCCGGGTTCAGCTTGATCTGGTGATATCCTGAATATGCATCTAAGAAGCTCAACAGCTCGCATCCGGCTGTGGAGTCTATCACCTGATCAATTCTCGGCAGAGCGAATGGGTCCTTGGGGCAAGCTTTGTTGAGGCTTGTGTAGTCAATACACATCCGCCACTGCTTGTTCTTCTTCAGCACCAGGACCGGGTTTGCTAACCATTCTGGAAAAAATACTTCCATAATGAAGCCGGCTACTAGGAGTCGGGCTATCTCTTCTCCAACAACTCTTCTCTTCTCTTCTGACAGGCGGCGCAAGGGCTGCCTGACGGGCTTCACATCAGATCAGACATGTAACTTGTGCTCGGCGAATTCCGTCGGTACACCTGGCATGTCTTTAGGAGACCATGCGAAGATGTCCCGATTCTCACAGAGGAAATCGACGAGCTCGCCTTCCTATTTGCTGTCAAGGTTTGCACCTATGACAGCGTACCTCTCTGGGTGCTCCGGGTCCAAGGGTATCTTCTTCGTTTCTTTGGCCGGCTTGAACGAACCCTCAGCTTCCGACACCATCGGGCTGCTTGCCGGCCATCGCCACAACCCGATCAAGAAGCCGCTTCTCAGCTGCGATCACCAGGGATTCGGCTAGCCGACTGCTTTCAGCCGCGCAAGTGGACGACTTTCTGTAGTCGCCGGCTATGGTCAGAATCCCCTTGGAACTCTGCATCTTCATCTTGAGGTAGGCGTAGTGGCGGACCGCCATGAACTTGGCCAAAGCAGGTCGGCCAAGCAATGCATGGTACGGACTTTCGAGGTCCACCACTTCAAACCAAACTAGCTCTCGGCGGAAATGATCTTTGTCTCCAAAGAGGACGTTTATCAGGATCTTGCCGATTGGTGAGCAGGAAAGGCCAGGAACAATGCCGTGGAACACAGTCCGGTTGTTCTGAAGCTGTCTTTGCTTGATTCCTAACTTCTCCATGGTATCCTTGTACAGGATGTTGATGCTACTGCCTCCGTCTATCAGCACTCGCGAGAAGCGAGCGACCCGCCTATCTGTGGCCAAGGTGGCACCCAAGACCAGGGCGTAGGAGCCCGGACTCGGCATCACCTCTTGGTGATCAGCTCTGCTCCAACTGATAGGCTTCTCGGACCAGTGCATGAACTCTGGAGTATCTGATGCTACTGCATTCACCTCTTGCTGTTGCAGTCGCCTGCTGCGTCGATCGTCAGCCACACTGGTGAACACCACATAGGCTCCGTGCTCTTCTAGGTACTCATCTTGTACTGCGCCGACCGGCCTGACAGTCGGCTGCTGGGGCGGCGGCCCAGCAGGCGGGGGAGGCAGGAGGCCGTCTCCCTTGGCGATCCTGGTGAGCCAGTGGCACTTCCGGGTTGTGTGGTTTGACGGCTTCGCGCCGCTGTGGAACTTGCAGGGACCATCTAGAGTCTGCTCGTAAGAGAAGGCCGGCAACCATTTGGACTTGCCGCCTTTCTGTCGCTTGGTCGGAGGCCGCCCCTCCGGCTACTGGTTTTCGACTGTCGCCACCTGCCGGGTGCTGGAAGCCGGCTGTGGGGCCTTGCGCTTGTGATCGTTCTGTTGTTGTCGCCGACTGGTGTCTCCAGCCAGAGTTCTGGGAGCCTGAGGGGCCACTTTGCCGGTCGCACTAACTTGAATCTCCGCCTTCATGGAGGAGTCGGCTGTGGCGTACTTGTCTGCTATGATCAGCAGCTCGTCGAGGGTCTCCGGCTCGTCGCAGAGGAGCTTATGCTTGAGGAGGGTGCCTTCTCTGCACCCGACAGTGAAGTACTCGATAGCCTGCACCTCGTGCACGCCCTCGCAGGAGTTCCGAAGCTCGGCCCATCGCGTGAGGTAGTCGCGAGTTGACTCGTCGGGGCCTTGCACGCACAAGGAAAGCTGGCGAGGCTTGGGAGGTCGCTTGTACGTGCTTGTGAAGTTGCGGACAAAGGCTTCGGTGAAGTCGACCCAGCTGTTGATGCTGCGGGGCTTCAGGCTGTTCAACCATGTCCGGGCTGTGCCCTGGAGCATGAGTGGAACATACTTTACGGCAACACGCTTGTTGCCATTCGCTATGTTGACAGCCGTGGAGTAGTCAACCAGCCAGTCTTCCGGCTTTACGAAGCCGGTGTACTTGGGCTTATCTCGGGGGAGCGTGAACCCTTTGGGAAAGGGCTCGTCTCATATGCGAGGTCCGAAACAGGGCGGACCCAACTCGTCTTCTTCTTCCAGCGCTAGGGATCGGTGGAGTCGGTCGATCCGGTGGCGGGCGTCATTCTCTCCGACTCCCTCTCGGTGGCCAAGGCGGTCGCCGTGAGTCGGATGCTCGACGGGTGGCGGGGAGACTCGCCTTTCTTTGCGAGGAGGAGGAGGCAGATAGTCGTCCCGCCGTTCCACCGCTCTTGGGCAGCCGTCTTGGTCGCGCTCGATGGTGATGCGAGTCCGACTGTGGCTGACAGCCGGATCCTTGTATTTTCTTCCGCGGACACAGACTGTCGCGCCTTGATCTCGGCAGGGAGGCAGGTCGTCGTTTTGTCATTGCGGCGCCTCTGTGCGGCAGCCGCGTAGAGGAGCTGCTGGACTCGCTCCGTCATCAGGCGGCGCTCTTCACCATCGAAGTTGTCTAGCTCGTCCGCCGCCGCCTGGGCGGCGCGGATGTTCTCCGCAGGCGTGGCGTACACAGGGCGATTAGCCCCGAACAGGTTGGCGATGGCCACGCCGCGCTGCTGGACCGCGCCTAGGCGGCTAGGCCCAGTTGGGGCCGGCGATCCGCCCACAACGCGATCCATCTCGCGCTGATAGGCTTCTGACAAGCGTCTCTTGCTCGCCAGCTTCTTCGCGCCTTCGACGAGCTGAAGGCGGCGCACCTCCAGTGTCTCGACGTCAGTGTCTTCCGGAATAGGCGCGGTCAGGTCTTGCAGAGCCGCGTCGAGTGGGTCATGAGCTCCTTCACCGGAATTCTCGCCATGACCGATGAGCACCTCCGTGACGGTGCTTCCGCCACTTTCCGCGCGAGGGAGCGGCTCGTCGTAGACCACCACGTTCGTGGGGAACGCGTCGAGCGACGCGGTGTCGGAGTCGACCAGCATTGTGTCAGTAGAGCCTACGGACTCCAAGTCCACGGCAGACTCGCCGACGACGTGGAGTTGGTCAAGGAGGCCCGCGAGGAGGCTCTCGGGGCCGCCCGTGCCTGCGTCGGATGCAGGCTCGTCGGAGAGGCGAACCTCGCCGACAAGTTCAGCGAGGCAGCTGGCTGCGCATGCGATCTCAGCGACGTGGAGCGCGTCAGCGCAGACTCTGTCTGGCGTGCCGAGTTGGCTGCGCTCGCCAGGGAGAAAAAGGGTTCCCGTCCAGAGCAGGTCTCCAGACGACGGTGCACCTCGCCCCACGGTGGGCGCCAAATGTCGGGGGTTGGGTGCGACATATGCCAAGGGATGGCTTATCATGGTGGGGGCGGGTAGAACGTCGTCGGTGCGTGGAAACGGGATGAGGCGAAGACATGCACGCCGGCGGATCTTACCCAGCTTCAGGGCTCTCCGTGGAGATAACACCCCTACTGCTGCTCTGCGGGGTCTCCGCATGATCACTAGATGAACAAGGGTTACAAGAGGCTCCTTGAGCTGTTCAGGGTGAGGAAGGAGAAGGGCACGACTAGCTCTCCTCTTCCCTCTATGTGTGTCTAGAACTATCAGAATCCAACCCTTTGCATGGGTGCCCCTGGGGGTTTATATAGGCCTACCCCCCAGGGGTACAATGGTAATCTGGCTGGGCGCGGGTCCCAGCCGTCTGTCTCTCAGGCCGCCGTCTTCTCCGCCGACGGCCTGGTACGGGGCCGACAGGCCTTGTCCGCCGCGGGCGGGTCTTGCCGGCTGCGGATTACTGTAGCCGTACTTCTAATGACGTTGGCTTGGTCATGGGGTCATGGCAACAGTGCTGCCGCCTGACGAGCGATCACTGTTGCCATGACCCCATGACCAAGCCAACGCCATTAGAAGCACGGCTACAGTAATTCGCAGCCGGCAAGACCCGCCCGCGGCGGACAAGGCATGTCGGCCCCGTACCGGGCCGTCGGTGGGCCCCAGTAGTCGGCGGAGAAGACGACGGCCTAAGAGACAGACAGCTGGGACCCGCGCCCAGCCAGATTACCATTGTATCTCTGGGGGGTAGGCCTATATAAACCCCCCGGGGCACCCATGCAAAGGGTTGGATTCTGATAGTTCTAGACACACATAGAGGGAAGAGGAGAGCTAGCCGTGCCCTTCTCCTTCCTCACCCGGAACAGCTCAAGGAGCCTCTTGTAACCCTTGTTCATCTAGTGATCATGCGGAGACCCCGCAGAGCAGCAGTAGGGGTGTTATCTCCATGGAGAGCCCTGAAGCTGGGTAAGATCCGCCGGCGTGCATGTCTTCGCCTCATCCCGTTTCCAGGCACCGGCGGCGTTCTACTCGCCCCCACCATGATAAGCCATCCCTTGGCATATGTCGCACCCAACCCCCGACAGTATTGAAAGTGCAACTCACTCCAAAGGATTGCTCCAAATGATCTTCATCAACATTGAGCATCCATATCTTCAACACCTACATGAAGTCATCATCGACAAAACCCAAGGTTAGTTCATCCCTCTAAGGGGGGATCTCACATGTAGGGGGAGCTTAACTCTAAGAATTGAGTCAAAGCAACTCTAATGGTGTGAACACATCAATGCATTATGTAAAAGTGGTAACCCCACTTGAGCTTAAACGATGAGTATGACCTATGATCAAATGTTCTCATTTGACTCCTAAGTCAATATACTCATATATAGATGACCTAGTCATCGCAAATTGTTTGATAGATGCTAGAATTGGTTGTGCATGCTTTGCCACATATTTCATTTGTCATTTTATTGTGTAAGCATGTTGGTTGCATATTTCACTCATTCGAGAACATCCACTTGTTGTTTTGATTGATTGGTTTCTTTTTTTTTGCCAAGTGGATGGACAAGAATGCCTAAGAACCTTCTCTAGCTATCTATGCTTTTCTTGTCTCAAACTCTATTCATGCTACATCACAAAATTTGATCAAGTCAGATTCGAACCACTCCGTGTGAGGAACACTCGGAGTCCCCGATTCGTCATAGACTTAAACTTCCAAAACTTCTTTGTGCGTTTCGGTCTGACCGATTCTTCCATTTCGGTCATACCGGGATCACTAAGTCGATCTAGGTTTTCAATCTCGGTGCAACCGGTTTGAACTTTTCGGTCACACCGAGTTGCTGTAACTGTCAACAGTTATGCATCTCGGTGCCACCGAGTTGTTCCACTCGGTCACACCGACAGGGTCGGGCTATATATACCCACGGGCAAAAATTTGGAAACTTTCTCCGAACTCTTACGCCCGCGCGTTGCTCGCTCTGCCTCCAGGGTCTCCGGATCGTCCTCCTCATCGCCAGCCGCCTCCAGTCGCTGGTCTCCGCCGCCGACAATGGAAATCGTCCCCGCCGTTGCCACCGTAGCGAGTTCATCGCCGAGCTAGGGTATGGACTCGATCACAGTGCTATCCCCGTCAGATTCCTAGCACATTGTGTTCGTCATGAATCTTGCCACGATTGAAACTATTCTATCCAGTCAAAACACTCCATAGATTAGAGGTGAATTGAAAATTTAGGGTTAGGTTTCCGCCAAAACCATCTCGGACCCACCGAGTTGTAGAACTCGGTTCCACCGATTCGGCTAAGGCCATTGCACAAGTAATTCTCGGTCTGACCGAGAATTGCAAATCGGTGTGACCGAGTTCAGGACTTTGTGAAACCCTAGCAGTCTCGGTGCCACCAAACTGTGACTTGGTCTGACCGAGTTCACTAGTTTAGGTTCCAAAAGCTGCTTCAGTATCACCGAGTTTGCAAATCGGTTGATCCGAAATGCTTTCTGTGAAAAACTAAAACTAAGTTTTTGAATCATTCTTTTGCAAAGACCTCTGTATTTTGTGATGCTCATACACTCTATCTCATCTATATCTACTCACAGGGTCTGCAGTCAGTGTTTGCAACATGTCTGATCAAAGTGACAGCCAGAACAGGGAAGAGGAGCAAATTCAGATGAGTGAGGGCACTAGTCCCTCTAGCACCTCAGATGATGGTAGCAGGAGCACCCCAAGAAACTTACCCAAAGCTGCCACCAGGGCCAGAAAGAAGAAAACCTTAGAATCTGAGGATGAGGACTATGTGGCAGTTAAGGATGAGGCCACTTCCAAGAAGAAAGTGCTCAAAAAGGAGTATGGCTCAGCTGCATCCACTAAGCCAGGAGTGCAGAAGAAGGCACCTGCAAAGGATTCCCACTTCCAAACCCAGAAAGGTTGCCACTGGAGAAACCAGGAAGTTTACTATTGAGTCAGAAGATGAAGTTGCTGGTCAAGACAAAAAGAAAAAGAGAGTCAGAACCACTACTGCCAAAGTTCTTGGCAATCCCTCTATGAGGAGAGACTCTGAAGAATAAGAAGAGGTTGCTGCACCAGCACCCAAGGCTCAGAAGCTTATGGGTGATGCTATTAGGTCAGGGGCTACATCATCAAAGCCCAAAGAAGCACCCAAAGCTGCCTCCAAGCCCAAGATTGCACCAAAGAGGAATACCAGAAACATATCTGTTGCTGAGAAGAACAAGGCCCCAGTGCCTGAGACTGTTGCTGAAGAGGAAGATGATGAAGAACATGTCTTGAGAAAGTTGAAGCCAAAGATTCCAGATCACAATGATGCTCATCCTGTGGCTGAGAACATGAAGATGAGAAAGGATGCAGGTCTCAGACAGTGGAGGTTGTCTGATCCTTATGCTATCAGGAGAAGGACTGCTGTTGACTACAGGTTCCATACTAAGGAAAAGAGGATTTCTATGAGACAGTATTGCTGGACAAGAAGCCTATAGTGTGTGACATGAGGTGGGTGGACTAGACCTACATGAAGGAGAATGAGGAACACTATCCTGGTGTGTATGACAGTTTCAGTGCTTGTGGAGTTGCAGACTTTGTTGGGCAGAAGCTCACAAAGTGGAATGATGATCTCATAATGCAATTCTACTCCACAACACACTTCTATCCAGATGGCAAGATAGTATGGATGTCTAAAGGTACTAGGTACCAATCAACAATTGAAGAATGGACAAATTTGATCAATGCACCTAAGGAGAAAGAAGATGACTTGGATGTCTATGCCAAGAAGAAGATGGATCACAATACTATGGCACATATGTACAAGGAGATCCCAGATGCTGCAATTGAGACACATAAGCTTGGATCTGTACATTACCTTCTGTCAGGACTGCCAACCACCAACTGGATCCTCAGGCATACTCTCTTGCCCAAGTCAGGTGACCACAACATGATAAGAGGCCATGCAATAAACTTGCTACACTTATTTGATGTGCCATAGAAGTTCAAGGTCATGAGCCTCATAGTTGAGACTATCAAGAGGACAGCAGCAGACCAGAAGAGAAGCTGTGGGTATGCCCCACAGATCCAGGAGCTGATTAACTCCAAGATGGGCACATGCACATACTTGTTGGACAAGGATCACATTGCTATCTATCCAGACTTTGAGGACAACCAAGTGGTTATGGATGAAGATGAACCATCTTCTGTGCATGCTCAAGCAAAGAAGGAGAAGGCAAGGACAGAGAAGGCTACCAAGATGCCAACATTGGAAGAGGCATCTCAGTACTTTTTGAAGAGCAAACAAGATCAGCTAGGCTACTTGATTGCATCCACTCTGAGGATTGAGAAGGGGCTGGCCACCTTGACTCAAAACCAGGAGAGCCTGGAAAGGATCATGGAGTAGAAGTTCTATGACTTGGATGTGAAGGTAACTGAGATCCAGTCTGTTGTTGAGCAGCTTCAGGATGATATGCAGGAGAGGAAGGGCAAGACAACCACTGATGCATTTGCCAGAGTGCCTAGAGCTCAGAGATCAGCTGCAGTGCCAGTGACTGACACCAGAGCCACTTCATCTGCACCAGCTACAGCTCCTACAGCTCCAGTGCAACCAGCTCCAGCACCTACACCTCCAGCTCCATCCACATCTACTGAAGTCTTCGTCCAAGGAGCCATCTCTACACCACCACCTGAAGATCAAGCCTGAGAGACGATTTAGTACTATGCATTTTCTATGAACTTTTTGGTAACTTGTTGCCAAAGGGGGAGAAAAATGTATAGATCATAGGCTTCGAGAGAGAGTGTTGCTTTTTATTCTCTCTTGCTTTGTTGGTTGAACTTTATTCACTTGTTTGAGATACTTTATGTCTGTGTGATACTTGGATGATAAAGTGCTTGATCATATGCTACATTTATGCTTGTTGGATGACATTATCCTTTTTATCTTTATATGATCATTCACTTTTCTTGGTGATGAGTGCATGTATTCTATCTTTATCATTTTGAGCGCCCCACCAAGATATATGTGACATGGAGGAGTAACCCATGAGCCTAACTCTTTGTGCATTTGCAGTCCAAAGCAAATCTTAAACTATGCACAAATTTAGGGGGAGCTCTTGCTTATCACATACTTCTCAAAGCGACAATGTTTTTCACTCTTATTATCATTTGTCGAAGCTTGATCTATATGTTGTCATCAATTACCAAAAAGGGGGAGATTGAAAGTGCAACTATCCCTAGGTGGTTTTGGTAATTCCTAACAACATATAGCTCATTGAGCTAACATCATTCCAAGATGAATATTTCAGGAAAAGCTCAATGAACACTACAAAAAAAAGACACATCCGTGACATTTTGGGCCGAACGAAATTTTTTCTGTCATACATATGACACTTCTATGACGATAATTGTGACAAAACCCGGTATCATCATAGATGTGGTGGGCTCCTACTCCTATGACAAAATATCATGACAAAAAATAGGCTTTTCATCCTGGGCGGGCCGGAGACGCAGCTGCATGACATTCTTTGGGCCGTCCATGACGGAAAAAACCGTGGTAGAAGCGAGGGGGAGGAAAATTTTGGGGAGTTGCCGGTTACGGTGGGAGGTCGGGGGCCGAGCGATGCGCGTTTCTCTCGTACACGTGCAAGGCGTTGGCTCTAACTGAACCCGAGCGAGGCGTTGGGCTCTAACTGAACCCGAGCGATTGCACTGCAGGCTACGCGTTACTGAACCCGAGAGATCGATCGATGGCTGTTAACTTAACCCGATGGAGCGATTCCTTCGCTACTGCTGCTAACTGAAGCCGATCGATTGGATGAACGGTGAGCGTTG
>LR880969.1:740106910-740132189 GCA_904067115.1 Aegilops sharonensis
AAAAACTTATATAGTTGACACAATCATATAGAACATCATAGCACACTGAACTTGCATACAAAAATTTCACGCAGGCGGCACAATCAGGATGGAAGCAATGGATCGCTACGGGAAGGGCTATGTTGAAACCAACAAAGTCGTACATAATGGTTCATCGTCTTTATAAATGACGGGGAAATATCTTGAATGTTGTGCAAGGAAAACAAACAGACAACACAATAAATTCTGCTAGCACATTAAGTTGACGTACAACCCTTTCTAAAAAAAGTTCAGGTACAAAATTAGAGCAAGTCACAGTGAAATGTACTGGCATATCAGTGCTTCAGACCCATAGCTCGGATTTAACTAGTACTATCTGACAAGATTCAGTTGTTACCTCAAATTAGAGCACATCCATGCAGCAAACCCTGCCTCTTCTCCCAAAGAAGTAGTGGCCTCCGCCGCGCGATGGAGTGGGCCCTGTGCCATCCATCGTTCCGAGCAACACGAGGAAAGTCTGACGTTGACTCCTGTAATGGACGTCGTCGATGGACCCTGGCACCAGTGGCGGCGGTAGGACTTCGATTGATGGATTGACCACTTCTTCGACATGCACGAACACTCGATACAGGTACATCCCTAACGTGGTCCGCGGCGGCCTTGGTGGCGACGAATAGTACAACCCCGGTTCCTGCACCGGTATCTCAACACCAATCACCTTCGGTATGGTGGACGGCTTATTCATCCATGCCATAACAGTCAAAGCCCAGCTGTTTGGAGGAACAAACATACTAACGGGCTCACCTCCAAGGTCGTTGATAAGCTCGTTCATGGACTCGCTGTTCCAAGCACGTCGAGGCATGCCATGGAAGGTAAGCTTTGTTAAACAGTCAAGCTCAGAGGGCACCGAGCCCCATCCAGGGTGCCACCGATCAAAGCTCACCAGCGCGCCATCGCAGAACAAACGCCGGGAAGATTCGAACACACGACTGCAGTTGAAAGTTGTCCGGAACCTGACGAAGAAATCAGCAGGTGGCGGACAGACTTCGACGAGCAAGTCAGTTATTATGATGCCGTGCGCAATGCCAAGAGCTTTGACAAGGTCGTCCGGCGAGACGGGAGGCCGGTCGCCGTTGATGGTTACCATCAGCACTTTGCCGGCAAACTGGTCGTCAAGCGCCGCCATGCCACTGTTGAGCGACAGCACGCAGCGACCGAAGGCAGGATAGACCTCAGGATCTCCGGCTTGGAGATCCGCGTTGACCGGCGACATGATTGTGCGCTTGAGTACAAGGAGTACAGGAGGGGGATTTGGGGGAATTGGCATAGGAATCGAGATTCCAGAGGTGGGGGAGGGGCGGGAGACAGGGGATGAAAAGGTAGCATGAATTTCGAGCACGCGCCAATATGCTCTCGGCGCGCAAGCGCACGAAAACACCGGTGGCGCCCACATGTAGGCCTAAGAGTCCTTATTCTTTCTTTTTTGGAGAGCCCGGCCTTTTTTTTCAGGATCTTCTGAGAGCCCGGCCGAGAGTCATAATTGACCTGTTTGGCATTGCGTTACTACTCGGCCCATATTCAACGACACCTCACTGGCCCAAACAAGTGTACATCATCGAAAAGGCAGTGAGCTCAAATTATATAACTTGAAAAAAGGAGATATACTCTAAACACTGGAGAATGGTGATGCCCTCATTTAGCCCACCAGTAGTTCGACACAATAAACAATTCGAAACAACGATATATACAACATTCAAACACTGACTAGTGACTACTACTGACATAAACAACAAGACATGATAGTTCATAAGAAGTCTTGCTACACCACCAAAACGTACCCATATGCAGTGCTCAGACTCTCGTGATCCAGACGAGAATGACATTCTAAACAGAAGCAACTATTACATAGAAAGAGTGACATAGACGAGGATGACCAAATGACAAGGAATATGCATAACAAAAGAAAGAACTACCCATCCAGAACCAGCAACAAATACAACAAAGTAATTCGAAGAGATGATCCAACACCATCATAATTTGCAGCCCCGCTTCAGCGACCAGTGATCCGGAGACACCAGTACTCCACCCTTTCGATGCAACAGCCCAGTTACCTATCAACCTGAAGGCTTGAACCACATCACTGCCTGTCATAATTGAGACATCCAAGGATCAAAGTTAATCCGGATGCCTTTGTCATTCTCACCTTCTTTTGGCTGCAGGCTATATCGTTGACAATCAGGGGAGTTTGCTCACGAACTCCTAGGGCTCGCCGTGTAGACACAGTTTTCCATAGCAAAATAGAGCCTCTCTGCCATCAAGGTCCTTGCCAACGGTGATCTCCTGGTTAATCGGATAATTGAGTCCGAGAAACAGAGAGTGTGAACCAATGCTGTTTACCCGGCTCCAACTAAAAAAATCCTAAAGGCCCCAACAAGCCGGTATCCTGCTCATAGACGTAATAGCCATTGTCCGGATACTCACGTATTACACGGTGCTTGTATACAGTGGGGTTTTTGCAATATAAATTTTCCGGCTCATGTGTCCGAATGATCATCAGTCTTTTGCCGTCGTCTGATCGAGCGATGAACTAGTTGTGCTTCCCTGTTTTTGGCAAAGGTGGTGTAATTACAAAGGGCAGTAACTATAGGGACACTGCATCATATCAAAAAGGACAGGCGTTGTTAATGTAAGATCAACATTGTTCAGAGTATGAGTAGGATAATGCAAGAAACAACATTGATATGTCCCTGTTGGAACTGGGAGGAAAATACAGGGAAATGTATACTGGGTTCGAAAATATAGAAGTGCCATGCATGGTTATACTCATGTTATCTCGCAATCGATTCTTCATAGGAAACTACCATGTCATGCATGTTATGTAATCATGTTCTGTCCTCACAAACAAATTCTTCAAGGTAACTAACAGAACATGCATTGTTACATACTAGTGTTCTGTGGGCAATTTTTTTGTGAGGATATTATTCTAGCCATTGATTGCTGAAGGGCGAATATAGGTATGTACACATGGTAAGCATTGCAGGATTTCACTACTTCGAAATATAGAGTTCTCCATATGCACATTTACTTCCCTAATGTATGGTTAGATGAAACCAACAGTGTGGTGCATGTTTCTACATCATGAAAATGAGGAAACTAACATGGCCATTGATACACACTCATATTTAGTAGTAGTATATAGATTACTGTAAAATAAGGATAATATCCATATATTCCTAACCGTTTGATTATTTAGGGTACAAATTGGCTGTAATGACATGGTCACAATCGCATGAATTAACTCATTCCAAATATAGCTGATTTACGGCGTCTCTAATATATTGCCATAGTTCTACTCAAATTCTGCTCAAACAGGGATATGCCAATCATCACAAAAAGTTCAAACAGTGTCATGGCGTCATCATTAACATGAGACGGAAACAACTTACACGGCCGTCCCAGCAATACGTGGTGCCATCTACTTTGTCGATCGCGTAGATGATGCCATTGTGTTCAATAGCATCACAGAAGTGTGTATCAGCTTTGACGATGATCCACTGCGAGCCGAGTTGTCTCCAGCTAAAAAAGGCACCGGTGTAAAGATAGGCGAGTCCGCGGTCGAACAAGGCAATTAGCTTGAAGTCTGCGTAATTCGCATGTCGTGTGGGTAGTTGGCAGATTACAATCTTCTGCAAAACAAGGTCCGTCCAACTGACGTAGTAATCTAGATGACTTGGACCGCGATGGTAATACTCTATATAATCCAACGGAGGAAGGATAATCTCATGGGAGGTCTGGAAGTTCACGAGCACCAACTTTTTACCGTCTTCTCTGAAGGTAGCCATCTAGTGGGAGTTCATGCCGACCCAGTACATACCTGCCAAGAAGTTTCGGGCGATGGTGATCGGATCGATGTCGAGGGAAATGATGTACGGCGACACACTACATACCTGCAAAGAAGTTTCGGCTAATGGAGATCGGATTGAAGTCGAGGGGCATCATGCACGCCTCCGTATCATGGTGAGCCAATCTCGCAAGACCAGATAGCAGCAAGCAGGGTGTCTTGAAAAGCTTAGGCCTCGATTCGACGATGGCCGTGTGCATGTCCCTCGAGCATGCAGCCAGCCGCAGGGCGGTCAACATATCCATACGCGAACAACAGAGGTCGAGGATGTCACTGGGGAGATTGCTCCAATCGCGGCTCATATGGATGCTGCGCGGTTCGCGTTCGGCCATGGTGGAGTTTGGAAGGGGGCTTGATTTACGGGGGAGAAGGATGTCGGTGCTGGAGCAGCTAGCGAGGGAATAGTGGTACTGGGGAGGCGAGTGAGGCGACGGTACACGGGGGCACAGTGAGATGGAGACGGAGGAGATGGAGATGGAGTGGTGCTATGGGAGCAGAGAGGAAGACGAGGCGAGGCGCCAATGTGCTGTACAGCGGCGGTGACAGACTGCACAGTGCATAGGGTGAGGCTGACTTTGGTAACCCGAACACGCCGCCTCGCTTGGACTAGTGTTAGGCGCAGGGTGTTGTCACTTCACTATGAGGACCGGATGAATAGTATTTTGACCATCAAGTGTACCACAATTGTACTACTACTACTACTAGTAGTAGTAGGAACATGAGTACTCTAGTATTTTTTAGCGGAAATAGGTCTCCCGTGCTAGCATGCCTGTTCACTTCATCGTTCAGGTATCATCCATATTGCGAGCAAAACCAAATTCTCGTGCATGACCAATCAACGCCCTGCCGCGATGCATGCAGTGGTCGTTCTGGTGCATCAAGGACGACATGCAGATCGTTCCACACTTGAGAAGAGGAAAAATGGAAAGGTAGAACACAGCAGCAGAGGAAGAGAACGCTGGCTAACGAGGCTGGGAGGGGATCGAGCAGGAAGTTAATGCTCCACGCCTAAAGGTTTTGGGAAAACCTTATTTTCATAAGGTGACTTATACTCACCTAAATGGAGGGAGTATTCCTTAACCAGAGAATGTTGTGTCTCCCACTCACGCGCTCAAAAAACAAAAACTACGACACATTTTTTTATCTGTTTGCATAGGTCCCACCTATCAGGAAGGATGGGCACGTACACGAACATGTACGACTCCTCAATCTACCCGCATAGCCTTTTCATTTAGTCTACCTAGCCGTCTAATCAACTGCCTGCATGCCACTTCTCCCATTTACTTCTCCACCGGGAACCGATTCGCCTCGGCTTCTTCACCTCCCCTTTGTCTTCATTTGCATCCAAACCCCACTGCGTTCACATTGTTTTAACCTCTTTAAATAATCATCTACTACTTCAGTTAGACTAGCCATCTAATCCTAATTCTCCACACCATAGCCCTCCGTTCCAGCGGTTCCAAATGGCGAAAGAGATCGAGATGCAGGTTTTTAGCGTCCAACATGTCCTCGTCGATGGCTCGATGCGCATAGTTGCCACCGTCACCGTCAACCCAAGGGTTGTTCGGCAGTGGATCAACAATGTATCCAACTCCCTCGAAAAGGTAGAGACGAGGGTCATCGATCTCGACGCAGAGTACATGGAGCGTTCCCCTGGAAAGATCCAGCGCGCCGCCGTCCTTCAGCTGTGCCTCTGTCGGAGTAATGGGCCATGGGTAGGCAAACACGAGCCCCTGGACCTTTCAAAACATCGGGGCAGACCGCGCCCCTCAAGACCCCAAGACCAAGAGCCGCTGTCTGAGAGTCGACGGCGGAGCCGCCGACTCCCCCTCCAAGCCGAATCCCAGAGACGGCTTCGAAATGAGCCGACTCCCAACTGGCGGCTTCCGGAGAAGCCGGCTAAGAGGAGTCGGCACATGACTCCAACCACCTCCTACCCACGCAATCACGGGCGGGACGGGGTGTGGCCGCTGCGCGGCCCATCCCTGCCCTGTTCACGAAGGACATGCATGGCCACAGCGCGCCGTACTGACGGAGATCTCCGTCCAGCGCGGCACTGTTGCCACGCAGACCCTGACATCAGCCCCCCGGGCAGATCCATGTACCCACGACGGCCTGTCTGTACGACCCAGAGGTGGCGGGACCCGCCTGTCGGCGTTGGTGCAGGAGTCGGCAAGAGCGCTGGAGGACGGACCCGTTGGGAGTCGGCCCCTCGGAGTCGGCTGGCCCCTCCCACGGGCCTGCACGCCATTAACCAGACGAGATAGGGAATGGCAACAGGGATCGCCCGTCAGGCAGCGACACTGTTGCCATGACCCCATGACCAAGCCCGCGTCATTAGAAGCACGACTACAGTAATCAGCAGCCGGCAAGACCTGCCCGCGGCGGACAAGGATTGTCGGCCCCATGCTGGGCCGTCGGCGGGGCCCGCTAGTTGGTGGGCCCCAGAAGTCGACGGAGAAGACGGTGACCTAAGAGACTGACGGCTGGGACCTGCGCCCAGCCGGATTACCATTGTACCCCCGGGGGGTAGGCCTATATAAACCCCCCGGGGCACCCATGCAAGAGGTTGGACCCTAATAGTTTTAGACACACATAGAGGGAAGAGAGGAGCTAGCTGTGCCCTTCTCCTTCCTCACCCCGAACAACTCGAGGAGCAACCTTGTTCCCACTTTGCCATAGTGATCATGCGGAGATCCCGCAGAGCAGCAGTAGGGGTGTTATCTCCACGGAGAGCCCTGAAGCTGGGTAAGATTCGCCGGCGTGCATGCCTTCGCCTCATCCCGTTTCCAGGCACCGACGACGTTCTACTCGCCCCCACCATGATAAGCCATCCTTTGGCATATGTCGCACCCAACCCCCGACATTTGGCGCCCACCGTGGGGCTAGGTGCACCGTCGTCCGGAGACCTGCTCTGGACGGGAACCCTTTTCCTCCCTGGCCAGCGCAGCCAGCCCGGCACGCCAGACGGAGTCTGCGCTGACGCGCTGCATGGCATTGAGATCGCCTGCGCGGCCAGGTGCCTCGCCGAACTTGTCGGCGAGGTTCGCCTCTCCGACGAGCCTGCATCTGACGCAGGCACGGGCAGCCCCGAGAGAGTCCTCGCGGGCCTCCTCGAACAACTCCACGTCGCTGGCGAGCCTGCCACCGACCTGGAGTCCGTAGGCTCCACCGACCCGATGCTGGTCGACTTCGACACCGTGTCGCTTGACGCGTTCCCCACCAACGTGGTGGTCTACGATGAGCCGCTCCCTCGCACGGAGAGCGGCGGAAGCACCGTCATGGAAGTGCTCGTCATTGGTCATAGCGAGCCTTCCGGCGAAGGAGCTCATGACCCTCTCGACGCGGTTCTGCAAGACCTGACCGCGCCTATTCCGGAAGACGCTGACGCTGGGATGCTGGAGGCACGCCGCCTTCAGCTCCTCGTAGGCGCGAAGAAGCTGGCAAGCATGAGACGCTTGTCAGAAGCCTACCAGCGTGAGATGGATCGCGCTGTGGGTGGCTCGCCGGCTCTGACTGGGCCTAGCCACCTAGGCGCGGTCCAACAGCGCGGTGTAGCCATCGCCAACCTGTTCGGGGCTAATCGCCCTGTGTACGCCACGCCCGCGGAGAACATCCGCGCTGCCCAGGCGGCGGCGGACGAGCTGGATAACTTCGAGGGCGAGGAGCGCCGCCTGATGACGGAGCGAGTCCAGCAGCTCCTCGACGCGGCTGCCGCGCAAGATGAAGCCAACTGCCGCACGGAGGCGCCGCGACGACAACACGGCGACTTGCCTTCCCGCCGAGATCAAGGCGCGACGTCTCGGACATCGACTGGCGGTGTCCGTGGAAGGAAATACAAGGATCTGGCTGTCAGCCACAGTCGGACTCACATGTCCATCGAGCGCGACCAAGACGGCCGCCCAAGAGCAGTGGAGCGGCGGGACGACTATCCGCCTCCTTCTCCCTGCAGAGAAAGGCGAGTCTCCCCGCCACCCGTCGAGCATCCGACTCTCGGCGACCGCCTTGGCTGCCGAGAGGGAGTCGGAGAAAACGACGCCCGCCACCGGATCGACCGACTCCACCGATCCCTGGCGCTGGAAGAGGAAGACGAGTTGGGCCCGCCCTGTTTCGGACCTCGCATCCGAGACGAGCCCTTCCCCAGAGGGTTCACACTCCCCCGAGATACACCCAAATACACCGGCTCCGTGAAGCCGGAAGACTGGCTAGTCGACTACTCCACGGCCGTCAGCATAGCGAACGACAACAAGCGCGTTGCCGTAAAGTATGTTCCCCTCATGCTCCAGGGCATGGCCCGGGCATGGTTGAACAGCTTGAAGCCCCGCAGCATCAACAGCTGGGTCAACTTCACCGAGGCCTTCATCCGAAACTTCACGAGCACATACAAGCGACCTCCCAAGCCTCGCCAGCTTTCCTTGTGTGTGCAAGGCCCCAACGAGTCAACTCGCGACTACCTCACGCGCTGGGCCGAGCTCCGGAACTCCTGCGAGGGAGTGCACGAGGTGCAGGCTATCGAGTACTTCACCGCCGGGTGCAGAGAAGGCACCCTCCTCAAGCACAAGCTCCTTTGCGATGAGCCGGAGACCCTCGACGAGCTGCTGATCATAGCAGACAAGTACGCCACAGCCGACTCCTCCATGAAGACGGAGATTGAAGTCAGTGCGACTGGCAAGGTGGCTCCTTAGGCTCCCAGAACTCCGGCTGGCGACACCAGTCAGTGACAGCAACAGAATGATCACAAGCGCAAGGCCCCGCAGCCGGCAGGTGGCGACAGTCGAAGACCAACAGCCAAAGAGGCAGCCTCCGGCCAAGCGACAGAAAGGCGGCAAATCCAACTGGTTGCCGGCCTTCTCTTACGAGCAGACTCTAGATGGTCCCTGCAAGTTCCATAGCGGCGCGAAGCCGTCAAACCACACCACCCGAAAGTGCCACTGGCTCACGAGGATCGCCAAGGGAGACGGCCTCCTGCCTCCCCCACCCGCTGGGCCGCCGCCTCCACCGCCGCCCCAGCAGCTGGCTGTCAGGCCAGTCGGCGCAGTACAAGACGAGTACCCAGAAGAGCATGGAGCTTATGTAGTGTTCACCAGTGTGGCCGACGACCGACACAGCAGGCGGCTGCAACAGCAAGAAGTGAATGCAGTAGCATCAGATACTCCAGAATTCATGCACTGGTCCGAGAAACCTATCAGTTGGAGCCAAGCTGATCACCCAACGGTGATGCCAAATCCGGGCTCCTACGCCCTGGTCTTGGGAGCCAGCCTTGTCGCGGATAGGCGGGCCGCTCGCTTCTCGCGAGTGCTGATAGACGGAGGCAGAAGCATCAACATCCTGTACAAGGACACGATGGAGAAGTTAGGAATCAAGCAAATACAACTTCAGAGCAGCCGGACTGTGTTCCACGACATTGTACCTGGCCTTTCCTGCTCACCGATCGACAAGATCCTGATAGACGTCCTCTTTGGGGACAAAGATCATTTTCACCGAGAGCCAGTCTGGTTCGAAGTGGTGGACCTCGAAAGCCCGTACCACGCTCTGCTTGGCCGACCTGCTCTGGCCAAGTTCATGGCGGTCCCCCACTACGCCTACCTCAAGATGAAGATGCCGAGTTCCAAGGGGATTCTGACCGTAGCCGGCGACTACAGAAAGTCGTCCGCTTGCGCGGCCGAAAGCAGTCGGCTGGCCGAGTCCCTGGTGATTGCGGCTAAGAAGAGGCTTCTTGATCGGGTTGTGACAATGGCCGGCAAGCAGCCAGAGATGTCGCCCAACCCCAAGGAGTCGGAAGCTGAGGGCTCGTTCAAGCCGGCCAAAGAAACGAAGAAGATACCCTTGGACCCGGAGCATCCGGAGAGGTACGCTGTCATAGGTGCAAACCTTGACAGTAAATAGGAAGGCAAGCTCGTCGATTTCCTCCGTGAGAATCGGGACATTTTCGCATGGTCCCGTAAAGACATGCCAGGTGTACCGACGGAATTTGCCGAGCACAAGTTACATGTCCGACCTGATGTGAAGCCCGTCAGGAAGCCCTTGCGCCGCCTGTCAGAAGAGAAGATAAGAGTTGTTGGAGAAGAGATAGCCCGGCTCCTAGCAGCCGGTTTCATCATGGAAGTGTTCTTTCCAGAATGGCTAGCAAACCCGGTCTTGGTACTGAAGAAGAACAAGAAGTGGCGGATGTGTATTGATTACACAAGCCTCAACAAAGCTTGCCCCAAGGACCCGTTCGCTCTGCCGAGAATTGATCAGGTGATAGACTCCACAGCCGGATGCGAGCTGTTGATCTTCTTAGATGCATACTCAGGATATCACCAGATCAAGCTGAACCCGGCCGACAGATTGAAGACTGCCTTCATCACGCCGTTTGGAGCCTTCTGCTACCTGACCATGACGTTCGGCTTAAGGAATGCCGGCGCCACCTTTCAGCGTTGCATACAGAAGTGCCTCCTCAAGCAACTTGGCAGAAACGCCCACGTCTACGTGGACGATGTGGTGGTGAAGACGGAAAAGCAAGGAACACTGTTGGAAGACCTCAAGGAGACCTTTGAGAACCTGCGCCGATTCCAGATCAAGCTCAACCCTGAGAAGTGCGTCTTCGGAGTACCAGCCGGCCAACTCCTTGGTTTCCTGGTCTCCGAACGCGGCATAGAGTGCAACCCCGTGAAGATCAAGGCAATCGAGAGGATGGAAGTACCCCGCCGACTGCTAGATGTGCAAAAGTTCACCGGCTATTTGGCGTCCATCAGCCGATTCATCAGCCGGCTGGGCGAGAAAGCTCTTCCTTTGTACCAGCTCATGAAGAAGACCACCTTGTTCGAATGGAACCACAAGGCAGACGAAGCTTTTCTCCAGTTGAAGAAAATGCTGACTACTCCACCCGTGCTGGCGGCCCCGACTCCCAAGGAGCCCATGCTCCTGTACATTGCCGCCACCAGCAGGGTAGTCAGCACAGTCATTGTAGTTGAGCGCAAGGAGGAAGGCAAGGCGCTACCCGTCCAGAGACCAGTATATTACCTGAGTGAAGTTCTGTCGACCTCCAAGCAGAACTACCCCCACTACCAGAAGATGTGTTACGGCGTGCACTTTGCCGCCAAGAAGTTGAAGCCTTACTTTCAAGAGCATCCAATCACTATGGTTTGCACGGCCCCACTAGCCGAGATCATCGGAAGCTGAGATGCTTTTGGCCGAGTGGCCAAATGGGCCATAGAGCTGGCCCCCTACACCATCTATTACCAGCCCCGCACCGCCATCAAGTCGCAAGCACTGGCCGACTTCCTCGTCGACTGGAGCCGGCGTTGTCCTCACTTCCCCCAAAGGTGACAAGCTCAAGTATGCGCTGCAGATCCATTTCGCCGCCTCCAACAACGTCGCCGAATACGAGGCTCTCATTCACGGGCTCCGGCTTGCCAAAGAACTTGGCATTCGTCGGATCCTGTGTTATGGCGACTCCGACTTGGTGGTCCAATAGTCATCCGGCGACTGGGACGCCAAAGATGCAAACATGGCGAGCTACCGTTTCCTGGTACAGCAATTGAGTGGATATTTTGAGGGGTGCGAGTTTCTCCACGTGCCAAGAAACGAAAACGACCAAGCAGATACCCTGGCAAGAATTGGCTCCACCCGCCAGGCAATACCGTCCGGCGTCGCCCTTCAGCGCCTCCTCAAGCCATCTGTCAAGCCGTCACCAGAATCAGACTCCATTTTTGTGCCGGCTCCCCCTGAAGAAGTCGGATCTGACTCCAAAGCCTCAACAGACGGCACGAGAATTCTTGCAGATGGCCCCAAGAATGCTGCAGTCGAAGCCGGCCCGGGGACTTCAGAACCCGGCCCGGGGACTGCGGCGACCATTGCGAAGACTCCAGAACTCGGCCCGGGGACTGCGCCAGTCGGCCCGGGGACTTCTTCAACCCAGCAAGCTGCTGCGGACTCCAGCCCGCCGCCTCCCAGCCCAGCCGCCCTCGTCCAAGTGGCAGTACTGACAGTTGAAGAAATAGCAGCACCCTCATGGGCCCAGCCCATCCTGAAGTTCCTAGTAAGCAGAGAGCTACCAATCGATGAGACCTTGGCTCGCCAAGTACAACGCCGAGCGACAGCCTACACTATAGTCAACAGAGAGCTGGTCAGGCGCAGCGTCACTGGTGTCTACCAGCGTTGCGTCGAGCCAGAGCAAGGCCAAGCGATTCTCGAAGACATTCATCAAGGTGAGTGCGGCCATCATGCAGCCTCAAGAGCACTCGTCGCCAAAGCCTTCCGACACGGTTTCTTCTGGCCAACTGCCCTAGAAGAGGCCAAGGAATTAGTTCAAAAATGCAAGGGGTGCCAGGTGTTCCGCTCCAAGCCGTTTCAGCCGGCTTCTGCACTCAAGACTATCCCCATCGCCTGGCCCTTTGCTGTTTGGGGCCTGGACATGGTGGGACCATTCAAAATGACACGAGGCGGCCTAACTCACTTACTTGTCGCGGTGGACAAGTTCACCAAGTTGATAGAAGCAAAACCCATCAAGAAGTTGAATGGTCCTACTGCAGTGACTTTCATCGCCGACATCACGACTCGGTACGACGTACCACACAGCATCATCACCGACAATGGCACAAATTTTGCCAAAGGCGCCCTGGCCCTTTTCTGCGCGACGCAAGGCATACGACTGGACTTAGCGTCCGTTGCCCATCCGCAGTCAAATGGCCAAGTGGAGCGAGCGAACGGCCTCATCCTGTCTGGCATCAAGCCTCGACTGGTCGAACCACTGGAGCGTTCGGCCGGCTGCTGGCTTGAGGAGTTGCCAGCCCTCCTCTGGAGTTTGCGCACGACTCCAAACAAGTCAACTGGCTTCACACCCTTCTTCCTCGTCTACGGTGCCGAAGCCGTCATCCCAATGGATATAGAGTTCGACTCCCCGCGAGTCACCATGTACACCGAGGAGGAAGCAGAAGAAGCACGTCAAGACGACGTCGATCTGCTGGAAGAGGGCCGGCTGCTGGCACTCAGCCGGTCCAGCATCTACCAGCAGAGCCTGCGCCGTTACTACAACAAGAAGATCAAGCCAAGATCATTCCAAGAGGGCGACCTTGTACTCCGGCTGATCCAGCGAACAACCGGTGAACACAAGCTGTCGGCGCCTTGGGAAGGCCCATTCATTGTCAGCAAAGTGCCGGGCAACGACTCCTACTACCTGATCGACGCTCAAAAGCCCCGAGCATGCAAGATGGACGACTCCGGCAAAGAGACGGAACGACCATGGAATGCGAATCTTCTCCGAAGATTTTACAGTTGATGCAGTATGTACCACGCTACCCTTTGTGTTTAAAGTACCAAGACTTCGGGCCCCCCGAGACGAGCTCGGGGACTGTCCTCTTTTGTTATCTGTATGATAAGAATTATGCCTTCAAGTATGTTACTCTTTGTTATGCTGTTTGGCACCGGGATCGACTAGTCGGCCCGGGGACTCGCCGCCTGGGGCTATGAAATGCTTCCTGCAGTCAGACAAGTAACATGCGGTGCATAAGCCGTCTCCTGTCAGAAGGTGCAGCTCGCAGAGCGACTATTTGGTGGGCAGGAGTAAGGAAGAACGGGCGCCCACACGAAAAATGGCTAAGGACCCAAAGCATAAACATAGCATAAGCCGGCTTCCAGCCCCTTTTTTGCAAAAAACCAACTCTTAAGTAGTCGGCTGACTGCTTTCTATTCAACTTGTTTAAAAGACTCTAAAAAATGGCCAAGTACTTGCCTTCCCAAGAGTAGCCAAGCACTTGATCCCAACGGCAGTCCGCAGAGCGGTTGTCCAACGGGCAAGGCGGCGACCAAGGGAAGACGGCAAAGGAAAAAGCCATAAGAGCAATGAGCAAGGAAATATAAAATTAGGATAATATTTACACAGCATTGGCCCTTGGCCGGATCTTCGGGCAGAGGTTCAAAATACACCCCGCGGGTGGAATTGTGCGAATTAACAAGTTTTTTCAAAGACTATTAAAGCAGATAAAATAAAGGCGATAAAACAGCCTAGGAAGCGGCAGACGGGTTCGGGGGGCCGGAGGAGACGGCGGCGTCAGGCGCCGGGTGGCCGGCTGGGCAGTCTCGGCTTGATCATCTCCGGCGGCAACCGGCCTAGACGGGCGCGGCTCGTTGCTGGAGGCGCGGTCGAGCTGAGCCTGGTCGCACGCTCCGTCTTCTGGCGCCTCCATCTCGTCTCCGTCCTCTGCCTCGCCTTCCTCCTCGGCGCTGGAGCCGATCACCTCCGCCAAGTCCTCGTCGTAATCCGGGTTCATCCCGAACCACTCCGGCGGCGCCTCCCCGCCGTCCTCAGCCCGCTCAGGGACATAGACGCTGGTGTCCGTGTAGTCGGCGATCGCCGCCGCGCGCTCGACGAGGGCGTCTTCTGCAGCCAGCAGCTCCACCTGGGCCTCTGACCGGAACGCGGCCAGCCGGTCCAGATCCAGCCCTGGATACCACGCCTTGACGAATTCCAAGGCCCGGCGCACTCCAGCCCGGGCCGCGGAACCCTTCCAGGCCTCAAGACAGCCAGCCGCGACCTCCAGCCAGTCGGCAGTCCGGCTGGGAGTGCACAGAACCGGCATGTCCGGCCACATGGAAGCAATCGCCTGGGCGCCGACACGCTGAAGCTGGCACAACATCTGATGGGCCGGCCGCAGACGAGCCTCAATGCTCAAGAGCTGCTCGTCAAGGGTACGGGGGGCGTTGGCAGCGATCTCAGCACCACTCGCCCTTCGCGCCTCGCGATCAACCTCGATGGCTTGATTGGCCGCCTGCATATGGCCGGGGAAGAAGTCTGCCAAGACGAAAAAGAAGCAAGTCAAAAAACCAGGAGTCGGCCTGACCTATAGTCGGCGGCCCAAAGGAAGAAAGTAAAAACAAACTCGCCGTCGACGATGTCCTCAATTTCATGGAAGCCGGAGGTCAGCAGTGCTTCCTTGTCGGTCCAGGAGGAGCGCTCGCTCTCGAACTCGGCCAGGAGAGCAGCCACTCTCTTCTCCGCCTCGTCCCGCGCCGCCTTAAGCAGCTCCATCTGCTCCACCAGCTGCGTTGCCAGCAGGTCGCGCTCTGTGGCGAGCTTGCTGCACTGCTCCCCCTTGGCACGCAAGGCGGTGTCGGCTGCACCCAGCTGCCGTCGAAGAGTAGCGTTGGCCTCTGAAGAATAAAAAGAAAAAAGACGTTAAGTCGTCAACTAAGAGGGTCGCCAGGAAGATCCGGCCCGACTGCTCAGCAGTCGGCCCGAATCTCGGGGACTACAGCCCGCGGGTGCGCCAGCGCGCCCCCGTGAAGAAGAAAGAAGACTCACCTCGGCTCCTCGACAAGTCGGTAGTCCGCTTGCCCAGCTCCTCAACATTGCGGTTGAAGGCAGTGGCGCGGAGGTTGTGATACTCCTGCGATAAGAATTTCAGACAAAGGTAAAAATTTGGAAATCGACAGATAGAGTTCCGAGCCGCCTGCTCAGCAGCCGGCCCGAAACTCGGGGACTACACCCAGTGGGTGCGCTGGCGCGCCCCCACAGAGAAGAACAAGAAAAAACTCAAAGAAGAAACATACCCGCACAGCGGCTCGCGACGCCAGGTGCGTCTTGGTGCAGTTCTGGATGGCGTCGCCCTCAGCTCGCAGCTTCGCTTGGACGTCCAGAAGCGCCATGTTCAGTGGACCAGTGCCGCCTCCTCGCACCCACCCAACGGGCGCGACGCTTGTTGCCTCGGCGTCTGGAATGGCCGAGCTGGCGGCGCGGAAGTCGCCTTCTCAAGACGGCGGCGCGCTGGCGAGGCGACTTGAAGGAGCAGCCTCGCCACAGCTTCATCGTCAGTCGGCGGCACAGGCGAGTCCGACGGCTGTTTACCTCGCGCGCTCTCAGACGGCGGCGGAGGCGGCGGGGGCGGCACGACCGTGCCCGACAGGGAGGCCTCACCGCCTTCCCTCTCCATGACGGGGAACTCGCTGCCGGCTCCCTCCGTCTGCCCCGTGAACTCCGGCGGCGGCGGCGCAAAGCTCAGCGGGGTGACGAGCAGCGCCGACTGGAGGCGCGCGGCCTCCTCGGCTCGCCTCTTGGCTGCGACGACGGCTTCGGCCTCCTCCAGCCTCTTCTGGGAGGAAGCTGCTGCCTTCTCGGCCTCCGCCTTCTCCAGGCGGGCGGCCTCCTCCTTGTCGCGCTTCTCCTGCGCGTTCCGCTCCGTCGCCTTCCGGAGGTCGGCGGCAGGGTCAATCCGCCGAGTATTGGCGGACGTCTCTGCCAACCCCATGACGGAGGCGGCGGCGACCCTCTCCAAGGTGAGAGGAGCCCTGATGCGAAGAAGACACATAAAAGACTTGGACAAGACGAACCAGAAGAAAACAAGACAAAGTAAGTAGCACTTACGCAGAGACCAGCGGCGGCTTCTTCACTTCCTTGCGGAAGTGGTTAGCCTTTGCGACCGCCTCTTCTCGCTGGGTCGCGGCAGCCGTCCCCCTGAACTTCTTCGCCCGGCCGCCTGGCAAGCTCGGCCCGACCCGACGCTTCTTCGCGCCGCCTCGACCACCCAAGCCGGCGGAGGAACTCGCGCCTGGATGGCCGACCTTCGGTTGGCGGCGGGGGACGACTTCCCTCTCACCGTCATCTTTAGGCCAGTCGGCGAAGGTCACCGAGGGCCTGAAGTCGTCGGCCCCTCCTCCTCCCCCTCCTTTGGCGTCGGCCTCCGTCGCTGCCACCCCCAAGTCGGGGTCATCGACGTCGCTCTCCGCCCAGTCGGGGATGAACTCACGGGCCGGCCCCGTAGTGCCGGCTGAGGGCTGCATGAGGGGGTTCTGACTCGGAAAAAACCAAAGAAAATCACAGCCGGACTTGGCTGAAAAAGAAAACAGAAGAGCAAGAGGGAGGACTTACCACAGGCGGGGGGTTGGCGCGCGAGTACGGCTCCTTGCCGAACTACCATTCCGCCGTTAGACTGCAGTTCGCCAGGAAGTTCACCGTGTCCGCCACCTCCGCGTGGGGGATGTCCTTGGAGCACAGCCGACTGGCGTCCCGGTGGCCGCTCATCTGACAGATCAGATGAGGTCGGCCTTGGAGCGGAAGGACTCGACGCGCCACGAAGGCGGCCAGCAAGTCGGCCCCAGCCAGGCCCTCCGACTGCGTCAGCACTCGGAGTCGCGCGACGGCGGCGACGCCTGCAGGAGTTAGCGTCCTGGCCCGATGGGACCAGGTGGGGAGCCGCCCCGCCAACTCGCCGGCTCCGTAAGGCGGCAGGTTGACCCAGTCGCCTTCTGGAGCGACATTCTTCACGTAAAAGTAGGAGCACTGCCACATCTTCACCGACTTGATCAGTGGGATGGCAGGGAAGGGGTTGTCGGCCACCGGACTCCGCATCGCGATGAAGGTGCCGCACAGAGCCGGCACGCCGACGACGTGTGTGCCAAGCTTGGCCTGGAAGAATTCCCCCCACAGCTCGATGGTGGGGAGAACGCCAAGGAAGCCTTCGCACAAGGAGGCGAAGGCGGCCAGCAGCACCACCGTATTAGGAGTGAGGTGGTGCGGCTGGAGCCCGTGGAACTCCAGGAAGGCGCGGAAGAAGAGCGTGCCGGCAGCCCTAGTCCGCGCATGAGGTGCGAGCGGAATATGACGCGCTCGCCCTCCTCCGGCGCCAGCGTTATTTCGCCCGCCGGCGCGGCGCGGGTCCGCACTAGGTTTTTGCCGGGGATGCGGCGCGTCTGGCAGAGGAACTCGATTATGTCGTCGTCCACTTCGGAGCCGTCCCACACGCCGGAGCGCGCGGCAGGAGGCGCAGTGGCGGAGGAGGAGCTCATCTCCGCGGCGTGGCGTGGTTCGGCGCGGCGGAGGCAAGAGGAAGACGAAGAAAGGAGGAGAAGGAGCAAGAGGAAGCGGGGAAGCGGGGAGATGGGTGCGCGTGCGTCGCCGCCCCCCTCCTCCCGCCTACTTATAGGCGCCTAGGCTGAGAAGCCGATGGGGCAGGCGTGGGATTAACTGCACCCAGTACCCCACGCCCCCACGATTTTACCCACAAAGTTACTGCGCGCAGTAACGACATGGGGAACCCAACCGCCCGCGCGGCCGCAACGGATCCGCCCGTGCGCCGAGGCGCGGTAGTGGCGGGCCCCGCCTAACGGGTCTGTCTCGTCACGCGCGTGGGTGGGCAGACTGACCCTGCCGCGTGGCGTCGTGCGGCGGGCCCGCAATGGGCAGCTTCCTGGAAGCTTATCAAGCACGCTGCCCGGATCCCGCCACGACCTTCAAACCCATTGAGGAGCAAGACGACCTCCTGCAAGGCCGACTCCAGCTAGTCGGCCCAAGAGGAAGACGGCGATCCAAGCCCAGATTCTTCCACCGGAGGAATGAAACTGTTGAGGCCCCTCGACATGTTGCCCTCGGCGCCTCACCAGCTTCGGGGACTACTGTCGGAGTAATGGGCCACGGGTAGGCAAACCCGAGCCCCTGGACCTTTCAAAACATCATGGCAGACTGCGCCCCTCAAGACCCCAAGATGAAGAGCCGCCTTCTAAGAGTCGACGACAGAGCCACCGACTCCCCCTCCCAGCCGAATCCCAGAGACGGCTTCGAAATGAGCCGACTCCCAACTGGCGGCTTCCGGAGAAGCCGGCTAAGAGGAGTCGGCCCGCGACACCAACCACCTCCTACCCACGCAATCACGGGCGGGACGGGGTGTGGCCGCTGCGTGGCCCATCCCTGCCCTATTCACGAAGGGCAGGCATGGCCACAGCGTGCCGTACTGACGGAGATCTCCATCCGGCGCGGCACTGTTGCCACGCCGGTCCTGACATCAGCCCCCCGGGCAGATCCCTGTACCCACGACGGCCTGTCTGTACGACCCAGAGGCGGCGGGACCCGCCTGTCGGCGGGGGTGCAGGAGTCGGCAAGAGCGCTGGAGGACGGACCCGTTGGGAGTCGGCTGGCCCCTCCCACGGGCCCGCACGCCATTAACCAGACGAGACAGGGAATGGCAACAGTGATCGCCCGTCAGGCGGCGGCACTGTTGCCATGACCCCATGACCAAGCCCGCGTCATTAGAAGCACGACTACAGTAATCAGCAGCCGGCAAGACCCGCCTGCTGCGGACAAGGATTGTCGGCCCCATGCTGGGCCGTCGGCGGGGCTCGCTAGTCTGCGGGCCCCAGAAGTCGGCGGAGAAGGCGACGACCTAAGAGAATGACGGCTGGGACTAGTGCCCAGCCGGATTACCATTGTACCCCCGGGGGTAGGCCTATATAAACCCCCCAGGGCAGCCATGCAAGAGGTTGGACCCTAATAGTTTTAGACACACGTAGAGGGAAGAGAGGAGCTAGCCGTGCCCTTCTCCTTCCTCACCCCAAACAGCTCGAGGAGCAACCTTGTTCCCACTTTGCCATAGTGATCATGCGGAGACCCTGCAGAGCAGCAGTAGGGGTGTTATCTCCACGGAGAGCCCTGAATCTGGGTAAGATTCGCCGGCGTGCATGACTTCGCCTCATCCCGTTTCCAGGCACTGGCGATGTACTACTCGCCCCCACCATGATAAGCCATCCTTTGGCATATGTCGCACCCAACCCCCGACAGCCTCGAAGATAATGTTTTGGTGTACCACATTGTACACTCGCCCTCCATACCAGGTGAGCTTCATGATTTCTTGTCTCGGGAGGAAGTATACTTCTGTGGGGCAGCCATTGAAGGGGACAAACAGAAGCTTGAGCCGTACAAACTTGATTTGAAAAGCATCGCTGACCTACAAACCAGAATCAAAATTCCTGTAGAAGATTGTGCTAAACAGACACCATCCCTATTCGACGTAGCAAATTTTGTGCTCAGTACAAATCTTCATAAGGGTGACGAGACTGTGGCATTAAGGTCGTCTGGATGGGAGAATTATCCCTTGACGTACGAGCGGATAAAATATGCTGCCCTCGATGCCCGTGTGAGTTTCGAGATAGCTGCAAGGTCCAAAGAACTTGTTGCGAAGCCGTCTCCCACAGAGAATGAGAACAAGAAGAAGAAGAAGAAGAAGAAGAAGAAGAAGAAGAAGAAGAAGAAGAAGAAGAAGAAGAAGAAGAAGAAGAAGAAGAAGAAGAAGAAGAAGAAGAAGAAGAAAACACTGCACCAGCAGGAGGGCATTATGGATGGATGAACTATTTCCTCTCATGTAAAAAAAATTATTCCCTCTCGGTGTATATTGATATAGATGGACTATTTCGATGGTGTGCATGTCTTTGGAACAGAGTAGTAGCATGGGTACGCTTGACTATAAGGAACTATTTATCTGCATATATAGCTTTCTCTGCTACTCCTTCCAGTGATCGGTATGCAGTGCATGCGTCCGTAGACATGACAGCTTGTGCATGGAAGTTCAACTACGGCGACCATCACGTTTCATCTCGCGATTCCCATGACGCCTCTCCAACCCACGGCACCACGCCCCCCGACGTGTGCCTCACCCCTCTCGGCCGCACCACCCCTCTACCTTTGTGTGCATGACATGTGGGCCACCTAAAATGTGGCGAGCATCAAGTTTCTACCACAGCCACCCGCGATTCCCACGACGCTGCTCGAATCCATGAAACCACACGTCCCCCGACCTGCGGCTCACCCCTCTTGGCCCCACTGCCCTTCTGCCTTTGGGAGCATTACATGTGGACCAGTCACCTATCGGGTCCACATGTTATTGACTCAAAGGTAGGTGTAGTAAGGCGCTGAAGCTCAGTCCCGACGGCCCTGAGAGGGAAATGTAACTCCTGCGCCAGGGCTTGTGGTGCTCCCGCAGCACGAACTCGTGCCAAACTCGAGATTTGTTTCTTTACTATACATGCACGCAACGATTTAATGGACATTGTAATCTCAACATGTGATGGGGAGCTCTAAATTTGAATTTGAAACTTATAAAACAAAAATATTCAAAACAAATAAACTGGGAGAGAGGGAGTATATCGTAGGATGTGTCCCATACAAAATAAGTCCCCTGGTTTGTCACCGCGAAGATGCGGTTAGAAAGGAGCACAACGTCTTCCTACTCGTACGACAACAAATCGGCCGCAGACAGCATGGTCCGCCTTTGACCGCCATGTGCAAGGTTCGTGCTATCTTTTATTCAATCTCACCGTGGTTCCACCGTACCAATTCATGCGGTGGCCTGTTGCATGGCTAATCCCAATGTTGGACAAAGGTTCTACGGGAACGGTGTCACCACTACAAAAAAAATAGACTTCCGTGATGATACCCGTTTGTCACAGTAGGTCGCGTTTTTTGTCATCCATGTACATCCATGACAAATTTATGACAGAATCAAGATAGTCATACCCGTGCTGTCATAGAAGTGTTCCATGACATTACCAAAATTATCATCATGCAAGTGTCCACTTCCATGACGATAAATCACGCGTCACAGAAGTGCTTTCGTCAAGGGTGACCGACACGTGGCGTCCACCATAACGGAATGCCGTTAAGCTATCGGGTCGGGTTTTGGATCCGATAACCCGTTAACAGCCCCGACCAATGGGGATTTTCCACGTTTAAAATCATCATTGGCTGGAGGAAACACATGTCGGCTCATCATTCGGACAGATGTCATCCACTCACTGAACAGAAGGCGCCTATGATACGTCGACACGTGGCACGGCCCAACAGTGGCCCATTCCTATGAAAAGGCCGGCCTGTTTGACTTGGTCAAAAGCTGGCGGGCCGGCCCATGGAAAGCCTGTTAACGACCTGTTAGCATATAGCCCATTTACAACCCGCTAACCTAAGGCCCGTTACGCCCTATGCGAATTAGGCCCAGTAGCATCATCTGGGCCATCCAATATGATTCCAGCCCGTTTTCACTTCTGGCCCATGTATGGCCCATGACGTCTTTCGGCCCATATGAGGCCCTTTGTAACTCTTGGCCCATTAGCGGCCCGTGCTGAAACTGGCCCGTTATGAACAGTGTATTACTTTACACCCATTAACGGCCCGCGGTGAAACTGACCCGTAATGTACAGTGTAACACTTTATACCCATTAACGGGCCGTTATTCCGTTGGGCCGTTTCCAGCCCAAGTTAACTTTCAGCCTTCTGAGGGCCCATTTATTCTTGGGCTCATTTGCAGCATTCGGTTACTTACGGCCCATTACTGTCATTTTCTGCTTGTGGGCCAAATTCAGTCCGTCGTTACAGTCGGCCCGTTTGTGGTTCGTAAGTCTGTTGGGCCATTTTCATAGCATCACCAAATACGGCCTATTAACGACCCGTTATGGTCAGCCCATAAAATGTACGATTTCCATTATAGGCCCGTCTACGGCCCTTTAAAGGCCAGTACAACACCCATAAATGAGTCGGTGGCCCATGGATCCTACGTGACGTAGAAGGCCCATGGATCCTGCGAGACGTAGAAGGCCCATGGACACTGTGAGATGTAGAAGGCCCATGGATCCTGCTAGACGTAGAAGGCCCATGGATCCTACGAGACGTAGAAGGCCCATGGATCCTACGAGACATAGAAGGCCCATGGTTGGGCGAGTTAGCCCCCGTTTGAACGATATAGCATATTCAAAGAATTATCCTACTCAATACTATCACCTCTAAAAAACATACACTATACAACAAAGAGATCAAGGCATAGAAAGGTAGAATAATCCTACACTATACAATAAAGAAATTACAGCCGATTATACCCACTGGGCATTATGGTACGGCACATGTGATAATAAAGCATACACAAACAACAAATTACATACACTGGGCAAATACGGCTCATACATCATGGACACGCATCAACTTAACTCCATTTGAACTATAATCTCTTCAGAAAATAGGAATGGCCGGATTCAGATAGCACAAATTTCAGTCTGCAAAATCTCCAATTCCTTCATGGTTACCTCGGTGTCTTGTTTCATTTTTTGACTCCTGCATCTAATACCTGCATGTCCAGTCTCAACTTGTTGATTATACATTGACAATCATGTACACGTTGTCTTGCCACCTCTAGTTGATGCTCGAGAACATCAGCACATTCCAATTCCAATCCATAATCATTCGGTAACGGCCATGCCGCACTGCTCGCAGATTTTTGTGTTGATGTCACTTCATCCTGAAATATTTCTGTAAGTACACATGACTAGGGCAAAAATATAGTTACAACAGTGAAGCGAACAAGACACTATTTTGTACTACATGGCAAAACAGGACTAACAATAATGTTACACGTCACTTTCACAAAAAAATGTTACACGTCATGAAGCATAAGCAGGTGATATTTTAAAATTATAAAAAAGATAGTCTGTGCAGCCTGCATACAGAAATCCCTCTTAGCTCACCAGAGGAGCATGATGTTGGGGTCCAATCGAAAACACAGACAAGTTACAAATTTAGACAACACGTTGCGTATAAGTAAGCAAGCAGTTGGCCATTCTGTACCTCAATTAAAGTCTTAGGGAGCATAATGAACAGCAGAGGGTTTCATACAAACATACTACAGCAGGCAAAACTATGCAATCATTAGCGTAGTATAAACTAAATTGTGAGCCTCATGCAATAATAGTTGGTTAATAGACTTCAACGCTTCAGGCACACTTCGGTAGAGTAATTAAATGGTAACACCTTTAATTATGTCAACTAATAGTGATACAAGTACCGAACATCAGGCATAATTATTTGGGCATCTCATTAAGTGAGGACAAATAAAGCAATTGAAAAGAGAAAATTAACTATGCCTGAAACAAACAAGGAATTGAACTGTTGAGTTGCATACAGTGACTTACCTTAGCAGGTTGAAGGGGCTCAGCGCAGCTCCTACTTCTCTTGCAAGGCTCCTTCCTAACATCTTGTACTTGGAAATCCTCAATCTTATCTTCATTGCACCCCCTCTGCAAGGTGACACAAACTAGTTACTCGTCTCCTTGGAAGATAAATATGCATACTTTCCAGTCTGTGAACACAAAAGGATGAGATTATAACTAAACAACACCACATAATGAAACATGCCGCATCTCTTGCACTTGCACACAAAGAAATGAGCATTTACTATGTTTGCACTATGTAAAAACTAGGCATACCTTCGAACTGGATCTCCAGGTACTCTTGGAGAGCCTACTGTAGTGTACAACCAAACCTTTATGTCAGCTATGAGTTAGACAAGGCCCCACTACAGCAGCCCTTAGTGTTTAAATCGTTGACAGGCTCTGTTAGAGTGTTTGGTCAAGAACAACAAGTAATCAAAGCAAACAGTCCTAGTATGGCCGGCTGATGCAAACAAGCAATTGAACAGATGTGTGAGCAAATCTTACATATCAAGAAAAGAAGCAAAGAAGGAGGCTTAAAGACCATCACTTGACTGACCAGATTTAAGGGGCATTTAAACATCATGTGCAACGTATGAACTAACATAACCATTGCATATTCCAGATTCTACGATGGAATGCACATGTATTAGGTTATGCCATGTATGATGATGCCTAAATGTACAGATAGTAGGCAGGAGTGATTCATCATTGCACGCACAATTGAATTGCAGGTTAAGGGCTAGTTCGATTCTGCCTTTTCAGGGCATATTGTCAAAATAAGCCATAAAAGATGTAAAGAAGTCATTTTTGAGTTATGGGCTTGGGATTAACTAATTTCGCTTTGGAGGGGGGGGGGGGTGTTTTGGGTAGAACCTCACTAAAAATTGAAGGGAAGGGGAATAGTGAAATGACTCTGTTGTCTGCCTATATTACACTCAAAATGCAACTGCTGACGCCCGTGTCACACCTGACCCTCAAGTAAAAACAAACACGCAATCATTCATTGCCTTGCCCGCTTGCATCTCCTCTCCCCTTTCCCTCTACCTCAATCCCCTGCCTGCAGCACTAGGGTTCCTCTAGCAAGCCATCGCCACTGGTCCCATCTGGCCTGGTCCTCGATGATGCTATGTCCAGCTAGGCTACATGGCCGGTGGGTAGGGGCAAATCTCCCTGGATGCTCCTCCCTCTGGCGCCGCCCCTCATTCTCATGGTCTCCAACAGCTGCTCCACTGTGGTTCGTCCAACGCACTACTCCGGCGGGCGCTGCAAAACTACGGCTGATGCCACACTGCGGTAGAAGACACCTTGTTCCCCCTGCCCTCCTCCCAGGCCATGGCCTTGAGGTGCTGTTGAAGGATGAGCTCATCCAACAAGGTGAGGATCTCCTCTGATTTTTTGCCAAATTTTCATTCTGATCCACTATACGATGAATTGCTATGAGCTGCTTCTGCTGCTGCTATATGATGCATTGCTATGAGGAGCTCCTGCTGCTGCTATATGATGAATTGCTATGAGCTGCTGCTGCTGCTATATGATGAGTTGCTACAAGCTGCTCCTGCTGCTGCTATATGATGAATTGCTATGAGCTGCTCCTGTTGCTGCTATATGATGAATTGCTATGAGCTGCTCCTGCTGCTGCTATATGATGAATTGCTATGAGCTGCTGCTGGATATGATGAA
>LR880969.1:740151125-740166384 GCA_904067115.1 Aegilops sharonensis
GTCTAAACCTAAGCGCGCAGGGGTCTGGGCCCATCGCCCTGAGCACACCTGCACGTTGCGTACGCGGCCGGAAGCAGACCTAGCCCAGTAGGCGTTCCAGTCCAATCCGGCGCGCGCCGCTCCGTCGCTGACGTCTGAAGTGCTTCGGCTGATACCACGACGCCGGGATACCCATAACTACTCCCGCGTAGATGGTTAGTGCGTATAAGCTCGTAGCCAACTCAGATCAAATACCAAGACCTCGTTAAGCGTGTTAAGTAACCGCGAACGCCGAACAGGGACAGGCCCACCTCTCTCCTAGGCGGTCTCAACCTGCCCTGTCGCTCCGCCACAAAGTAACAGTCGGGGGCCGTCGGGAACCCAGGCCCACCTCTACCGGGATGGAGCCACCCGTCCTTTCAGCCCCCATCTCCGAACAGTACCACAGGTAATGTAATAGTGTAAAGTATATAGTATATACCCGTGATCACCTCCCGAGTGATCACGGCCCGATAGTATAGCACGGCAGACGGACAAGTATGAAGGGCCACAGATGAATGTACTAGCATCCTATACTAAGCATATAGGATTGCAGGTAAGGTAACAACAGAAGTAACAAGGACAGGCTATGCAGCAGTATAGGAGTATCTGAAAGCAGTAACATGCTACACTACTCTAATGCAAGCAGTATAGAGAAGAATAGGCGATATCTGGTGATCAAGGGGGGGGCTTGCCTGGTTGCTCTGGCAAGAGAGAGGGGTCGTCGGTGACGTAGTCGATCACAGGGACATCAGCATCGGTCTCGGGGTCTACCGGAGAGAAGAGGGGGAAGAAACAGTAAATACATAGCAGGCAAGTGCATAACAGGACAACAGACATAGCTAGACGTGTTCTAACGCAGCGCTAGGCGATACTGGCGAAGGGGGAAACATCCGGGAAAGTTTTCCCGGTTCCGGACGTCTGTCAGACAGATGAACCGGAGAGGAAGTTTGCAGGTTTGATAGGTTAGGGGCGTGTGGCGGACGAACGGACTGCGTATCCGGATTCGTCTCGTCGTTCTGAGCAACTTTCATGTACAAAGTTTTTTTCATCCGAGTTACGGATTATTTTATATTAATTTTCAAAGATTTAAACATTTCTGAAATTACTATTAATTAATTTAATCCGAAAATCATTTAATGTTAAATGCTAGGTGTACACAGAAAGTGTACACAACATTGTGCCACACAACCTGCTAGTGGGGCCAGGGGGCCAGTTGACTCAGTCAAAGGTCCAGTCAGCAGTCAATTAGGTTGACTGTTGACCAGGTCAAGCTGACAGGTGGGACCCAGGTGTCATAATCTGTTCATCTAATCAAATCGTTAATGTTAATTAGATTAGTTAACAGGATTAATTAAGTTAATTAATTATCTTAACTAATTAATTTAATTTCGTTATTATTATTATTATTAATCTTAATTACTATTATTATTTTGTTCTCTGGGCGTGGGGCCCTGTTGTCACTGGCACAGGGGGAAACAGCTACCGGGTGGGTGCACTGGCGCCCGGACCCGGGGGCGCGCGGGCGCGAGCGCCCGGACTGGGCGCGGCCAGTCGGTACCATGGCGAGGGGTCGACGCCGGCGCGGCGCCGGCCGGTGCCGACGTGGCAGCGGAGAGGCCACGGCGGAGCGAGACTGAGGTGATGCGGGCGCGGGGCGGGTCAACGGGCCGGGCGGTGGAGGCGCCCGGTGGTAGCGGTGGGGCGCCGGCGAGGTTTGGCCGGGGCGCCACCGGCTGGAGCGGTGCGGGCGGGGGGCTGGTGGTGACCGGGGCGACACAGGGAGAGAGGGGGCGAAGGGGGACGGCGGCGCTCACTTGCGAGCAGGGAAGGGGGGGCGACGGGGCGCGTTGGCGTCGGCGAGGGAGGAGTCCAGCGGTGCAGTGGTCTGGCGAGGTGGCTCCGGGCGCCGCGGCGAAGGCGGGGGCCCCTCCCGGTCCAGGAAAGGGGAAGGGGGTGAGGACGACGGCGTAGGGGCGCCGGTGTCGGGCGTCGAGGGCGCGGTCAGGGGCCGGCGAGGCGGCGTTCCAGGCGGCGTGGGGCGGCTTGGCGACGGACGAGGGCGAGATGGAGGCGACGGGTGGTGGCGTCGGGCGGGGGTCCGTCGAGGAGAAGGCGAGGGGGTGGCGGTGCTCGGCGCCGCTGGGTGGCGAGGACGAGGCGACAGGGTCCGAGCGCCGTGGGGAGGTTCGTCCCCCCGATCCCGATCTGGATCGGGCGTGGGGTCGTGGGGAGGGGGAGAGAGGAGTGGGGCGAGTGGGAGTGGGGGTTAGGGTTTCTGGGGGTGTGGGTGGCCTATAGGCCAGGGGGCGGCCGGCTGGGCCGTGGGGCGGCTGGGCCGGCCTGCTGGGCCGAAGCCCAGTAGGGGGGGGGGGGCTTCTCTCTTTCCTTTTGTTTTTTTTTGCTTTGCCTTTTCTTTTTTACTTTTCTTTTTTCTGTTTTATGTCTAGTTTTCTTTTATTTTAGTTTTACAAAATACACCAATGGCTCCTAAATTGGTATTGCTTATACATACTACTGCCACATTAATTTGGGTAACTAAATAAAATAGTTTAATATTTTATTTATTGTAAAAGGAATTCAACTAATTGTTTTTGCTACTATTCAAAACATTTTAGAGTATTTATGCCTTTTATAAAAGTGTGGTTCCTCCACCATAATTACTTATGAATTATTTGGAACCACCCGAACATTTTAGTTTTAATATTCGAAAATATTTTATTGCTTGCTTGATTTTGAATTTGAATTCGAACAGGTTTCGAACTAGCGCGAGTTTATCCACAGTAACCGAGGTGACGTGGCATCATTAGCGGGGATTACTGTAGCGTAATCACCCGGGCGTCACACGCTAGATGGCTCCCTTCAGAGAAGACGGTAAAAAGTCGGTGCTCATGAACTTCAAGACCTCCCATGAGATTATCCTTCCTCCGTTGGATTATAGAGAGTATTACCATCGCGGTCTAAGTCATCTAGATTACTACGTCAGTTGGACGGACCTTGTTTTGTAGAAGATTGTAATCTGCCAAGTACCCACACGACATGCGAATTACGCAGACTTCAAGCTAATTGCCTTGTTCGATCGCGGACTTGCCTATCTTTACGCTGATGCCTTTTTTAGCTGGAGACAACTCGGCTCGCAGTGGATCATCGTTAAAGCTGATACACACTTCTGTGATGCTATTGAACACAATGGCATCATCTACGCGATCGACAAAGCAGATGGCACCACGTATTGCTGGGACGGCGCGTGTAAGTTGTTTCCGTCTCATGTTAATGATGATGCCATGGCACTGTTTGAACTTTTTGTGATGATTGGCATATCCCTGTTTGAGCAGAATTTGAATAGAACTATGACAATATATTAGAGACGCCGTAAATCAGCTATATTTGGAATGAGTTAATTCATGCGATTGTGACCATGTCATTACAGCCAATTTGTACCCTGAATAATCAAACGGTTAGGAATATATGGATATTATCCTTATTTTACAGTAATCTGTATACTACTACTAAATATGAGTGTGTATCAATGGCCATGTTAGTTTCCTCATTTTCATGATGTAGAAACATGCATCACACTGTTGGTTTCATCTAACCATACATTAGGGAAGTAAATGTGCATATGGAGAACTCTATATTTGGAAGTAGTGAAATCCTGCAATGCTTACCATGTGTACATACCTATATTCGCCCTTCGGCAATCAATGGCTAGAATAATATCCTCACAAAACTTTTGCCCACAGAACACGAGTATATAACAATGCATGGTCTGTTAGTTACCTTGAAGAATTTGTTTGTGAGGACAGAACATGATTACATAACATGCATGACATGGTAGTTTCCTGTGAAGAATCGATTGCGAGATAACAGGAGTATAACCACGCATGGCACTTATATATTTTCAAACCCAGTATACATTTCCCTGTATTTTCCTCCCAGTTCCAACAGGGACATATCAATGCTGTTTCTTGCATTATCCTACTCATACTCTGAACAATGCTGATCTTACATTAACAATGCCTGTCATTTTTGATATGATGCAGTGTCCCTACAGTTATTGCCCTTTGTAATTACACCACCTTTGCCAAAAACAGGGAAGCACAACTGGTTCCTCGCTCGATCAGACGACGGTAAAAGACTGATGATCATTCAGACACATGAGCCGAAAAAGTTATATTGCAAAAACCCCACTGTATACATGCACCGTGTAATACGTGAGTATCCGGACAGTGGCTGTTACGTCTATGAGCAGGATACCAGCTTGTTGGGGCCTTTAGGATTTTTTAGTTGGAGGCGGGTAAACAGCCTTGGTTCACACTCTTTGTTTCTCGGACTCAATTATCTGATTAACCAAGAGATCAACGCTGGCAAGGACCTTGATGGCAGAGAGGCTCTGTTTGCTATGGAAAACTGTGTCTACACGGCGAGCGCTAGGAGTTCAGGAGCATACTCCCCTGATTGTCAACAATACAGACTGCAGCCAAAAGAAGGTGAGAATGACAAAGGCATCCAGATTAACTTTGATCCTTGGATGTCTCAATTACGACTGGCAGTGATGTGGTTCAAGCCTTCAGGTTGATAGGTAATTGGGCTGTTGCATCGAAAGGGTGGAGTACTGGTGTCTCTGGATCACTGGTCGCTGAAGCGGGGCCGCAAATTATGATGGTGTTGGATCATCTCTTCGAATGACTTTGTTGTCTTTGCTGCTGGTTCTGGATGGGTAGTTCTATCTTTTGTTATGCATATGCCTTTTCATTTGGTCATCCTCGTCTATGTCACTCTTTCTATGTAATAGTTGCTTCTGTTTAGAATGTCATTCTCGTCTGGATCACGAGAGTCTGAGCACTGCAGATGGGTACGTTTTGGTGGCGTAGCAAGACTTCTTATGAACTATCATATCTTGCTGTTTATGTCAGTAGTAGTCACTAGTCAGTGTTTGAATGTTGTATATATCGTTCTTTCGAACTGTTTATTGTCTCGAACTACTGGTGGGCTAAATGAGGGCATCACCATTCTCCAGTGTTCAGAGTATATCTCCTTTTTTCAAGTTATATAATTTGAGCTCACTGTCTTTTCGATGATGTACACTTGTTTGGGCCAGTGAGGTGTCGTTGAATATGGGCCGAGTAGTAACGCAATGCCAAACAGCTCAATTATGACTCTCGGGCCGGGCTCTCAAAAGATCCTGAAAAAAAAGGCCGGGCTCTCAAAAGATCCTGAAAAAAAAGGCCGGGCTCTCCAAAAAAGAAAGAATAAGGACTCTTAGGCCGACATGTGGGCGCCACCGGTGTTTTCGTGCGCTTGCACGCCGAGAGCATATTGGCGCGTGCTCAAAATTCATGCTACCTTTTCATCCCCAGTCTCCCGCCCCTCCCCCACCTCTGGAATCTCGATTCCTACTCCAGTTCCCCCAAATGCCCCTCCTGTACTCCCTGTACTCAAGCGCACTATCATGTCGCTGGTCAACGCGGATCTACGAGCCGGAGATCCTGAGGTCCGTCCAGCCTTCGGTCGCTGCATGCTGTCGTTCAACAGTGGCATGGCGGCGCTGGACGACCAGTTTGCCGGCAAAGTGCTGATGGTAACCATCAACGGTGACCGGCCTCCCGTCTTGCCGAACGACCTTGTCAAAGCTCTTGGCATTGTGCACAGCATCCAAATAAGTGACTTGCTCATCAAAGTCTGTCCACCACCGGCTGATTTCTTCGTCAGGTTCCGAACAACTTTCGACTGCAGTCGTGTGTTCGAATCTTCCCGGCGTTTGTTCTGCGATGGCGCGCTGGTGAGCTTTGATCGGTGGCACCCAGGATGGGGCTCGGTGCCCTCTGAGCTTGAGTATTTGATAAAGCTTACCTTCCACGGCATGCCTCGACGTGCTTGGAACAGCGAGTCCATGAACAAGCTTATCAACGACCTTGGAGGTGAGCTCGTAATTATGTTTGTTCCTCCAGACAGCTGGGCTCTGGCGGTTATGACATGATGAAGAAGCCGTCCACCATACCGAAGGTGATTGTGTTGAGATACCGGTGTAGGAACCGGGGTTGTACTATTCGTCGCCACCAAGGCCGCCGCGGACCACGTTAGGGATGTACCTGTATCGAGTGTTCGTGCATGTCGAAGAAGTGGTCAATCCATCAATCGAAGTCCTGCAGCCGCCGCTGGTGCCAGGGTCCGTCGATGACGTCCATTACAGGAGTCAACTCAGACTTTCCCAGTGTTGCTCAGAACGATGGATGGCACAGGGCCTACTCCATCGCGCGGTGGAGGCCACTGCTTCTTTGGGAGAAGAGGCAGGGCTGGCTGCCTAGATGTGCTCTAATTTGAGGTAACAACTGAATCTTGTCAGATAGTACTAGTTAAATCCGAGATATGGGTGTGAAGCACTGATATGCCAGTACATTTGATTGTGACCTGTTCTAATTTTGTACCTGAACTTTTTTTTAGAAAGGGCTGTACCTCAACTTAATGTGCTAGCAGAACTTATTGTGTTGTCTGTTTGTTTTCTTTGCACAACATTCAAGATATTTCCCCGTCATTTATAAAGACGATGAACCGTTATGTACGACTTCGTTGGTTTCAACATAGCCCTTCCCGTAGCAATCCACTGCTTCCATCCTGATTGTTCCGCCTGCGTGAAATTTTTGTATGCAAGTTTAGTGTGCTATGATGTTCTATATGATTGTGTCAAGTACATAAGTTTTTACTGAGCATCAGTAATGCATATGGCTGAAAGATGTATTTACGAGCATCGACCGATGGGTCTCTCTCTCTATCTCTCTCTCTCTCACGCACACACACGCGCACACGCACAAGTGGGACCCATTGAATTATTTATTTGCTCGTGACAGCTTTTAATTAGGTTCCACTGTAATCTAACTTTTTTCTTAAGTTATTAATTGAGCTCAGTGACTTCAAAAAGTTGTACTGAAGCCTTGTTTGGGCCTTTCCGGCGTCCCTGAATGTGGGCTGAGTAACCATGTTAGGTTGTACTGTACTACACAGGCCTTTTTTTCAACATCAGCAATCCAACTGGGCCGACAGATGTACACAATATCCGGGTCAACTTGTTATCCGCCCCGCTGGGCTGCAAAGTTTCCTAGGAGGTATGCATTAGGCTTAACAAGAAAACAGGCTTTAAGAAATATTAAATGGGATGTAATTATAATAACTGGGCAATTACTATGCACCAAACACGTAACTAGTTTAAAAAATATAGTATTTTTGGAATTTGGAAATTTTAATTTTATTACTTGTTGCGCGTGCAATATTTTGTTGGATTTTAACGTGATACAACTTTATTTTGAAATTATATTTATCCTGACTAGAAATTTCGGATAAAAATATTTAGGATCCCATCAAAATGTGGGAATTTTTTTTGAATTCTGTTTTGAGCGGTTGTTTGAAATTATTAATCGTTGTCCTAGCTAGAAGTTGGGTTGTACTTTTACCAAACCCGTAAATGGGCTGTAGTAAATTCCATTAGAATTGAAAAATGGGCTGTACATTCTTACAAATCGCAAATGGGCTATATGTTCTCTGCCAAATCCGAGCTGTGGGCCTACTAAGTTGACGCGTACCAAGGGCTTTGTCAACTTAGTCAATATAAACGATTCTAGCTGCAGTGATCGTACGATGTCCATCCAACGGCCGTAGTGCTTCTTTAACCTCTGGTCTTTTTGCTCTAGCCGCCCAAAGTAGCGCCGGTTGTGTCGCGTGCTCCTGCCTCCCGTGGCCGGCTTTGATGCCGCGGAGGCCTCACCGCCCCGTACTACTCCCACCGCTGGCCAGGCCATCCCTCTACTCACCCACACTCCCTGTTATTCTGCGGCGATGGCAGCCTCACACCACAGCCGAACCAGTGAACCCTCGTACTCCTCTCCGCGCGGGCTACCTCTGCTGTGTCTTCCTCGGCTCCATGTCGTCCCCTTCGTAGGCCTCGCCGTCGTCCAGACCACCGCCCTGGTGCTCTCGGCGCGGCGTGGTCAACGTGGTCAACGACCGACTTCCATTAGAAGAGTACTGTACTTGGAGAGGCTGACAGCTGGGTCCAGGCGGCCGCAAGGAAGTGCCTCCTTATTATGCGCAAAATAATTATTCCTCCACCTGACAGCAGGGACCCATCGGACGAGCCACCTTATTTCACGAAAAAACATCCCCCCCTAACTGCTGGGACCCACCAGACGGGCCAGCGTATTTCGCGTAAAAAACGTTCCCCGCGCTGTCAGCTCGGACCCACCGGAAGTGCCTCCTTATTACGCACAAAAAAAATGAATACTCCCCCTGCTAGCTGGGACCCACCATGGTGGGAGGCGGACTTGTGGGCCTACTAAGTTGACTGGGACGGGGGCCTTTGTCAACTTTAGTCAATATGAACGATTCTATATCCAGTGACCGTACGATGGCCATCCAACGGCCGTAGTGCTTCTTCAACCTCTGGTGTTCTTGCTCCAGCCGCCCAATGCAGCGCCGGTTGTGCCGCATGCTCCTGCCTCCCGTGGCCGGCTGTGCTGCCGCGGAGGCCTCACCGCCCCCTACTATTCCCACCGCTGGCCAGGCCCTGCGGCGACGGCAGCCTCACACCGCAGCCGAACCAGTGAACCCTCGTACTCCTCTCCGCGTGGGCTTCCACTGCCGCGTCTTCCCCGGCTCCCCGTCGTCCCCTTCCTAGGCCTCGCCGTCGTTCACCGCCGTGGTGCTCTCGGCGCAGCGTGGTCAATGTGGTCAACGAACGACTTCCATCGGAAGAGTACTGTACGTGGAGAGGCTGACAGCTAGGTCCACGGCAGCCGCAAGGAAGTGCCTCCTTATTACGCGGAAAATAATTATTCCTCCACCTGACAGCAGGGACCCACCAGACGGGCCACCAATATTTCGCGAAAAAACGTTTCCCCCTGACTGCTGGGACCCATAGGACGGGCCACCGTATTTCGCGAAAAAACGTTCCCGCCGGTGTCAGCTCGGACCCACCGGAAGTGCCTCCTTATTACGCACAAAAAAATGAATACCCCTGCTAGCTGGGACCAACCTTGGTGGGAGGCTGACTTGTGGGCCTACTAAGTTGACTGGGACGGAGGCCTTTGTCAACTTTAGTCAATATATGAACGATTCTAGCTCCAGTGACTGTACGATGTCCATCCAATGGCTGTAGTGCTTCTTCAACCTTCGGTCTTCTTGCTCCAGCCGCCCAAAGCAGCGCCGGTCGTGCCGCCTACTCCTGGCGCCCGTGGCCGGCTGTGATGCCGCGGAGGCCTCACCGCCCCTACTAATCCCACCGCTGGCCAGGCCATCCCTCTACGCACCCACACCCCCTGTTATTCTGCGGCGACGGCAGCCTCACACCGCAGCCGAACGAGTGAACCCTCATACTCCTCTATGCCTGGGCATCCACTGCCGCGTCTTCCTCGGCTCCGCGTCGTCCCCTTCCTAGGCATCGCCGTCTTCCACCGCCCTGGTGCTCTCGGCGCGGCGTGGTAAACATGGTCAAGGAATGGCTTCCATCGGACATGGACTGTACGTGGAGAGGCTGATAGCTGGGTCCACGGCCGCAGCAAGGAAGTGCCTCCTTATTACGCGCAAAATAATTATTCCTCCACCTGACAGCGGGGACCCACCGGACGGGCCACCATATTTAGCGAAAAAAACGTTTCCCCCTGTCTGCTGGGACCCACCAATTACATCTTCGCGCGCAAGGAAGTGTGTCCGAAAAAAAACGATTCGCCCCCCTGACTGCTGGGACCCACCAGCTACATCTTCGCACGCAAGGAAGTGCCTGACAGTCGGGACCCACCTGGTCGAAGCGTATGTAGCGTTGTCATTCTGGTCGTGGACATGTACGTACATATATACTGGTGGATGTAGACGCACGCACGTGTCGTAGTAGAGGCGCGCACGTACATCGGCGAGGGTGCAAGAAAGAAAATATGACCACGTACGTACATATGGGCAGGGTCTCGAACGCCTATCGCGCAGACGTACATGGCTGGGTCGGAACGGAGAAACAACGTCGTCGTCGTGTTCATGGGGAGCCAACCGGCTGGGTCGGAACGGAATGCGTGGTCGTGTTCATCGGGAGGGCTTCGACGGAACAGGCGATGGAAACGAGGCCTGGCGTACCGCACAACGGAGGAAACGGCCTTGTGTTCGACCGGCCACGTTCGAAACGGGGTCATGTTGATCGGGAGTGGCCTGGCGTACCGCAAAACGAAGGAAACGTATGTCCTACGGTCGAAACGGGGTCCTGTTGATCGGGAGGGGTGTGGCGTACTGCAAAACGGAGGAAACGGACCTCCTACGGTCGAAACGGGGGTCCTGTGATCGGGAGGGGTGTGGCGTACCGCAAAACGGACGAAACAGACTTGTGTTGGAGCGCTACGGTCGAAACGGGGGTCATGTTCATCGGGAGGGGTGTGGCGTACCGCAAAACGGGACTCCACGGGATACTGTTCATCTCCACCGTCGACCTCCTCCAGCCTCCACGGGCTACCGTAGACCTCCTCCAGCCTCCACGGGCTCCTGTTCATCCAGCTTCCACCGCGCGCTACCCCACTGGCTACTGTTCAACCACCCCTCGACGGGCACCCCTCCACCGTCTACTGTTCATCCAGCCCTCAACACCACGGGGTTCTGTTCAACCACCCCTCCACGGCCACCATCCACCGTCTACTGTTCATCCAGCCGTCCACACCACGGGTTCCTGTTCATCCAGAGGCAATGCCACCGCTCACTGTTCATCCAAATCCCCCCGCAACACTCACTATTCATCTAATCAATCGGCTTCAGTTAGCAGCAGTAGCGAAGGAATCACTCGATCGGCTTTAGTTAACAGCCATCGATCGATCGCTCGGGTTTAGTAACGCGTAGCGTGCAGTGCAATCGCTCGGGTTCAGTTAGAGCCCAACGCCTCGCTCGGGTTCAGTTAGAGAGAACGCCTCGCACACACGCGTGTACGTACGAGAGAAACGTGCATCGCTCGGCCCCCGACCTCCCACCGTAACCGGCAACTCCCCGAAATTTTCCTCCCCCTCGCTTCTACCACGGTTTTTTCCGTCATGGATGACCCAAAGAATGTCATGCAGCTGCGTCTCCGGCCCACCCAGGACGAAAAGCCCATTTTCTGTCATGATTTTTTGTCATAGAAGTAGGAGCCCACCACATCTATGATGATACCGGGTTTTGTCACAATTATCGTCATAGAAGTGTCATATGTATGACATAATTTTTTTTCGTTCAGCCCAAAATGTCATGGATGTGTCTTTTTTTGTAGTGCACTGTTGTAAATGTTATGCAAATTGATGTTGGTACCCTACCGTACATATGCATGCCAATCTCCACTCGCACCGAGCCTAGCCTGTGAAACAGTGGGCAGGGGAGAATTAGGAAATGGACACGGAAGTAGTCTTTAGAATGCATTTACTACATGATCAAACTCGTCTTACCTGCTCATCGGAGGAAATCCGAGTGCCCCTCAACGTCGGCATCTCAAGGGGCGTCAACTTGCAACTACGGCCACGCCGTGCTGGAGAGACCCCAAGGAAACATCCTCGTGCGTTCCATGGAACATCAAGATGCATTTGTATGAGTAGTTTATCTTGTGAGAGAAAAGGATGAAACAGGGAAGGCTTCTAGAGATAGAGATGGACACTACTACTATCAATGTGCTGGCCCGTGCGTTGCAATGGATCCAAACTAGTAGAATAATACTTGTTCACGTGCTTGAAATATAAACACTCTAGCTTTGATATACATGTGTCAGCAGACACGACAGCTTGTCCATGGAAGTTGAACCATGGCGACCATCACGTTTCTTGTTTCTACCACTGCCACACCCACACGCGATTCCCACGACGCTGCTCCAACCCACGGCAGGACGTCCCCCGATGTGGACATGGATCCTCTGACGTGGCTATCACTGCCTTGCCCTGCCTTTCCTTCGCTGATAGGTGGGACCCACGCTTATGGGTCCCACATGTCAGTGACAGAATGGTAGGATTGTTCATGCCCCTCATCCCGCTCATCTGCCTTTGTGTGCATGACATGCGGGCCAGCTGAACTGCGGCGACCATCAACTTTCTACCACAGAGACACCCGATTGGACGTGGTTTGCCTGCTCCACTACTGTGCTCCGATCCGTACTCCCGCACCATCGAATTTTCATCCAGTGGCTGTGACACATTTCGTCCCGGGCATCAATCCTCAGCTGGTGTACTTATGTACTACAGGTAGTACCCGCCGGTGTGGCCATCTACGCCTCGTAACGCCCCGACGCCCAGCTGTGGTACCCTCGCCATGGCCACGCCACCACCAGCCGGTTCATCTCAAACGATAGAGTCGCGAACCACGCCACCACCATGGAAATGACATGTGGGCCAGCCGCATTTAAGGTCCGCATGTCATTGACTCATAGGCCGGGCACTAAGCCACTGAAGTTCGGTCCCGTGGGCCCCGAGAGGGAAATGTAACTCCTGCGACAGGCCTTGTGGTGCTCCCGCAGTACGAGCTCGTGCCAAAACTAGAATTTGTTTCTTACTACTACCAACTAGTACTAGTAAGGTACACGTGCATTGCACGCATGAGATTCTGGTGGTTTGTGCATTATGCTTCTACATGTGGAGTTTTCTGGATTCTAACATGTGGCAAAATCTGGTGGAATGTAAGGTTAGGCAAGTTTGATTAACTTAGGTGAGTGTTTGGTTCAAGCCACACCTTAGGCAAGCCACACTAAGGCCCCACATGACATATACACAAAAAATGTGGCAAGATTCCCTTAGGCTTGCCAACTTGTGGCTCTCATTTTGAAGAACTAATAACTTTGCCTAAGCTTAGTTGTGGCAAAGTTAGTCATGAATTAAGTTCAACCATGGAGTCTTCTAGATTATACATGTGGCAGAATCTAGTGGATGATATCCAACGGCCAGTAGTGCTCGGATTTGCCATCTTTGTACCGTCGGATTGGCTTCATCCAACGACCAACTTTCAAAGTTCTTCACACACTATATAGGGGGTATAGATATAGATGTGCCGGTCCGTTGCAATGGATCCAAAGTATATCTATTTAGTGGAGTGCACTCTAAACACATTATCTATTTATTTTTCTCTAACCTTCCGTAGCCATGCAACCAAGCCACATAAGCTTCATGGGTGCCCCCCACATCATATTATTCATACTACGTTGATTGAAAAAAAGATAAATCACCCAAAATAAGATCTTCCCGTTTTTTGTTCCTACGATGTTGTGCCGTGCACGTATCTACTAGTAGTTGTATAGTGGTAGTACTAGTAATATAGTATTAGGAGAACAAACTAGGTAGTACTAGTAGGAGTAGTACTAGTATGGAATGCTCCTACTCTATCAACGAGCCCCGTCTGACACAAAATTTCTTGGCTTCCGTGCTACAGCTAGATCTTCCCCTTGTTTCTGTTTTCCAACCCGGCGGCAGGCGGGGTGTCGGTTTCCTCAATGGCGGTCCCACATGAAAGTGAAAATGCTAGGCAGGCAACATGCCTTCCCTAAGCTATGTGTCGTGCCGGATGGGCCATGTTGTACTCCCAATTCCCGGGCGTGTGGGGGTGCGACGCGAACGCGTCAAGCCTTTTCCTTTTACTAGCAATGTGCCCGTGCGTTGCGACGGATCCAAATAGTAGAATAGTAGTATTTGTTCACAAACTTGAAAGAAATCACTATTGTTTTGATATACTCCTAATTATTACTCCCTCCGTACCTAAATATTTATCTTTTTTGAGATTTCAAATGGACTATCACATACGGATTATATAGACATATTCTAGTGTTTCTAGCAAGATACCCGCGCGTTGCACGAAGTTGATGGAAAACGTAAGCACAACTTATAAATTGACGGATGGAGTACTAGTTACAGTGATGCATATAATTAAGCAAAGGGATCACACATGTCGGTATTGACTGGAACGAGAATGCGACAACACAATAAGAATTAAGGCCACGATGATGCGATCGCATTGGTGGTTACAGAAGGCAAGAAGAAAGATGGATCCACGAACGTACGACCTCCTCCTCATCAACTTATTTTGCGCCGGGCCACCGTCCGGCGGCTAAGGAGCGGCGGCTTTTGTGGCGAGGTCGAGGTGCTTCTCAACAAAGGCATCCAAGGCTTCCAGCCGGTTGATGAAGGCCAACGTCGTAGCGTCCTCACTGGCCTTGTAGATACCTATGTACACGATTTGCTCGTACGCGTGGATGTGTAGGTCGATGTATTCTTGCAGGGCGAGGCGCCTCGCGGCAAGCGCGACCTCCAGGTGGACATTCTTCGTGGCGTCGGCGGGCAGTCGCAGGGCCACAAGTGCTTGAAAGAGGTTCGGGCCATGGAGGCCGATTAGGGTGGCAGGCAATGAGGAGCCCGGGCGCGCAGGCTGGAGGAGTACGGAGATGTCGTCCGCGAGCTTCTTGAGGACGGTGAACTTGTTGCTGGTGGCACCGATCATCTGGTCCAACTGAGAGTCGTAGTTGGCGTCGACAGCGGCCATCCACCAACCGGTCTCCAACACCGTCTGGAGACGATCCTTGGCGCCATGCCGTAGGCCGGCGTCGTGGACCATCTGGCGCAGCCGCTGCCCGCTTACGCGCATCACCGCCATGGGTCTGGAGCGAGCTCTTTTGCGCTTAGTGTAGGTGCTTAGGCAAATGCTTAGGTGCGTACGATGTGGTAGATGCATTGGAATGGAGGGGCGCCTTTATATGAGGGCAATGAGGGCAAACTGCGTTGCATTCACATCGTGCAGCCTCTTTTCCTGGACCTCCTCCCATTACTTCCCTCATGCATTAATTGAAGGAGGATGCATTGGCCGTTCAATATATCGGGAATCGCTACTCCCTCCCTCGTATGCATTAAAGGCGTATCGGGAACTGCGCCGCCCGCTGTCAAATCGAATACTCCCTCCGTCTAGGTGAGTATTAAGTCATCTTACGAAAACCAAATACTAGTAAACACATAGGCGTGGTGCATTAACTCTCACGTTGTTTCTTATTTTTTGACATAAATAGAGGAATCAACCAAGAAGAGATGTGGGGCTTGTATGCTTTTAATGACTTGAGACTATCAAACATGACATGCAGTGGTCAGTTCGTTGCACAAGAACAAATACAACCCACGTCAGCACACACGCATCTTATAGCATCACATCCAATGGCTATAAAAGATGAATGAGACCAAATTATATCTCATCTAGATGAGTTCTAGCAAAATTGTATTAATAATACTTAGTACTC
>LR880969.1:740211383-740222893 GCA_904067115.1 Aegilops sharonensis
GTTTATTTCGCATACAACATTCCTTTTGAATAAAGTGTGGCCAAAAAATTATTTTAGAATTTCTACATATATACAACATTACAAAGTTATATGGAGGAGTATGAACGCTAATTTGCATTGCATGGTGCCCACAATGATATTTATTCCACACTGTGAATTTGTATTTTTTTATACTATATATAAAGTTAGTCATAATAAAGAGAAACGAAGAGCATCTCTCTCTCCATCGCATACCCCCCTCTAAGCCCCTTTCACGTACGCACACAAACTATCTCCAGGTCCTCTAAAAGTAAGCCCCCAGCACATTCACGCATGTTTCATCTTTCTCTCGCGATATATATAGTGACGATCATTGTATTTGAAACGAAAGCATGATACGTACATTGGACTTCAGAATCCACTCATTACGGTCACCATTTATGTTTTATGGTTATTATATAGTCACGGGCTCACCGTACAGCTCTGTATTTACTCAAGACACGACTAGTTGACCAGTTAAACACTCCACGTAGCACCTCTAGTGTTGCATCACATTATATCACTACCATTGGGCCCACCTGTCGGCTTGTATCTACTCTACACTCTTATAAAAAAACAGAGTTGGTGATGATGGTGTACCTTCCATCCTACAATATAGGCCGTCCGATTTATATCTGACGGATAGGAAGGAAACTATGGCAATTTTGCAAAAAGGTACCCACACACCTCTTCACATTTGCAAATAAGGCCTTCCCTCGTTCATCCTTTTCTCTCACAAGATAAACTAGTCATACAAATGCATCTTGATGTTACGTGCAACGCACGGGCATCTTGCTAGTAAGAATGAAAACAAATGACAAAAAAATATTGAACGGTGGTTCGAAGTCATGACCGCGGGCACATCGTACAAGGTGGCCTTGTATTGGTATGATGAGCCATCTGTTTTAACACACATGAGCTGGTGTGGTGATTATACACACACGCACACATGCACACGGACTGCATGCACGCAACACTCACACAAACACATGCAACCACACACGCACGCAAACACTCGCATGTACAGACGCAGTCACGCATGCACGCAACACTCACACGCAGACATGCACACATGCATGCACACACCAGTACACCACACGACCAACACACACTCTCACGCTCAAGTGCTCAACCTACACGTGCATGCGCACACATCATGCCCTGACAGACACATACACAACTAGGTGATTCCCGCTCACGGGTTGGAGTCTTGTCGCGCCTGCGTAAATTTGTGTTTATCCGGCCTTTTCCCTATGCGAACTGACAGGTGGGACCCACAAGGAACATGGTCAATTTAACTAGTCAACATGGTGCCACACAGACTATTTGGCCGGTCAACAGAGTGCAATCCGATGCTGAACCGTGAGCAAGTGACCGTATAATCACTACAAAACGTATATAGTGATCGTAATTAGCTTATTCTGAAGTTCGATGACCGTATTACGCTTTTCTCTCTATAGGCCCTCCAAAACTACATCTCTACACGTTCTCGCATGTTACATCTAACAACTATGCAATACAACATTACTACTACACTCTAACACAATAAATCATATGTGTTTTTAGTTTTATTAGATATCATATTGTTACTTAATTATTCAGTTTGCATACTTAAAATTGCCTTTGAAATGTGTGGTCAGTATCATCTACCGCGCGGGAAAAATCCCGCCCTTTCGTGTTTAATCGGGTTTATATCGATGGATCGTGTGAAACAGCCAAACTATAGTACTATACAGTACAAGTGACAGTTCACTGGGCCGCCGTGTCGTGCACTCCCCCATCGTAAGAGGGGAGCGCTCACTTCCATATATCTTCTAGTCCCTTTCACTGACATGTGGGACATCAAGCTACCGGGTCCAGGTGCCATACCGAAATACAGTGCAGAGCAGCCGAGGTGAAGCACCCCAGTCATGGCGCCGGTGTAGTAATGAGAAATGTGGCGTCAAATCACAAAGTTGCACCTTTCCCACAGTTAAGTTGGAGGGATTAAGTAACAATGCTAAAAAATAAGTTGGAGGGACGAAGAAACCATCATTTCACTCGTTGCTGAATCCGCTTCTCCCTCGTCTTCTTCAAGTTAACCACGTGTTGCTTCTGCTGTTGTTCTGCCTTATGTGGGATGCGGATCAGCTTGGTAAAGCACTGACACGTGGGACCACATGGTAGAAAACCTCCAGGAAAACGTCCTCTAAAAATGAGAAACCTCCCCCGCCATCCGCGCGGCAAAATCACTTCCTTTTTACTAATCTTGATTCTATAATTTTTCAGATCAATATAATTGAGACGTGTATAGATAGCACAGAGGAGCAAAACCAAGTGGTACGGTTAAGGGCATCCACAATGTGTAGCCAAATGTGAAAATAGCTTTTGGCATCGTGAGAACCATTGTGGAGGGTGCTGCCAAAGCCAAAAAGATGGAACCGAAGCTCCCTGATTGATTGATTGAAGGAAGAGAAAAATGCAACGTCTCTCCTCTTTCTCCCGTGCTTGGACGCATGTACAATATAGAGCATAGAGTATACTCCCCTGTCCCTTCTATCACAAATCACAAAGCAGTGAGGCGTCAAATCACAAAGCACGGACGAAGCAACCATCATTTCACTCTTCGCTGACTCTGCTTCGCCATCGTCTTCTTAGATAAACCACCTCACCGCCCTAAGCTGGACGGACGACGCTATTGTGTACTAGTAGTACTAGTACATTTACGTGTCATTTGGTTCAACGTACTTCCTGGATGCAAATAAGGCGGTTGTCTCGGCTTGTAGGGGGCACTTGCGAGCGACTTACCGTGGTCTCCCTCAATGGTGTTCTCCGTCGAACGCACTTCACCAAACCACAACGTTTGAGATATCTTCGACGTCACCGCAATGGGGAAGGAAGTAAAATATAGTTACTACCTCCATTTTTTTGTACACAAGGCCAGTATATCAAAATTACAATTTGCAAAAGGCCAGTAACACTAATCGAGGCAACATTGATGGGGTTTGCCTCGTACTAGCAACCAAGGACATTAATATACCCTGCATGCATGTGAAACTGAGAAGGTTGGTTTGCATGGCGCTGCATTAATCAAGCGATGAGGAGTGAGATGGTTAGCCCTTTGGGCTTTGGAGAAAAAATACGCATTAATTGACACGTCAAACGAGGATTTGTATCGATTAATCCCGCGAAGGAAAACCCCTCCTTTCTTCTTTAACACTAGTACTCCTAGTACGTACGTACTTATCCTGTTTGGGTCTAGGCCTTGCATTGCCATACTTCGCCACACATTTTTTCCAAGCTTGCCTAAAGTTTGCAAAATGAAAAGGAGGTACACTTGCGCACGGATGTTGTGGTCGCACCGCACCCTCACACGGCCACTCCTGCACGCCGCGGTCGCACCGCACCCTCACACAGTCGCTCCTGCAGGCCACAAACCCAACCAAGGGAACACACCCTCACTGACACATGCTATCGCAAGTGAACAAACCAAACTCAGCCATCCTACCGCTGACACATAATTTTCGTTCATACAGTATGTTTATCCAACCGCATGTTGGGGAGGATCTGTACGGCCCGTGCGGTGGTCTGTTGGGGAAGAAGAAGAGGTGAGGAAGAAGGCTTAGGAGACATAGGATATTCATCCAACCGCCTGAAATGGTAGACTGACCCAAATGATGGAAGTCAGGCGACTTGCATAACAATATAAGTTTTTACACAGCAAAAGATCCATTAAAACAACAACATAAAGAAAAACTATCACAGCTCGCGGAACGAGACGACCTCGTTGTCTTTGGCTAGCGGCACGAACCAGCCGTAGCTGCCGACGTGTGTCTCCGCACCGTGGTAGTCCTCGGCCTCCAGCTACTCGTCCATGCGGAGTGTGCGGGCGCTCTTCATGGACGAGAGCACCACCTGGTTCAAGTCGAGGACATCCGGTTCCGCCTGCAGGAGGGCCTCGATGGCAGCGGCATCCGCGCGCTCCGCGTCGAGTTGAGCCTCCGCCGCCTGGTTCAAGTCCAGGACGTCCGGTTCCACCTGCAGGAGGGCCTTGATGACAACGGCATCCGCGCGCTCCGCATCGAGTTGAGCCTCTGCCGCCCGGTTCAAGTCTAGGATGTCTAGTTCCGCCTATAGGAGGGCCTTGATGGCAGCAGCATCCGCGCGCTCCGCCTCAAGTTGAGCGTCCGCCGCCCGATTCACATCCACGACATCCGGTTCCGCCTGCAGGAGAGCCTCGATGGCAGTGGCATGCACGCGCTCTGTGTCGAGTTGAGCATCTGCCTCCCGGTCCTCCTTTAGTATCGCCAGGTTGAACCGTTGGTCCGCCTGCACCATGGGGGACTCGGACGCCGGCATGAAGTTGACGTCCATCGTCTCATACCCATCGGGGGCCTTCTGCGCCGCGACCTTCACCGTGAACATTGGATCGGCTTCCTCCTCCTCATAGCTTGGATCCAGAGAACTCGGGGATTGGCTCACCGCAAAGCGAGCTTGGGAACGGAGGTCTGTGGCGCTGACCGTCGCTGTGATTTCTGCGCGTTGCTCAGGCGTCAGCATCTTGTAGTACGTGATCTTGCGGTGCAGCATGGCTTTCTGGCGAACTAGGGGACGCTTGATGCGGACTAGGGGATCTAAAGGTGGGGAATGGGCTAGAGATTAGGTGTGGTTTTGGGGCAGTGGCTGGCGTAGGCCGAGCAACGAAGGTTCTGGTGTGAATAGTGGTTCGGGTGACGACCGGTCAATCGATTTTGACTGTACATCACTCTTGTCGCGTTCGGTTGCACCCCGGCACGCTGGACCCTCCATGTCGCTCACTGAATGGAACGCGCTTCGTCTTGCGTTTTCGCTCGCTTGTGGGACCACAGTTGAGAGCAAACTGACGTCCCTCCCCCTCCCCTGCTCGCGTCATTTATGCTACCACTCCCTCCGTTTTATGCGGAGTAAATAAAAACAGAGGGAGTATACTACAGACGAGGATCCCCTGATCTGGCCGAACCCATTGAGTAACTGACATGCGGGGCCTAGCAAGCATGGGTCCGCCAGTAAGTGACCGAAAGGGAGGGTAAGGCAGGGATACCTACGTCAGAAGATCCACTTCCACTACTACTCCCTCCTTCCATTTCCTATATAGGTCCTAATGCGTTTTTTGAGGCTAACTTTGACCAAATATTAGAGTAATAGTATATGACATGCAACTTACAAATTTGTATGTGAAAGGAGCTTCCAGTGATATAATTTTCACATTATACATCTCATGTACTATTAATCTTGTCAATAGTCAAATGCGGTTTTGAAAAACGCATTAGAGCATGGTTAATAATATAGCCAACCGATGGCTATAAGGAACTGCCATGTCATCTATAGCCATCATCTATGTGCACTCATACAGTAGTGTGGGCTATAAGGTTGCTATTTCTCGCAAAAAAATTATAAGGTTCGCTATTGTATTAATACTTTTTTCCATCTCCTCTCTATCTCTTTCTTCATATTTATTGTAACTAGGAATGCGTATATAGCTAGGCTCTTGCATGAGAGCTCACTCCCCTTACTTTTCACATCTTTCTCCTCCGCATAGGCCCTATATAAATGGAAGGAGGGAGTACTACTATGAGCACTGCATACTCTAGTACATATGTTATCAGTACTCCACTAGTACTATTGGACAGGGAGCTTAAAATTGTTTACTATTGGACTGGCTATACGTGGCGAAATCCTAGTAGGAAGAGCATGCGCGAGAACAAGCACATTCACGTGTTTGAAAATAAATTGGAAACCATCTCTGTGTGAATACTCCCTCTGTCCGAAAATACTTGTCGTAAAAATGGATACAAATGGATGTATCTAGAACTAAAATACATCTAGATACACCCATTCCGCGGACAAGTATTTTCGGACGGAGGGAGTACAAATCTAGGAGTACGTACGAATCTAACAATATTGATTGGGCGTTGTTGAATGTTGATACTTTTTTCTGTAAGTTTGATCAAAGTAGAGATACTTTGACTACACATAAAACTTATATGTAAACTAGAAAGGATTGGAGGGAGTATATTGTACGTTCAAAAACAGAACGAACATTGAATACCCTTTATATATGATTTGCGAATGCTATGATCACCGGTTCAAAATTTTGAATCCTCCATAGGTATCACACATGCCCCCACTTGTTCTCTCTCGATTTCATCTTGGGGTCCGGAGATCGATTGAAAGAGGACTAGTGTGGGTACAATATGTTCGTTTCGCTTACGAACGTACAATATACTCCCTCTGATCCCCACAGACCCCCCAGCGCGGGTCATTTCTATCATAGAAACAGAGCAAACCTTTATCTCCTTGCACGACACGCAATTGATCTCTCAACATCAATCGATCTCGTCAACATGTGTCGGGGCATGAACCGAATGGTATGTCAAAACTAAGACGCGAAGCGACACGTAGTGGAGGCAAAGCGAAACTTTAAATGAACCGTTTGTTTGTATGCATGTCGGACAAATTACAACATTGGAGATACAAGCATGGTCTAGGCCCACATGCGAATGATACTCGGTGGAATGTTCAAATGAGGCATGCAGGAGGATGGACTTGACCGGAGGGCGCCATGATCGATGGAGAAGAGGGTTGGAGAGGAATGAGAAATAAGCAAACACCACATGATTATACTTGAACGGCTCAAATAAACAATAAGTTGTCTCGCTTGGACTACATAGTGAAAGGCCTAATGCGCAATGTGGAGCACTGACGCTCGAATATGGTCGGGAAAACAGGGAAACCGACATGTGGGGCACACATGTCGGGACGACGTAGCGCAGACTAGTCCAATTGAGGAGCTGGCCCATGACCTCCTCGCCACCGGCAACCGTTCATGTGGGTCGTGGGGCCTAGCAACGTGGCGCAGCTCCAGCACCGCCTCTGGACACGGCGACTGCGGTGAGCGACGCGCTCATCATCGCTGGACACAGTCGGTTTTAGTGTGTCGAGGGTGGCGTTAGCGCTGTGGCACGACCAACAGATCAAGGGTATGTTTGGTTTGTGCCCAAGGTTGCCCCATCAAAGCATTGGCTAGCCAAAATTTTGGTTGAGGTTTTGGTTGCCCATGATTTGGCCGACATTGGCAAGAAAAATGAACTAGAGTTGGCTAGAGTTCATTGGCATGCCAAAAAATGGCAACCATCCAAACAAAGACCAATCTTTGGGTCATGACCAAAATTTTGGAAAGGTGCACTTTGGCAACAATCCAAACACACCCCAACACCCGGGTCGTTGAGGATGCACGGGGCGCCATGACACATCCGCGGAGTGGTGTAGCACGGCCAACTGTATCCCCAGTACCTGAGACCATGCCGGGTCGTCTTGCTTTTTCGATGACATGCGGGGATCGCATGTGAGCAAAGGGCATATCCAACGTTGCCACGACCGCAACTGACTACCCTGGCACACCAAAAACCCTCGTCCCTCGCGCCGTTGCGCGGTTCGAGCCGGTGCGTTCCTGTCTGTCTGTATGCCGTCGTTAAGAGGCTCGGTGCCCAAGGAACCAACTCCAGCGACTTAATGACGCACTCGGACGATTGGCCTCACCGAAATGCGCTACTTAAAGCGGCAATGCCCAACTAACCTCCACACCATAGCGCATTGTCCTCCTACCTGGCACCACATCCGCCATGACCGCGAGTGCGAACGCTCTGCGGGAGAGCTTGTCTTCGGGGATGAAGCTCGAGGTCGCCGCCCTCGCTCAAGTCGCCTCTCGCGACGCAATAGCGGCGTAGCCGGACGCGGACGCGACCGGACAAGAGGTGGCCACGCAGGCGGCCGACGATGGGAGCACCGTCAGCCACGCGTCCTACCTGCCGTCGTCCAACGTCCGGCACCGCCGAGGTCGGGGACTCCTCCGAGGATGAGTAGGGCATGGGAGGCAGGAGGGCATGGTGTGCCAACTGGCCGGTCTGTATCCCGTGTTCTACTCTTCCTCGCCGGAGACCGCACCTTTACTTAACGGTCTTGAACCCCGCCCCCGTACATAGAGATCGCAGATGGAGGACTCAGTCGCCGCCATAGAATAGGTTCAGGGTCGTGTTTCTTTTATTTTTCTGTCCTATAAAAGTTCGAAATGTAATGAAAATCTGTCGTGTTTGCAGTAATCTCGGCCGGTGTATATGAACTTTCACAATAATATAGTATATTGTAGGAGTACTAGCAAGATGCCCATGCATTGCACAGAACATAAAGATCTTGTGGGAGAAAGGGATGGACGAGGGAAGGCCTTATCTACAAATGTGGAGAGGAGTGCGGGTAAATTGTCATAGTTTCCTTCTTATCCGTTAGATATAGATCAGACAGCCTATATTGCAGGATGACAGGCACACCATCATCACCAACTCTGCTTTTTATTGAACCGAGACAAAGCTAACATGCGAAGTCAATAAACACATAGGGTCTATACTTACACAATTTATCTTAGGCACTCCAATAGTACGTCCACTACACATTCACGCATTTCACGTCTTTCTACATCTACAGGAACCTATGAAAGGGTTAACGTAAATTGCCTCTCTATCTCCTCCCCTGATTTTCATGGTGGTGGGCCCCTCCCTCCCCCCAATCTACAATCAACAGCTCCCACGTTTCACATTACGTTAATTACGTAACTGGGATTACGTAGGTGTAGCATTACTAGTCCTAAAAAACCCAACTAAGCCAACCTCCCAGCATATCGCGTGGTAAAAGACCCGGCTGCGCCGTTTTACGTCGGCGCCGCGGTTCGTCGAGGGGACGCACGGCGATCCTCTCACTTACACAGTACGCTCTCATAGACTGCCGACCTCTAGCCGCGCCGCCACCGCTGGCAACGTTCTTGTGGAGGCGCACAGTTATCAGTGCCGTCACCGCTGGCGACGTTCGTGTGGATGTAACATCCCAAATTTTCAATTTGGAATGTTATATATAGAGCATCATTGCATATCATATTTTTGTTGCATTTTTGCTCGATCCTAGAAATTCTACACAACTCAAGGACCCACGGAGAGAGTTGGGGATTTCGTCATTTTCATATTTGAGTTTTCTCAAATTTGAAAATAGGATCATTTGATTTTAATTATTTTATCTTCAATTATTTCTACTATCAAAATATGAGAGAGGGAATAAAAATACTTTCCCAAAATAAAGAAATAATGAAGATTTCATAATAAAATCAAATAAGATTTTATTTTGGACTTTTTCGCCTTTTTATTTGAATTTAGGAAAAATACGCATTTTTCAAATTCCATTTAGGCCCCAAATAAATGTTCATCTAGTCCGGCTTGATTTTAGAAGCCGGGGAAAATTTATTTCGGGATTTTTGGAGTCCGTTTAGTATTTCTTTTTATTTTTCTTCTGCGCGGAATTATTTAAAAAAACGCGCAACCGACCTACGGGCCGTGTCCGCCCGGGACTCCGGCCCGAGGTGGCTTTATAAGCCGGGCCACCCGAGGGCCGAACCCTAGCCCGAGCCGCCCGACCCCGCCGGACCCCGCCGCCACCGTCGCCGACTCGCCGGTCCACGCCGCCGAGGTTCGCCGCCGCCTCGTAAACCGTGCCGCCGATTTTTCTAAAAACCGGGCGGTTTTTCTTTGGTTTTTTCAGTTTCATTTTTATTAGTTTCGAATTTTTTCGGTTTAGGTTAAATAGAGAATGTTCGTTTGTTCGATCGTTTTTAACGAACGCGTTCGTCAGATTAGTTTAGTTAACGAACGTCCGTTCGTTAACCTGTTCGTCGATTTTCTTTTTCTCGGATTCATTTCGCGATTTTTCTGATCGCGATTCCTGATCCGATTTTTGTTTTAGTATAACTTTTTGCTCGTTTATCGGAATCAGGCGATTCAAGCGCCTAGAGTTTCGTTTTGAAACCCTTTTTCCGAATAACCTACTTCAACAAGTTTTTGCTACTGTAAAATTTGACTTAGATCCAGATGAGTAAAACGGAGCTGTTTTCTTCTGCCGTTTGACTTTCGTTGCTTCATTTGATTTGATTCTTTTTGCAAACCGGAGTTCTTAAGTTGAACTATCTGGTTAGATATTCTACTTGAGTTTTACCTGTGCATTAGATGAGTACTTATTGTATGCTTGTTTGTCTGCGATAGAATACCCGGAGTGCGCCGCCTGTTACTTCGAGTCTCTAGGTTTCGCGGATCATCAGCAAGGCAAGTAACACTTTGATCATACCTTTTCTACTACCCAGTTTTTATGCATTAGATCTATCCTCAAACATTGCATGATTAGGATCTAATTAAATTGTGGGATGGGAAGTAGTTTGAGGTAGTACCTATTACCTGATTTATTTTCAAACCCTTGGGAGTTACTTCTATGTTTGCTTATTATGCCATGCTATGCTAGTAGACGTGGATTGGGTGAGTGAATTCCATGACAGATGTGAGATTGTTAAATTAATGATTTATTTAAGGTGGCAACTTAAACACACATCTGGGTGGACTGAGGCACCTGGTTTTATCAGGATGTGCCTGTATTTTCTTCGGACCGCCACCCGGGCTCAAAGGGATCATGAAACGTTTACGTGTGCAGCCACATGCTACTATGGGCTCTAGCATAGTTGACTAAGTTGTGCGAACTCTTACGGGTGGACTAGCTGATGTAGGGGTTGTAGGTTGGTACGGTCTACCCACATGTAAGGTGCTAGCGCTTCTGAAAGACTATGTCTCGGTCATCCGTTTCTCAAACACCGTGTAGTGCGAGAAATCAAACAGAGGAGATCGAGTCTTGTGGGGAAAAGTGCACAAACCTCTGCAGAGTGTAAAAACTAATCATGGTTAGCCGTGTCCCCGGTTATGGACATCTTGAGTATCTAGTACTTGGATTATCATGTGAATGTCATCATGTTACTCTAATTAATATTGTTGGGTTGTTAATGAGTACTTTTAATTGGGATTGAGAATGCTGTCAACCATTCTCAATGTTCAACAACCACCATGATAGTTAAATAAATTTATTCCTTTGCAGTAGGGAAAAAATGGCTTTACGCAAAAACTGTAACCATAGAGCTTTCCACCAGCCATATATGCATGTAGTATAGGCTTATTATTCCATTATTTCTCTATGTGTTACTTTGCCAGCATATTCCAAGTGATGACCCGTTTTCGGGCTGCAACGTTTCATATTGCAGACTTTTCAAACGACGAGTATGGTGTTTAGGTCGTGGTTCTATACTCAGTGATGCCGTTGGAGTTGATGGACTCGCTTATTATTCCAAGCCTTCCGCTGTTATCGTTATTAGATGGCCTTAAGCCATATTTTTTTTAAGTTCTCTCTTGAGACATTCGATTGTAATAAGTGTGTGATTGCTACTCTGTTATAAATCCTTCGAGTATTGTCTGGTGTCAGCATTACTAATCCAGGGATGACAATGAGCACAGAGATCAGACTGTTTGAGGTCTGGTCGCTACAAAGATGGTATCAGAGCACACGCTGACTGTAGGACACGACCATTAAGCTAAAGCCCTAGATCACTACTCTCTTCTCATTTC
>LR880969.1:740222952-740238041 GCA_904067115.1 Aegilops sharonensis
TTGCCAGCATATTCCAAGTGATGACCCGTTTTCGGGCTGCAACGTTTCATATTGCAGACTTTTCAAACGACGAGTATGGTGTTTAGGTCGTGGTTCTATACTCAGTGATGCCGTTGGAGTTGATGGACTCGCTTATTATTCCAAGCCTTCCGCTGTTATCGTTATTAGATGGCCTTAAGCCATATTTTTTTTAAGTTCTCTCTTGAGACATTCGATTGTAATAAGTGTGTGATTGCTACTCTGTTATAAATCCTTCGAGTATTGTCTGGTGTCAGCATTACTAATCCAGGGATGACAATGAGCACAGAGATCAGACTGTTTGAGGTCTGGTCGCTACAAAGATGGTATCAGAGCACACGCTGACTGTAGGACACGACCATTAAGCTAAAGCCCTAGATCACTACTCTCTTCTCATTTCTGACTCCTCATCTTTTCTACTCTTTTAGGATGACGGAAGCGAGGATCAAGTTCACCCAGCCCGATGAAGATACACCCATTGGACAACACCTGAAGGAAGTCACTAAGTACCTGAACATTGGAATACCAAGCTTCACCGGGACCTACAATTCCACTTTACCCGAAGAAGAGCGCTGGAAGATTCAAGCTCAAGTTCCTGGAAGGACGTTTGCGCCAATCACGGAGCCCATTGAGATTGTTTTCAATGCACCAACCTGGAGTCTGGGAAAGAGCATGGCAGCTCACATAACCATGGGACGCATTGGAGAAGTTTACAAAGAATACCTCAAGGATACTATCTACCAGATTTGCGGGCGCCGAGATGAACAATGGGAGATAGTTGGCACTAAGTAGGATCGATCCATTGCAGCTTTCATCCAGGAGTTAAACCAGCACATTCGACGCCAAGAGAACCAGATGTGCGCAGACATGATGGAGTTGAAGACAGCAAAAGCCAAGATTATCGAACTAGAAGGAGAACTGAAGGCCACTCGCAAGGACTACATGGAGGAGATTGTAGCTCTAGTGAGACAAAACGGCGATCTTAAGGAGAAGATTGAAGAACTCATGGGAAATTCAGCACCCGGAGAAGAAGATGAAGATTACACCTGTCCAGAGAACTACATCATCATCGACGACACCGATTCCGATCCTAGTGATGATGATTTCGAAGATGAAGCTGGAGCAGATATCATGGAGTCTTCATCGGAGCAGTTTTTCTAGTTGACCACCATAACAGTAGTAGATTCCCCCATTAAAGATTAGTTTTAGTTCCAGCACTTTGTAAAGATAGATAGACCGTTGTATGCCCTTGTTTGAATTGATTGGAGTGATATTGTGTGATTTGTCTCATGTGCATATGGGTAGTGTTTCTCTCTAGACCTCATTCTGTTCTAAACTCTCGTCTTTTCTATAAACCCTCAGATGCCTCCGAGACGCGACCCCGGATTTGTTTTCCCGCCGGAGATCACTCAGTTGATTCAGTAGCAGAATGCCTTGATTCAAACATTGGTACAGAAGCAAGGCAACAACAACAACAAAAACAACAACAACAACAACAACAACAACAACAACAACAACAACAACAACAACAACAACAACAACAACAACAACAACAACAACAACAACCCACCGCCACCACCACCTGTTGACCATTTGACCCGTTTCTTAAGGCTGAAGCCGCCGGTGTTTTCCAATAGCACCGAACCGATTGTTGCAGATGATTGGCTCCGCAAAGTAGGGAGGGAGTTGACCACTGCAGAATGTACAGATGGAGAAAAGGTGAAATTTGACGCACATCAGCTCGAAGGACCCGCAGCAGCATGGTGGGAGAGTTTTACAGCCACTTACCCTGTAGACACTGCCACATGGGATCAGTTTCAGCAAGCTTTCCATACTGCCCATGTTTCAGCAGGAGCTATGGCCATGAAGAAGCGTGAGTTTCGCAACTTACGCCAAGGAGGACGGACAGTTGGCCAGTATGTGGATGATTTCAGTAAGTTAGCACGTTATGCCCCAGATGAAGTTGCTACGGACGCAAATAAGCAGGAGAAGTTTCTAGAAGGACTGAATGATGAGCTGAGCATGCAGTTGATGGTAGCCACCTTCAATAACTACCAGGAGTTAGTAGATCGTGCTCTTATGATTGAAGGAAAGCAGCAGAAGATTGACAATCGCAAGAGAAAGTATGGACAGGGGAAGAATAACTCTGGAGCTCAGCAGAAACTTCGCTTTACCCCAAAGCCAGGAGGACAATTTCAGCATACCCACGGAGGAGGTAACTCGCACAACCATAATGGCACCAAGAATGGGAACGGGAATGGAGGAAGCAATGGACAAAACCGCACCAACCTGTCAACACCATCCAAGGTAGACCTGAGCCATATTACTTGCTTTAAGTGCCGTAAGACTGGGCATTATGCAAATGATTGTCCAGAAGGCCAAAATGGAAATGGCAATGGAAGCTCTGGAAAGAAGCCGAACCCTTTCAACAGGGGACAAGTGAACCACGTTACCGTGGAGGAGGTTGAAGCTCAGCCAGACGCAGTAATATGTAAGTTTTTGGTTAAGACTTTTACTGCAGTTGTTCTTTTTGATACTGGTGCATCGCATTCATACATATCAAGGGGATTTGTGGATAAGTATAAACTACCAACCCAAGCCCTTAGGTCACCCGTGCTAGTAACCTCACCCGGAGCAGAATACATGGCTAGTATATGGTGTGATCGACTGCCATTAAGGATTGGACACTATGTATTTCCCTCGGACCTAATAGTTCTGGAATCACAAGGTTTGGATGTGATATTAGGCATGGATTGGTTATCAAAGTATGGAGGGAACATAGATTGCGCCAGTAAGTCAATTTTGCTTACCACCCCAGAAGGGAGGAGAATCAAGTTTGTATCACGACATGAGCCGAGGAGAGCACATGTAAATTCCTTAACAGGAGTTGCGCAGGAGGAAGTACCAGTGGTAAGGGATTACCCGGACGTGTTTCCGGAAGAGTTGCCAGGCATGCCGCCGGACAGAGACATTGAATTTCTGATTGAACTACTGCCAGGCACTGGGCCAATATCTAAGAGACCGTATAGGATGCCAGCCCAAGATTTGGAGGAAATTAAGAAGCAGATTAAGGAGTAACTGGATAAAGGTTTTATTCGCCCAAGTTCTTCGCCTTTGGGGATCACCAGTACTTCTAGTGGAGAAGAAGGATGGGTCATTAAGAATGGTTGTAGATTATCGAGGATTGAATGAACTGACCATTAAGAACAAGTACCCGTTGCCGATGATCAATGACTTGTTTGACCAATTGCAAGGAGCTAAGGTGTTTTCCAAGATCGATTTGCGATCAGGGTACCATCAGTTGAAGATTCGAGAGCAGGATATACCTAAGATGGCTTTTACCACCAGGTACGGGTTGTATGAGTATACCGTTATGTCATTTGGTCTGACTAACGCACCTGCCTATTTTATGAACAGGATGAACAAAGTGTTCATGGAGTTTTTGGATAAGTTCGTCGTGGTGTTCATTGATGATATTTTGGTTTACTCGAAGAATGAAGAAGAACATAAGGAGCATTTGCGTTTGGTACTCGAGAAGCTCAGAGAACATCAGTTGTATGCCAAGTTCAGCAAGTGTGAGTTTTGGTCGAAGGAAGTTGGATTTCTCGGACATGTTATATCCGGAGAAGGTATAGCAGTAGACCCCACTAAGGTTGTCACGGTGACAAACTGGGAAGCGCCAACAACAGTTGGAGAGATCCGGAGTTTCCTTGGACTCGCAGGATACTACCGGAGATTCATTGAGAATTTCTCGAGGATTGCGAAGCCTATGACAGAATTGTTGAAGAAGGATACCAAGTTTATTTGGACTGAGGAGTGTGAGGCTAGTTTCCAAGAGTTGAAGAAGCGTTTGGTTACCTCACCAGTATTAATCCTGCCAGACCAAAGCAAGGATTACAAAGTTTATTGCGACGCTTCACGTCGAGGACTTGGAGCAGTGCTTATGCAGGAGGGAAGAGTTGTTTCATATGCTTCACGACAGCTTAAGCCTCATGAGCTAAATTATGCTACTCGTGATTTGTTGTTAGGAACCGTAGTGCATGCGTTGAAAACATGGAGACATTTCCTCATTGGAAATCATTGTGAGGTGTATACGGATCACAAGAGTTTGAAGTACATCTTCACGCAGAAGGAGTTAAATCTCAGGCAGAGAAGATGGTTGGAGCTCATCAAGGATTACGATATGAGATTACATTATCACCCCGGGAAGGCTAACGTTGTAGCAGACGCTGTTGAGCCGTAAGAGTCATATTAACATCCTAATGACCGGAGGTTTACCAAAGGAATTAGCCGAGGAATTTCGGGAGCTATGTTTGGAAATAGTTCCGCGAGGCTATGTAGCAGCATTGGAGATTCAATCTACTTTGATGGACAAAATCAGAGAAGCTCAAAAGACAGATAAGGAAGTTGCTTCTATTAAGGAGAAGATGAGCAAAGGAAAATCAAAGGGATTTCGTGTGGATGAGCACGATACCTTATGGTTTGAGGACCGCGTTTACGTATAAAGTGATCCGGAGATTCGGAAGTTGATTTTGCAAGAGGCACATGATTCGCCGTATTCGATCCACCCCGGAAATACCAAGATGTATTTGGATTTGAAGGATACTTTCTGGTGGACCGGAATGAAGAAGGACATTGCAGAGTACGTAGCAGTTTGTGATGTATATCAGAGGGTGAAGGCAGAACATTAGAAGCCAGCATGATTGTTACAGCCATTGCCTATAACCTAATGGAAGTGGGATAAACTAGGTATGGATTTCATCACGGGATTGCCCAGGACTCGTTCAGGCTATGACTCAATTTGGGTTGTAGTCAATCGTTTGACGAAGGTAGCTCATTTCATTCCAGTAAAGACTACCTACAGCAGTGCCAAATTGGCTAAGATATACATGACTAGGATTGTATGCTTGCATAGAGTTCCGAGGAGTATCGTATCAGATAGAGGAACCCAATTCACCTCAAAGTTCTGGAAGCGGTTGCACGAAACTTTGGGAACCCGACTGGAGTTTAGTACAACTTTTCATCCACAGACAGATGGACAAACCGAGAGAGTCAACCAGATTTTAGAGGATATGCTGAGAGCATGTGCTTCGGATTATGGATCAAGTTGGGATTATAACTTGCCCTATGTGGAGTTTTCTTATAACAATAGCTACCAAACCAGTTTGAAGATGACACCTTTCGAAGCCTTGTACGGAAGGAGGTGCAGGACCCCGTTGTTGTGGGATGAAGTTGGAGACCGCCAGTTGTTTGGACCAGATTTGATTAAGGAGTCTGAATGGAAAGTAAAGTTAATTCGCGATAGGCTCAAGGTAGCCCAGTCAAGATAGAAGAGCTATGCAAACTCAAAACGCAAGGAGACAGAATACAAAGTCGGAGACAGAGTTTATCTTCGTGTATCTCCGCTTCGAGGAGTTAAGCGTTTTGGTCTTAAAGGAAAATTAGCGCCACGTTTAGTGGGACCATACAAAGTTTTTGAGCGCATGGGAGAAGTTGCGTACAAGTTGGAATTACCCGAAGGTTTGTCAGGTGTTCATGATGTGTTTCATGTTTCTTAGTTGAAGAAGTGTCGCGCAGAGATGGCGGATATACCACTAAGAGATATTGTGCCACTAGAGGCGATTCAGTTGAATAACGATTTGACCTACGAGGAGAAACCAGTTAAGATTCTGGAGTATGCCAGCCGAGTCACCCGCAGCAAGGTCATTAAGTTTTGCAAAGTTCAGTGGGGCCACCACACTGAGGATGAAGCCACCTGGGAGCGAGAGGAAGATCTGCTTAAGGACCACCCTCACCTATTTTCTAGCCAACCCGAATCTCGAGGGCGAGATTCATCTTAAGGGGGTAGGTTTGTAACATCCCAAATTTTCAATTTGGAATGTTATATATAGAGCATCATTGCATATCATATTTTTGTTGCATTTTTTCTCGATCCTAGAAATTCTACACAACTCAAGGACCCACGGAGAGAGTTGGGGATTTCGTCATTTTCATATTTGAGTTTTCTCAAATTTGAAAATAGGGTCATTTGATTTTAATTATTTTATCTTCAATTATTTCTACTATCAAAATATGAGAGAGGGAATAAAATGACTTTCCCAAAATAAAGAAATAATGAAGATTTAATAATAAAATCAAATAAGATTTTATTTTGGAGTTTTTCGCCTTTTTATTTGAATTTAGGAAAATACGCGTTTTTCAAAATTGCATTTAGGCCCTAAATAAATGTTCATCTAGTCCGGCTTGATTTTAGAAGCCGGAGAAAATTTATTTCGGGATTTTTGGAGTCCGTTTAGTATTTCTTTTATTTTTCTTCTGCGTGGAATTATTGAAAAAAAACGCGCAACCGACTTACGGGCCGTGTCCGCCCGGGACTCCGGCCCGAGGTGGCTTTATAAGCCGGCCCACCCGGGGGCCAAACCCTAGCCCCAGCCGCCCGACCCTGCCGGACCCCGCCGCCGACTCGCCGGACCCCGCCGCCGAGGTTCGCCGCCGCCTCGTAAACCGTGCCGCCGATTTTTCTTCGGTTTATTTTCGTTTTTTTAGTTTCGTTTTTTATTAGTTTTGGTTTTTTTCGGTTTAGGTTAAATAGCGAACGTTCATTCGTTTTTAACGAACGCGTTCGTCAGATTAATTCAGTTAACGAACGTCCGTTCCTTAACCTGTTCGTCATTTTTCTTTTTCTCGGATTTAATTCGCGATTTTTCTGATCGCGAGTCCTGATCCGATTTTCGTTTTAGTATAACTTTTCGCTTGTTTATCGGAATCAGGCGATTCAAGCGCCTAGAGTTTCGTTTCGAAACCCTCTTTCCGAATAACCTACTTCAACAAGTTTTTGCTACTGTAAAATTTGACTTAGATCCAGATTAGTAAAATGGATCTATTTTCTTCTGCCGTTTGACTTTCGTTGCTTCGTTTGATTTGATTCTTTTTGCAAACCGGAGTTCTTAAGTTGAAATATTTGGTTAGATCTTCTACTTGAGTATTACCTGTGCATTAGATGAGTACTTATTGTATGCTTGTTTGTCTGCGATAGAATACCCGGAGTGTGCCGCCTGTTACTTCGAGTCTCTAGGTTTCGCGGATCATCAGCAAGGCAAGTAACACTTTGATCATACCTTTTCTACTACCCAGTTTTTATGCATTAGATCTATCGTCAAACATTGCATGATTAGGATCTAATTAAATTGTGGGATGGGAAGTAGTTTGAGGTAGTACCTATTACCTGATTTATTTTCAAACCCTTGGGAGTTACTTCTACGTTTGCTTATTATGCCATGCTATGCTAGTAGACGTGGATTGGGTGAGTGAATTCCATAACAGATGTGAGATTGTTAAATTAATGGTTTATTTAAGGTGGTAACTTAAATACACATCTGGGTGGATTGAGGCAGCTGGTTTCTATCAGGACTTGCCTGTATTTTCTTCGGACCGCCACCCAGGCTCAAAGGGATCATGAGACTATTCATGCTAGAAACTTCCGTGTGCAGCCACATGCTACTATGGGCTCTAGCATAGTTGACTAAGTTGTGCGAACTCTTACGGGTGGACTAGCTGATGTAGGGGTTGTAGGTTGGTACGGTCTACCCACATGTAAGGTGCTAGCGCTTCTGAAAGACTATGTCTCAGTCATCCGTTTCTCAAACACCGTGTAGTGCAAGAAATCAAACGGAGGAGATCGAGTCTTGTGGGGAAAAGTGCACAAACCTCTGCAGAGTGTAAAAACTAATCATGGTTAGCCGTGTCCCCGGTTATGGACATCTTGAGTATCTAGTACTTGGATTATCATGTGAATCTCATCATGTTACTCTAATTAATATTGTTGGGTTGTTAATGAGTACATTTAATTGGGATTGAGAATGCTGTCAACCATTCTCAATGTTCAACAACCACCATGATAGTTAAATAAATGTATTCCTTTGCAGTAGCGAAAAATTGGCTTTACGCAAAAACTGTAACCATAGAGCTTTCCACCAGCCATATATGCATGTAGTATAGGCTTATTATTCCATTATTTCTCTATGTGTTACTTTGCCATCATATTCCATGTGCTGACACGTTTTCGGGCTGCAACGTTTCATGTTGCAGACTTTTCAGACGACAAGTATGGTGTTTAGGTCATGGTTCTTTACTCAGTGATGCCGTTGGAGTTGATGGACTCGCTTATTCTTCCAAGCCTTCTGCTGTTATCGTTATTAGATGGCCTTAAGCTATATATTTTTTAAGTTCTCTCTTGAGAAATTCGATTGTAATAAGTGTGTGATTGCTACTTTGTTATAAATCCTCCGAGTACTGTGTGGTGTCAGCATTACTGATCCAGGGATGACACTGAGCACAGAGATCAGACTGTTTGAGGTCTGGTCGCTACAGTGGAGACGCACCGGTCAGCTTCTCCCATGGTACGCGCATTCTGGACTGAGGCCCCGTGCATGTCGGTGTAGCGCTGAATGTTAGCTGATAGACGCTGTTAATCTCACTGTTTGCCGAAGTAGTTTACAGTCAATATGCTCTTCTTAAGAAGCTTCCTTGCCCTGTTCTGCACTCAATCTGCTTAGCTGAGATGGCATGCCAAGGCCGATTAGTTGCTAAAATATCCTGCCATATATTTATTGTGACGTAGATTGCCATGGTCTAGTAGCCAATCTGTTAGGTGAAATAGCTCGACACTGGTTTATACTCGATCTTTGTTGCTGCGATGGCCTTCGGTAGTTTGATGGCTGTGTGCTCGGCCTCATTGACTGCTGAAATAGCCTGCCATAATTTAGCACTCAAATCTGTTTGCTGAATTAGCTTTACATATATATTTCGTTACTTAGATCTGCTCGTGCAAATATCTTGCCATAGCTTTAAACATCGACCTAGGTATTTTTTCTGGACTTCACAAAAAAGCACATATGTTTTTCCTGTAATATCTAGTAGAAGAACTAATTTGTACGTCTAACAGATGGACATGACTTGGATAACTTCTGCTGGAAGATTCTCCGCTGCATATGTCGAGGGGGTTGAAAACTTCATGAACTTTATTATAGCTGAGTACGATGGTCCGTGTAGCAGTTGTATGAATTTAGTTACAAGACCCCAGTCAAATATGCAAAATCATCTACACTTGTATGGGATGTCGGTCACATATACTAGGTGGGTTCATCATGGTGAAGCAGTGAACGTCAATGTTATTGACTATATGGAAGCAGCAGATCACCATCTTGATCCGCCTGATGCTCAGGTGTAAGAGGAGGAGGACGTGGTGCTGGCAGAGCCAGTGAGTTTGACCAACATTGAAACAATGCTACTAAATGCTCGTGCATTTCGTGAACTTTCACCTGCAGAAGGAAAATGGTGGGCCCGCATGTTGGAACAATGCAACATGGTAGTCACCCTAGGAAATAAGCTGTCAGTATTCTCAGCTATGGTCACCTTTCATCAGGTGAAGGTATCTGAGCGGATGACCAACAAATCATTTGATGTGATGTTGGCTGCTTTCCGCGAATCTTTCCCACACACCTACAGTAAAATGAAGAATTTCCTTCATGCAGTTGGAATTGGATATGATATGATCCATGTTCGTAAGAATAATTGTGTTCTGTTCCAGAAGGATTATGCCAACTTAAGTGAATGACCGAAATGCTAATCATCAAGATGGAAAGATGGCGATGCTGTGAAGAGGATTCCTCATAATGTTCTGAGACATTTTCCAATTATACCAAGATTGCATAGGTTGTTTCATGATGCTGAAACAAGAGAGGATGTATTGTGGCATTCTAGGAACCAGGAGTACAGAGATCAGAATGTAATGAGCCATCCATCTCATGGTAGTGAGTGGAAAAGCTTTAATCATAAACACGAAAGTTTGCTGCTGACCCGAGAAACATTAGACTTGGCTTAGCTTCAGATGGAATTAACCCATTTGGCCACCAGAGCGCCACATATAGCATGTGGCCAGTGCTTGTTATCCCTTACAACATGCCTCCAATGTCTGCACCAAAGAATCAAACTACATGATGGCCTTGCTCATCCCAAGTCCAAAAAGTCCTGGAAAGGATTTTGATTTATTCATGGAGCCTCTTGTGGAGGAACTTCAACAGCTATGTAGGGGTGTTCTCACTCGAGACCTATATAGCAGCCCACCAGCTAATTTCTTTCTGTGTGCTATTATAATTTGGTGCATCCATGATTATCCGGCTTTGGGCACTATGTCAGGGCTAACGACACATGGTTACAATGCATGTGTTCGCTGTGACAGGAATCCGTTGTCATACGCAATATTTAGTAAGATCTGTTACATTGGACACTGCCTTTCCTTGCCATGGACAAGCCGCATCCTAGAAAATACCGAAGACGTGTGTTCAATGCAAAGCATGAAAACCGTGATGCGCCGAAGAGGCTCACCGCCGATGAGTTGCAAGTGGAACCAGAGAAGGTCAGGCATATTACACCAGGAAACCATCCTGGTAATGGTAGCGGGAAAAGGAAGCGTGGCAGGGCAGAAGAGAGATTATTGTTCACCCGCAGGTCCACTTTGTGGGACTTGGAGTATTGGAAAGATTTGGATCTGTGGCATAATCTTGATGTGATGCACATCGAGAAAAAAATATATGTGACAACATTATTGGCACACTTCTTAATATTGAAGTCAAGACAAAAGATACCATAAAATCTATGATTGATTTGACACACCTGGGTATCAGACAGTATTTGCAGGTGCAAGATGAAGGTAAACCATGGGATATGGCACCAGCTGTGTACGTCTTGGACAAGGTAAAAAGAACAGAATTCTGCGAGGTCCTGTCACATGTGAGATTCCCACATGGATTTGCTTCCAACACTGAAAGGAGAGTCAGTGCAGATGGAAACAAGGTACAAGGCTCGAAAACTCATGACTGCCATATCCTACTTCAAAGGGTCCTACATGTTATCCTTAGAGGATTGGGCCACCCTGACTTATACAGAGCAGTTGCAGAGTTGGGACAATTCTTCGGGGAACTCTGCAGTAGAAATATCAGGATAGATGCTTTGGAGCATCTTAGAGACAAGATACCAACTATCCTATGCGACCTTGAGAAGATATATCCTCCAGCCTTCTTTGATGTGATGGTGCATTTGGCTGTTCATCTACCTGATGAGGCACTACTTAGAGGTCCAATACAGTATGGCTGGATGTACCTTATTGAAAGGCGGCTAGGCACTTTCAAGGTCTATGTTAGGAATAGAACTAGACCCGAGGGTTCCATTGCAGAGGCCTACATTGCTATAGAAGCGCAGACATTCTGCTCAAAATACATTGAAACAGCTAATTAGCTTAGCAAAGAGGTAGGTGAAGACAATCCCGAGCTCAATGTTTTCGATTATTCTGTTCGAGTTACAGTGAAGAGTCGACAAGAGGACAAACCTAAAGATTTGGACAAAATGGTTTGGTATGTGTTGAATAACTGTCCTGTGATACTACCTTATATCAAGTAAGTGCTAAGTACTGCATCTTATACATCGTAATCTACTAAACTTGCAGCACATTCTTATATATTTAGATGTTTGACGCGATCATTATGTTGTCCAGCATCTACAAAAAGGAGTTACTGACGCAAAATCCAAGAAACATTGACAAACTGGTTATGGCACGATTTGCGAAATGGTTCAAGAGCCATGTAAGCTTTTGAATTGCACTGTCAATTTTTCAAATATATTGAGTACATAAGATGATCATCTTGTCTATTTTCTAACCATAGGTTAAGAAGATGCGGGAGGATGGGCAGGCAGTTGATGATGCCCTTTACTCACTAGCAATGGGTCCTGATACTCGGGTAAGACATTATGAATCTTGAGTTGTTGGAGATGTGCGCCTCAACACCCTTGCACGCGATGAAGGCAGGAAAACACAAAACAGTGCCATCACGAGCACAGATATGTACGACAAAGAGACAACTGAAATGTGTGCTAACATAACAGACATTGTTCAGTTGCAGTATATCTCCAGTTTCGAGGATCATCCGTGTGTGGTTCTGTTGTGTTGTCGTTTGTATAACCTGTTTTCCAGGATCGCAAAACCCAGAGCTGATGATTATTTCAAATCCATCAATGTCAAGGTGGCGTACTAGACCAACGAGCCTTTTATTTTGACAGATCAAGCAACACATATTTTTTTATTGGAAGACACATTTGCATGTAGCAATGACTGGAAAGTGTTGCAAAGGTTTGAGCAGAGGAATTCGTTTAATGAAGTTGCACAACAAGATGATTCTTACACTGCTCCTGATGTACAAGATAACACATATGTACCTAATATCTTTGAGAACCATCACGTCAATGACGCCAGCGAAAAGATTGCCTGTCGTGCTGTGGACATACAAGAGTTGATCAAGAAGACGCCAACGTTCAAGGACATTGAGGATGAAGAAGAAGAGACACCATGGGGAATTACGATTCAGACTGATACACATGGCGAAGATGTTGATGCTGCTGCTGCGGATGATGATTAGATTGCTTTTGTTGTATTTTCCTGTCAGAAGATGTTTTTTATCTACTATGTGAAATTGTGTTTGTTGTGACAACTGAAACCTGATGAACGTGTTGTTTAGTTTTTTGCTGTGAGAACGTCACTTGTTATGTATGCTGATTTGTGTTTGGTGATTGTATGACGACTAAAACATGATGACATTGTTGTTTAGTTGTACTCATATTTGGCTGTGAAACTTGAATTTGACGACATATTTTGTTGTTGGACTGCAATTTGCTCGACGTCTTCGAATGGGAACAAAGATGACCCGTCAGGGCCTCTGCTAATTTATTTATTTATTACCAAAAAGGCCTATGCTATTTATTTATTTATGAGAAAAAAGGGGATACCCCCCTATTTTCATTAATAGAAATCATTAGATGTTCACAACACTACGCCTAGCCTGCTACATAGGTTTCATTCATTACTAGTTTCAGCAAAGTGCTCTTGTCATAGCCACTGAATACATCAACAGTGCTACATACACTGCAAATAAAGAGACAATCATCCTATAGAGCACATCGATTTTGCCCATTATCTTCACAAGCTCTTTCATCTCCTCATTGTTGTCAAGTCCATTCAGCAGCTGTTGCTTGGCCATGATCAGAGGAACTGCATCTTTAACCTTCTGCTCTGCATCTTCCTCTTCCGTCGTTCCTTCAGTTACTTGTCCAACACCCCAACCTGCTGGTATTGGGATTCCTCGGCTAACCAAATAATCAGCGTAGTTGCATTCCCCCACATCAGCAACTTCCAAGAAATATAAATCACACGAATCTTCCCTTTTCTGCACGAATCAAATTGGGAGATCATCAACCAAACTATTAAAAAAATCAGCAACTGAAAGCAGCAGAACAACACTTAAACATATTATTACCCCATGATTCGGGCATTTGTAGAAGACTCGGCCAGGGTTGAGGATTGTGGTTGAGACGCGACGGATGACTTTGCGTGATTTGCAGCAGTGACACCACACCAATGGCAGCAGGTTGCGATGAGCAACCGGCTGCGCTGCGTGTGCCGGAGAGGGTGTGATGAGACCCACAGGCGATGGTATGGGTGGCGACTTGGCGCATATCTGGTTGTTGCCTGCTGAAGACACTACAAAAAAATACACTTCCGTGATGATACGTGTTTGTCACAGTAGGTCGCGATTTTTTCATGCATGTACATCCATGACAAATTTATGACAGAATCAAGATAGTCATACCTGTGCTGTCGTAGAAGTGTTCCATGACATTACCAAAATTATCATCACGGAAGTGTCCACTTCCATGACGATAAATCGCGCGTCACAGAAGTGCTTTCGTCAAGGGTGACCAACACGTGGCATCCACCGTAACGGAACACCGTTAAGCTATCGGGTCGGGTTTTGGATCCGATAACCCGTTAATAGCCCCGACCAATGGGGATTTTCCACGTGTAAAATCATCATTGGCTGGAGGAAACACGTGTCGGCTCACTGTTGGGACAGATGTCATCCACTCATTGGACAGAAGGCGCCTATGATACGTCGACACGTGGCACGACCCAACAGATGCCCATTCATGTGAATAGGCCGGCCCGTTTGACTTGGTCAAAAGGCGGCGGGCCGGCCCATGTAAAGCCTGTTAACGGCCTATTCGCATATAGCCCATTTACAGCCCGCTAACCCAAGGCCCGTTACGCCCTATCCGAATTAGGCCCAGTAGCGTCATCTGGGCCACCCAATATGATTCCAACCCGTTTTCACTTCTGGCCCATGTATGGCCCATGACGTCTTTCGGCCCATATGAGGCCCTATGTAACTCTTGGCCTATTAACAGCCTGTGGTGAAACTGGCCCGTAATGAACAGTGTATCACTTTACACCCTTTAACGGCCCATGGTGAAACTGGCCCGTAATGAACAGTGTATCACTTTATACCCATTAAGGGCCCGTTATTCCGTTGGGCCGTTTCCAGCCCATGTTATCTTTCGGCCTTCTCAGAGCCCATTTATTCTTGGGCTCATTTCCAGCATTAGTTTACTTACGGCACGTTACTGTCATTTTCTGCTTATGGGCCAAATTCAGCCCGTGGTTACAGTCGGCCCGTTTGTGGTCCGTTAACACGCTGGGCCGTTTTCATAGCGTCATGAAATACGGCCTATTAACGATGGCCCGTTATGGTCGGCCCATGAACGGGCGATTCCAACTCTAGCCCGTTTACGGCCATAATGCGGCCTGTTATTGGCCCATGTTTGGCCAATCGATCATACTGCCCATATAAGGCCCATTGATGATACGACCCGTAGAAGGCCCATTGTTTCTATGGCCCGTAGAAGGCCCACTGTTTCTACGGCCGTAGGAGGCCCAATGTCACTACAGTAAATATTAGCCCATGGTTATTGTGGCCTAGTTTTAAAAAATAGGTTATTGCAGCCACTAGCAACCCGCGGAAAAAGAACTGCAATGACTACAAGCAAACTAATAAACAAGACAACAAGGAAATAAATAAGCAAGCAACTTACGCTAGGCTATCACGGCTATCACACATATTACATCCACTGGGCATCAAAGTTCGCCACCAGTGCAAATTAACGCGCCGACAAAAGAATATACAAAA
>LR880969.1:740247449-740264747 GCA_904067115.1 Aegilops sharonensis
TCTCTCTCTCTCTCTCTCTCTCTCTCTCTCTCTCTCGCAAACACGCTCATCAAGGGTTTCCCCGTGAATAACTTACCGTCTATTCATCAACAGTCGTGGCAGTACGGGGAACACGAGACGTGAAAAATAATAAATCTACACGTGCTTAGACCACCTAGTATGACTACTAGGACTAGAGAAAGCCAAAAAGCGCGCCGCCGTCACCCCCTCCTTGTCGGCGACGGGAAAATCTTTGTTTTGCACAGTCGAGAAGTCATTGTGCTAAGGACCCACATGCCGAGGCGTTGAATAAAATGTAGATGCTAGTTTACGAAAGCAAGTATCGATAATACGTTTGTATCTCCATACTTATATTTCTTCTCTTAAAAAAACCGAGTTGGTGATGATGGTACGTGTGCCATCTTGCAATATAGACCGTCTGATCTATATCTGACGGATGGAAATTAAACTAAAAGATACCCGCACCCCTCTCCACATTTGCAGACAAGGCCTTCCCTTGTTCATCCCTATCTCCAACAAACCTCATTGTTGAGCAATTAAGAAAGGAAGCTCTGGAACAAACTGGCCTGGTGGCCGCTGCCGGCGTCGTCAATCCCCATGCCTCCGCTCAGTCCGACCACCAACTACCACCACACCCCACTCCTCTTTACCTTATCTCATATTTCTCGAGATATCATTAGTTTTTACACATGGGAATACTCCCGCAAGGGTCAATCACAACAAGTGTTTTATAAAAAAATGCATCTTGATGTTCCATGCAATGCACGGATCTTGCTAGTAATCCTACACAAGACTAAGTTGGTGATGCTGGTGTGTCTGCCATCCGTCGTTTCTGACCATTAGATCTTCATCTAACGATTGTGAGGTAAGTTGTTGCCTTTTCTGACCAACATCCCACTTGTCTACCAATTTGCAGAAAAACCCATAATTAGTATCTTAAAACCAACCACATCCCTCCCAGACCTCACCGAAACAGCGCAAGGAATATATTCTAATTGAAACATAATATATCTCTAGTGACATATGTATATCAAAATTAGAGTTTTTTGTACCAAGTTTGTGAATAAGTATTATTCTAATTATGATTCGTTGCAACAGACATGAACATTGCTAGTATTTCCAACCATGCATTTTTTCCTTGTATTCCATAGTTTCGAGCTTTCCATCAAGATATTAGTCACTCATGGTTGATATTTACTTTCAATCATGTACACATATGCACTATGTAACTAGGCTTGCTTATTGGCTTCTGAGGAAGTCCTGGATTAGGGGGTATCCGGACAGCCGGACTATATACATCGTCCGGACTATCGAAGCGTGAAGATACAAGACTCAAGACTCCGTTCCGTGTCCGTATGGGACTCTCCTTTTGCGTGGAAGACAAGCTTGGCGATCCGGATATTGTGTTTCCTTCCTTGTAACCGTCTCCATGTAAACCCTAGCCCTCTCCGGTGTCTATATAAACCGGAGAGGTTAGTCCTTGGAAGGCCGATCACAATTACAATCATAATCATCATAGGCTAGCTCCTAGGGTTTAGCCTTTACGATCTCGTGGTAGATTTACTCTTGTACTACTCATATCGTCAATATTAATCAAGCAGGAAGTAGGGTTTTACCTCTGTCAAGAGGGCCCGAACCTGGGTAAACATTGTGTCCCTTGCTTCCTGTTACCATCAGCCTAAGACGCACAGATCGGGACCCCCTACCCGAGATCCGCCGGTTTTGTCACCGACATTGGTGCTTTCATTGAGAGTTCCTCTGTGTCTTCGCTGCAAGGCTCGATGGCGCCTTCAATCGTCAACAACACGGTCCAGGGCGAGACTTTTCTCCCTAGACAGATCTTCGTGTTCGGCGGCTTCGCACTGCGGGCCAATTCACTTGGCCATCTGGAGCAGATCGATAGCTATGCCCCTGGCCACCGGGCCAGGTTCGAAAACTTAAATTACACGGCCGACGTTCGCGGAGACTTGATCTTCGATGGATTCGGGCCTACGCCAAGAGCACCGGACAGTCACGATGAGCACGGCTTAGACCTGCTATCGGACAATGTCCGGGATATCACTCCTGCAGTAGCCCCGGACCTCGATCCGGAGCAGACTGCGTGGCCCTCGGACGGGTGGATGGACCCCGCCCCGCAGGCCGCACACTCACTGGCGGTAGAGCCGAACATGGACCTAACTTCCAAGGAAGCCTGTGACTCCGGATCCCTGGATTGGTATCCGGTTGTGGGATCCAGCCCGCGCGCTCCCGAGTCCGCCGAGCCTGACTGGTCTCCGATAATGGAGTTTACCCCTGCGAATATCTTCCAGCACTCACCCTTCGGTGACATGCCGAACTCATTAAAGTCTCTCTCTTTGTCAGGAGACTCTGGGCCGAACTACGTCCGGCTTGAGTGGGAAGCAGGCGACGAAGGAATTCGCTGCCCACCCACCACCCACTTCATTGGCACGGTCGATGATTTAACCGACGTGTTTGACTCTGACTCCGGGGACATCGATGGTATGGACGACGATGCAGGAGAAGTACAGGAACCACCGCTCACAGGGCGGTGGACAACCACCTCCTCATACGATACATATATGGTGGATACTCCGAAGGAAACCAATGGTGATGAGGCAACAGAGGATAACCCCTCAGGGAGAAAAACAAAGCATGGGCGTTGTCGGCGCCGCTCCAAGCCCCGCCACAGCAATACCGGCCCAGGAGACGAAAACAATCCGAATGGCACTAAAGATGAATACAACCGTGATCAGCCTACCTTCAAACAGGCCGGACTGGCCACGGTGGGATACTTGGAGAGGGACAACTATACACCCCCCCCCCCCTCCGAGGATGAGGTAAGCCTCGAAAATGACGAATTCGGCGTGCTTGAAGATCCAGTGGAACAAGTTCGCTTCAAGCGGCGGCTCATGGCCACGGCAAGGAGTCTGCAAAGGAAGCAAGAGCAGCTTAAAGCTAACCAAGATTTGCTCGCGGATAGGTGGACCAAGATCCTGGCCGCCGAAAAATACGGACTCGATCGCCCCGACAAAGGGCACACGCGGCATAACCGGCTACCTCAACCTAAGCAGGAGAACCCAAGGCACACACCCCAACGTCCACACATCACTACGGTCCAAGACAGTAAGAAGGATACACGAAGAGGCACCTTCAAGCCTCGGCGCAACGGTCATAAACCTCAAGTCAGGGAAGCTGGTGCTAAGTCCAGCAACTCCCAGTCCGGTCAACGGACAAAGAACAACTCAAGCCTATCTGGCCCAAGCCACATACTCGATCAACCATGTGAAATTCACAGTACTCCTAGAAGGACGGCAAAGCATACCAATAGAGAATGTCGGATCCTCAAAACAAAGCGGCCGGTCGTGTGCCGGAAACAATGAGGGGAGGCGTCTAGTGAAGAGACCTCCCAGAGCACAAAAGTACAGCCGATCGCCCTCGATCACACGAACCACAACAATTTAATTGCCATGCCCCTAGACCTAGTAGTCCGGGGGCTCCATAACACATAAAGCCCCCACGGGTATGAAACCACAAATAACATCTTCTAAAGGATGCCTGGTGCAAAGGCCAAGTTTATTGGCCCACCACTCTAACGGTTGTTTTCGGATCACCAAAAAATGCCACGCCAAAGAATAATTCTTCGGCACCTTCCCCTCATACAGTAATTTACCGTATGCTAACGGGATGAACCATGTTGACTAGCTTCCACGTGATAAACCATTAGGCCAACACCGTGTGATATAATCACACTTATAGGCAAGGCCGAACCCCGCCCTTAGAGCAGAAACCATACAGCTGCCAGAGCAGCGATTCGTGCATGCCTATCAAAATTTTGATATGACAACCAACTATCCGGACACCCACTGAGGAGTCCGCGCTACTTCACGGCATAACAGCTGGGTTAACCAGGGTCTGATCAGGAACCCTCGGATCAACCGCAAGATGACGTTCAGATGTCTCCAGCCATCTGTCTTTGCAAACTAACTTTGACGCAGAACAGGATTGGCGACGTGGAATCTGCCCGGACACACAAGGGCAGGAACATGCATGTAGAAGGTAGTCCGGATTCACTTCGGATCTACTCACATTCCCCTCCAGTCCGGCCATCCGCCAAAAACACCTCTTTTCATAATCATAAATCGTACTCATATGCATATACATATCATACTACTACAATTCGTAGACTTAAATAACAATTACCGGCCGTCGTGTATCATCGACGCCTCTTGGCCAAAACGGCAGCCACGCCTCGTGTTACGCCCGGTTATGCCAGGGGCTTCACAGCACGACAATAAAGTCTGACAACCTTTTCGGTCTCTCGGCACCCCGAACTTATAACACTATATGCATCAGCTCCGAATCATGTCTTGGGTCATTGGTTGGGTTTGCCCGGCTCCCATGTTTTGGTACCTTACGTTCCGTCCCATCGGCTAAGGTAGTGCTGGGAGAACTACTGCGATTGTGTCCCGGATCTGCCGGACGAGCACCTCAGTAGAGAAAGCCGAAAACCGACTGTCATGATAAAGCAAGAGCTGGTCAGCTGTTCGAGAGGTTGAAAAATCCTTAAAGATTTATTCCGCATAACGCCATTATAAATGCAGAGTGCGACGGATCGGTCTGCCGATCAGGCGTCAATAGAGCCCCTAGTTCGGCATTCCGAACACTAGGGGCTGCGCCGACCATACTCAAATTCCTATGGCTAAGTGAGAGCGGTAAAGCCCTATAGTCCGACTGCCTGGTTCAGGGCGAAGAAACACCTCCTCAAAAGGACCCAGCTATGGGATAAAGAGTGTTCAGGTATGCCCCGAACACCCCCGTAATTCTTTCGCGGGGACAGAAGCCGACGACTGGCCAACTCTCAGAATTTACATACCCTAAACAGCCGCACAGGAAGAACATATGTTCAAACAAAACAGGTAATATGTAATAAAAGTGCCATTATACCATATTACACAGAGCGGCACGAATGCCCTCAGGGAAATATAATGTCTTTGGTACACTTATCCGCCGCAAGGCGGGCCCCCTTCAGTACACCTTCATAGTACAGCTCGGGCTTGCGGTGCTCCTTATCCTCCGGCGGTCCTTCAGTCATCAGCTTCTCCGCATCAAGCTTCCCCCAATGCACTTTTGCACGGGCGAACGCCATGCGCGCACCTTCTATACAGACTGATCGCTTGATAGCATCAAGCCGAGGACAGGCGCCCACAATCCGCTTCACGAGTCCGAAGTAACTGCTTGGAATTGGCTCCGCAGGCCACAGTCGGACAACCAAGTCCTTCATGGCTAGTTCGGCCGCCTGGTGCAGTTCGACCAGCTGCTTCAGCTTATCGATAAAAGACACTGGATAGTTCGGCGCCAAATACTGTGACCAGAAGTTCCTCTCCGCAGACTTCTTCTCCTCGGTCTGGTAGAATTGGGCGGCATCTGATATGTTGTGAGGCAGATCCGCAAACGCCCCTGTAAAAACAAGAATTCAGCTTGTCGCTTAGAGCTCTCCCCACTATCATGTAACATTGGCCATGAATACAACAGGCCTTACCAGCCGCAACTTTCTGGGCCTCCTGAATGTCCCGTACAGCACCTCGGGCTTCTTCCCGAGCATCTTCCGCGGCTTGGAGAGGTTGGGCGAGTTCGGATTCCTTCCCTACTAAGCTCTGCTCCAAGCCCTCGCCTTTCTTCACAGCCTCCTGGAGCTCCCGCGCAGCTGTGATGACGATGGCCTTGTGTTTTTCAGGAAGCGCCTGTTCGGTGGCAGCCTTCTCATGGGCATCAGCCAGAGCCTTCTTCAGTGCCTCATATTCGACACTAGCTCCTAGGGCATACAACACAAATACTTCTCAATAGGCACAATTACTCATTTGTGCCTAATGCAGGACAATGTTTCAACATACCTTGCTTGTCCTCCAATTGCTTCTTCACGCGGCCAAGTTCTTCCTCGGCCCGTTCCAGGCTCTGCTTCAGTTCGGACACTTCCGCCTTATGAGCGGCCATCTTCTCCGCAGAAGCCTGCTTTCATACAAAGGGGTATACGTCATCAACAAAGGCTCCTGCAAAAGCAGAGGATGTGATCCCCTGCCCGGCTATCCTTTTCGCCGGACAGTGTATCAGGGGCTACTACTCATATTATGACGACTCCTCAAAGATTTCTTAGAAAACATACCTCAAAGGCCTTTATAAGGCCAAGACATGACTCATTCAGCCCGCTTTCGGCAGACTGAATCTTTTCGATGACCGCACCCATGAGGGTCCGATGTTCATCGACGATAGACGCATTCTTTAACGCTGTCGATAGACCGCCTGGCAGCTCTGCGTGGGCAGAGGTTGCCAGCGGAGTAGGCAAGCCTTCCTCCGTCGAAGGTGGCTGCTCGCCCGATCCTGGAACCTTCGACGACTCCAGGACCTTATCCGGCTGTGGTCCGAACCCGAGGTCCCCCCATCGTCGACACGCCGTGGGGCCGCCACCTCCATGTGGCCGGCTCCAGAGATATGCCTCCCCTGGTCCGAGTCTCTTTGAGACGACACCTCGGTGTCGCGCCTGGACTTCGGGGAAGGAGCCTCCGGAGGCGTCTCGCTCGCCACAGCATCTGAGCTCAGCGAATCCTCCGATGAGGACTGTCCGGCACGAGACCTAGCCGGGCTGTGCGAGATATGGCGACAGTTAAAATTGTTGTACCCAAACGACTCTGGATGCATACACGCGTTCGGATTTCGGATACTTACGATTTTTCCAGGGGCTCGGCCCTGGGATCCCGCCCCGGGCTGTTATCGGCAGCCGTGGTGGATGCCGCTGGGTGGGAACCTCTCCCCCTCTTGGGCGATTCGGCCTCCAGAGATGGGGAAGCTGCCCTCTTCTTCCCACCTTCAGAGTGAGGCTCGTCCTCTTCTGCTTCCTCCTCTTCGCCTTCGGAAGAAGGAGCGTCGCTGGAGTCTTCGGATTTTGCGTCCGAAGCCTTGCAGCGACGGAGGCCACTCCGGGTCTTTTTGACCTTCTTGGAGGTCTCTTTCTTTGGTGCCTCGTAAGGCGCGGGGACCAGCATCTTCTTCAGAAGAGGTCCGGCCGGTTCCTCCGGCAGCGGGGCCGGACAATGTATCCGCTCCACCTTCTTTATCCATCCCTGGGGTCACGATGAAACACGATGAAAATGTCTCCCTCAGGACATGCCACTCAAAGCATGGATGGACAGAGCGTGGCTGTAACTTACCGGGCTTGCAGAATGGGATAATTGATACCCACGGTCCTCGGCGGAGCCCGGCCATGATTTGCCGGACTTGAAGAGCACCTTCCAGATATCCTTGTGGGAGGAATCATAGAGCTCCCGAAGGGTTTGGTGCTCGGTTGGGCCGAACTCCCACAAAGTGCAGGCTCGGCGCTAGCAAGGGAGAAGCACACAAACTAGCATCACCTGGACTACGTCGACGAGTTTGACGTCCTTGTCGACCATGCTCTGAACGCGCGTCTGGAGCAGTGACAGCTCATCGGACGAGGACTAGTTCGGGCCCTTCTCGGGCCAGGACGTGAGCCGCAGTGGGGCTCCGGATCTGAACTCAGGAGCTGCAACCCACTTTTTGCCGCGTGGTTTGGTGATATAGAACCACTGCTGCTGCCACTCCTTGACGGAGTCGTTGAAAGCGCCCTTCGGCCTAATGGCGTTGGGCATCTTGCTCACCATGGCGCCGCCGCACTCGGCGTGCTCGCCACTCACCACCTTGGGCTTCACATTGAAAAACTTCAGCCACTGGCCGAAGTGAGGCGAAATACGGAGAAAGGCCTCGCACACGACGATGAACGTCGAGATATTGAGGAAGGAATTGGGGGAAAGATCATGAAAATCAATTCCATAGTAATACATGACTCCACGAACAAATGGGTGAAGGGGAAACCCGAGCCTGCGGACAAAATGGGGGAGGAACACGACTCTCTCGTGAGACTCCGGAGTAGGGACGACCTGTCCCGCAGGTGGGAGACGGTGGCTGATCTTCTTGGCCAGGTACCCGGCTTCCCGGAGCTTCTTGATATCCTTCTCCTGGACGGTAGAGGCCATCCATCTGCCTCCTGCTCCGGATCCGGAAATCTTTGGAACACCTTTCTTCGACGGAAGAGAAGAATGCTTCGGCGTTAGGGCTCGAGCAGAAGGGAATGAGCTAGTGGAAGGAGAAGGCGTGGGTAAAGAGGAAGAGACCGTATCTCTTTATAGAGACGGTTAAAGCTTTTTGCGCCTCCCCACTTGCCTGGTGGAAACCGCTCACTTCCCACTCGCCGCAATTGGCGGTGCGGTTGGATTACCCATACCCGTATTGATGAGAATCCCGTGATAGGGGGACACGATCTCTGCTTCAACGAGACGTGTCAAGGAAACCGCCTCGCAATATGCGATGAGGCTGGTTGTGGGAAAACGGTTCGAACAATAACCCGACCGTAATAACATATCACGTCATCTAAAAAGTTGTCAGCTGAAATATCGTTCTCTCTACGGTGGTATGTGAAGATCATTTTGCAGATCCGGACACTGTCTACGTGTTCGATGGTTACTTCGGAGTATTCGGAGAAGGAACCTGCCTTGCAATGCCGAAGACAAGACTGCGCGCCGGACTCATCGTCATTGAAGCCTGGTTCAGGGGCTACTGAGGGAGTCCTTGATTAGGGGGTATCCGGACAGCCGGACTATATACATCGTCCGGACTATCGAAGTGTGAAGATACAAGACTCAATACTCCGTTCCATGTCCGGATGGGACTCTCCTTTGCGTGGAAGACAAGCTTGGCGATCCTGATATTGTGTTTCCTTCCTTGTAACCGACTCCATGTAAACCCTAGCCCTCTCCGGTGTCTATAAAAACCGGAGAGGTTAGTCCTTGGAAGGTCGATCATAATTACAATCATAATCATCATAGGCTAGCTCCTAGGGTTTAGCCTCTACGATCTCGTGGTAGATCTACTCTTGTACTACTCATATCGTCAATATTAATCAAGCAGGATGTAGGGTTTTACCTCCGTCGAGAGGGCCCGAACCTGGGTAAACATTGTGTCCCTTGCTTCCTGTTACCATCAGCCTAAGACGCACAGGTCGGGACCCCCTACCCGAGATCCGCCGGTTTTGACACCGACAGCTTCCAAAGCTTAACTTTCACTCCTACTTACAATATGTAGAGTATTTAACAAAAAACTACCACTTTCAACCAGCCCTAGGAAGAATCTATTGTAAAAAAAATAACAAAACATACCCAAAATTTCTTAATCCACGCCAAAAACTACTACCTAGTACTCCTACCGATTAGGTTCGTTTAAACCCATTTATGACAGGGTTGGCCCACACGTCCGTGCTGACGAGGCAGCTTAAACCAACACATTTTGTTTGACCGTTGACACGAGGGACCCACATCTGACCTTCTATCCTGTTATTCCCCCTCAAATCATTATTTTTCCTGAACATTACTTCAAACAACACTGATGCGTGTTCGTCGGTGGCGCCAGCAATGAGCGAGTTGCCCGCCGCTCCGCCAGACGGGCCGGACGCCGCGTTGGCCTCCGCACGGGTTGGCAGGCTGGCCCGAGCATGACTCACGAGCGAGCAAGCCGCCGCGCTGGCCTTCGCTCGAGCCAGATGGCTGGCCCGAGCGTGGCGCGCGCGAGCAAGCCGCCGCACTGCCGTGCCAATCTAGCTAGAAAACCTTGCAGACAAGCAGCTGGACAGAGCTATCTTGGCTAGCTAGCGGCCGCGAGCGCCGGACGGAGCTGGCATTCGGGCTGCCGCAACATGGGCTCCGCACCGCCGGCGGTTTTGACCTCGCCTTCTGCCGGCGGCGGTAGCTGCATCCCATGGCCGAGGATGACTAGGTGGACGGGCCGGAGGTAGGAGGTCACTCGAGGATTTTTGTTGGTAAGAGCATGTACAATGATTGATAAGGTAGTCTTATCTTATGTCCGCCACGTATGCAAGTGGTAGTAGTTTCTTGGCATTTTAGTGGTTTCTTGCATCATTAGGGGTTTCTTGTAAGGAACAATGTACGTACTACTAGCAACAAAAGGCGATTCTAGGTTGCGTTGTACTCCAAATAGTACTACTACTGGTCACGGGAGTGTATACCTCGTTTTGTGGGTTCGATCCCGGCCGAACGCACGGCAACCTTTTTTTTAGATAGTACTAATACACTTTGCTGCGAGCCAATATTTTACACGGGTAGTTTGAGTTTTGAAGTCGAACAGACGTGCGGCCCCACAATCTGGGTGCAGTGGACAGCCTAGCCACGTGAACGGGTTTTCCTTCCCAGCATCCCCTGGCTCGCGTGCTCGCCCTAGCCGCACCTTGCTTGCAGCTTCCTCATCAGCTAGTAGCATATTTAAACTAGCGCCTCCCAATTAAGCCCGAGGAGCCGGAAAAGCCTGGCGGGGCATTGGGAACAGTGCAATATGGCTCTGTACGTAAAGTGCTCTACTACTACTCTGTAGCTTGTGGCGTTGCACGCATGGACTTCACTCCATTATCGGCTCTACTATAAAATAAATTCCTCTTGATGTGTTTTTTTAAACGGAGGCAAAAGCTTTGCTTCATCTCATTCATAAAGAAGGAACTACTAACAAAGTTCGACGAGATCCATTACACCTCCACAAATGGAAGCGAAAAGCCTAGTCTCGCTATATCAAATAACTCAAATGTTCTGCCCCCGCAGTAACCGTCGCAGATAAACAGGCTGCTAGTGTGTGCGTGAGAGGAGCGGCTGAGTAGGCCAGCTACTCCTACGTGAGAGGAGCGGCTGAATATAGCACCGAGAGTACCCACTAGGACACCATGCAGGTGTACTTCCCCTGCATTGATAGTACAACGATGGTTCTAGAGAACAGTAGTACCCTCCACTTCCAACTGTAGGTCCTTGGCCCAGAGATTCTAGAGTTCAAAACTAGTGCACTATACTAGACTAGACTAGAAGTACAGTACATCGCACTACTAGTTGAGAAAAGTAGTACTGGTACTGCTACAGAACGAGTACGTACTCCTCCGTCACATAATGTAAGGCGTTTTTTGACACTAGTTGGCGTGTACAAAAAATGGCAAAAACATACCCAAAATTTCTTAATCCACGCCAAAAACTACTACCTAGTGCCAAAAATTTCTTACTACTGCTATTATTTACAGTATAATGCAATCCCATAACGTTCCATAATGCTAGTACTAGTAGTAAATAATAGCCTCACCCCTTCGCTGAGGAACGATCTACAGTACGAAGGGACGAGGCCCTGCGGTTACTACGCTCTTATCTCCTCCTCGCCAGTTCCCCTCCCCCCGAAGAGAAGGCAGTTCGTCGCTGCTCCCATGGATTCGCCAGGCGGTTCTCCTCCTCGTCGGGGCTGGGAGACCTTGGACGATGATCCTCTCGGAGAAATCGCACGCCGGTCCGACGTCCTCACCGCCGCAAGACTCGGTGCTTCCTGCACCAAATTTTTTTAAGACGCTGCTTAAACAGGCTTGGGAAAAGGCCATGCTTGTTGGTCTTCCATGCGTCCTCGAGGAGAAGGTTCTTCTATGGGACAATCCGTCGAACAGTCCACCGCTCCCTGGCCATGGTTGCACGTTGACTCCGCTAGATTTGCCGACGTTGAGAGGTAGTGGGATTTTGTCCGATGAGCAGGTCAGTAATGGAGTTTGATCATGTAGTACTTAGTTATTCCATTTTCATCCCGTAATTTCTCTGCTTCCCACTGTCTTATATATAGGCCTGCGTCGGTGCCAACGAAGATTGGTTTGCATACCTCTGGCCGGATACCACCATCATTTTGCACAACATCCACAGCAGTGTGGCCGTTCCAGTAGACCCCTTCTCCACCATTGGGATCGGCCTTCCGGACTGGCTGGGCTTGAATACGTATGATGATGCCTACATGAGAATGAAGAAGATAGCAATTGCGGACACGCCGACAAAGCGACGCGGCTACGACGATTACTATCTCATCGTGGTGTTCGACATAAGGATTCCCATCAATGCAAGACGCAGTAACGGCAGAGGCTGGCGCATGTTGGTGGCGGCAGATTTGTACCCCTACACGTTCGAAGACGCCGTGCGCCATCTAGGCCGCATCTTCGCGGTGACAAGCCAGGGGACTTTTTTCATCTGGTTGCCATCCTACGGTATGGGATATTACAAACGGTATGCACAAACCATCATTTGCATCCCTAACGGTACTCCATTATTTTGCAGGGACCAGTCATCCCCCGATCAAAATAAGATCGCCGATCCTGGATGTGCATTTGCATTCGCGGTCTAACCTGGAACCTTGTAGCCGACTTTGGCATATTTGGATCAACTAAATTAGTAGTCGTTACCCATGGTACCACTGATGTGCAACACGGTCACACAATCTACCACGATCGGACCGTCACCATCTACCCAGGTATTCCATTTTTTAACCCTCTCGCCTTCTCTTTCATTGTTGTACTAGTAGTATACTTAGTAGTACTAGTAGTATACTTAGTAGTACTAGTAGGAGTACTTTTTACCTTGGAGGACGCGTGTAACAAGCTAGGCCCTTGAAGACTTGAACCCACTAGCTGCCACCATTTTTGTTTTTCCATGTCTTACTATCTCATCCATGTAGCCAAGAGTACCTATATATAATAAGCCGATTATTTTACTTCCTCTATACCGGAGTAGTACTATTTGCTGCACAGTATTACTGACCGCCATATTTGAGCACAACATTATTATGCATGGACCTTGGCTATGTACGTCACCATGTGTCCAGATCTGGGATGCCGCGTGTACCAGATGAACGGCGCCGAGTTCGACCCCCGTGATGCTACGTGGGTGCCGATGAACACTCTTGGAGAGTACTCGCTTTTCATCGGGGACAGCTACCCCATTGTGAAGCGGATGCCACCTCCCGTGCACGACACGGAAGGCCTGCCGTTCATGAAGCATGGTTGTATCTTCATTGTGCACCGCCGGATGAACGACATGCTGGGACACGCTATCCCTGATTTATGCCGCTTCAGCTTGGATGAGTCTCCATCGTGTGGAACCGGACTAGAAAGCTGCGACAATGATTCCCGTTGCCCACCGCTATGGATCGTGCCATCCATGAAGAACACCTGGGACTGGAACCTGGAGGAGGACATGCATGTAGCCCATCTATAACGTGTAAGTGGAGTACGGTAATTGTGAACGGTAGCGCTGTGAATATATGTAGACTAGTCGTGCACAAATTTATCACATGAATTGGAGATGAACTTGTGTGGCATACTGCTTTAGAATTTATTACTAGTAAATTTGTTATGTGTACGTGCAACTTGTGTGGTTGTTGCACGGGCTCCAACACGCTCTTTGAGAAAAAAGGTGGCACATCTTTGGATATACGTGACGTGGCAGCATCATACAGTAGCATCGTTCGCTATAGTTGTAGTACACTCCTACTATGACGACAACTCCTATAAAACCTTGCGATTGGCTCTTTGCCTCTTCGGGAGGTTCAACAGTTCATACTCGTGTGAACCTTGCACTTGGCTCTTCGCCTCTTCGGAAGGTCCAACAATGATGATACTACAGTACAATATGCTTCTGGCAATCTGACACCGATTGAATTGCTGCACATCCACCGCGAGGGCGAGGGAGAGGGAGAGGGATAGGGAGCTGTAGTCAAAACCCTCTCCTCGTCCTGCGAACCACCGCGCGCGTGGGCGAGGGAGAGGCGTAGTAAGCAAGCTTCTCCTTGTTCGGCGAGTTGACGGGACACATCAAAGGAGTACTAGCACTAGTAGTAGTCCATACCGCGTCCTTTCCGATTAATATGGCTTTATTTGAAACGAGAAAAATACACTGGCGGTCAACGTATGTAACAATACGCTCTTTACGGTCACTATATATAGTTTTGCGGCGATTATACGATCACTAGCTCATCGTAGAGCACCGTATTGCACCCTACTGACCGGCCACATAGTCGACGTGGCACTTTGTTGACTGGTTAAATTGTCACCTGGTTTCTGGGTCCCACCTATCAGTTGGCAGAGCAAAGAAATCAGTTAAACAAAGCTTTACGCAGGCGCGACACGAGTCCAACCCTTGCGTGCGAACCGCCCTGGCTGTGTATGTGAGTGCATGCACGTGTCCTCCCTCGGTCTTCCAACAAAGAGTGTACATCGGCTACAAAACAAAGAGTGTGGTACATAATGTACATCTACACTTCCAATGCATTTAGCCTTTAATCTAAATCGATATTGATTGACTAATGCACCAACTTGTGCTGTAGGTATAGGCTACATGTCTATCCTTAATTACAGCATGCAACGGCCTTCATTTAATCTTCTTATCTCAATGGTCGCATGCACACATAATTCTGCTACTTTTGGGTGTTAATTATGCCCTGGTCAATGTGTAAATCTCTAAATGTACAGTCTTTTCGTGGACGTAGGGAGTAGGTTGAGCACTTGAGCGTGAGCGTGTGTGTTGCGTCGTGTGTTGTGTGCCGCATGGGTGCGTGAGTGTCGCGTGCGTCCATGTGTACATGAGTGTTGCATGTTGCGTGCATGCATGCATGCATGGGGCTTACTCCCTGCCATTGACATTCATATTTCAAGCTTCCTCTGTTCCCTCCATATGGTGATACTCCCTCTGTTCCCAAATAGTACGGAGTAAAAGCCTCCCTCTGTTCCCAAATACGGAGTATTTGTCTTTCTACAGATTTCAACAAGTGACTAGGTACGGAGAAAAACGAGTGAAGTGAGCGTAGAGGCATAGGGATACTGTAGAAAGGAAGTCCTCGCGATCCATTATTCCCCATCTCGGTCAGAGAGAACTATTCAACTAGTCTTCGCAGTGAAGTGAAAATACACGCTGCAGCAGATGGGACACGTAATTAATAAGCTGAACCAGCGTGTTGTTGTTACTAAATCAGCCTTACCCAGTACTGCCATCATGTTTGCCAGTAGAGGACACTTCCGCAAATACGCCTATGCACCTATGTCCTCCATTAACTTACATATGGGCCCTCTTGTGGTAGACCCACATGTCATCAGTGTAACTATTTACACTCCGAAGGACGGTATATCCTGGTAGTAGTACTAGTAGAATTGAGATTTAATGCACTTTCTTCCCCATCTTCCACTCTTCTTCCTCCTCTCTTCTTCTTCCTCCTCTCTTCCCCATCATCGGCCGCACACCATTTACCCCCGCTCACTGCTCGCCCGCCCGCGCCATCTTCCTTGGTAGCTCGCGCGTACCATATCCCACCGCTCACTGCTCGGCCACACGAGGAGAAGCTTCTTTGCTTGCCCGCCCGAATCCACTTCCCTGCTGGCTCGCAGGCACCGAAAACCCCAATGGCAGAACCGACTGACACGCGGAGCCGCGATTGGAATTCCCTCCCCGATGTTCTCTTGGAGCAGATCTGTAGTCGTATGGACCTACTCAGCACCGTCTGTCTGGCCGCATGCTCGGTGTCTTTGTACCGTCTATTCGTCTGCAACCGGCCGACTCTTTTCAAGACACCCTGCTTGCTGATGGCCCGATCCTCGCAGGTGGCCCAGACACCGACTTGACGATCCTACGGAGGTTGTCGTGGTGCCCCTCTACATGCTACCACTACCTGTCCACCTGTGCTTCATGCGCGGCCACTACTGAGCGGGCATGAAGGCCAACTGGATCGTCCTCATCCACCACACCGGTAGTCTGTGGCATCTCATGGATATCTACACCCAGCGAGAGATCACCCTTCCATCATTGGATACCGCTGACATCGAGCCTCGCGGCCCGCCGGACACTCCTGCCTACTACGCACGAGACGCGTCAAGCTTTTGGTCAACCTCTGTTTGCAGAAAGTTGTAATCTGCGAAGTGCCCACACCATCAGAAGACTACATGGATTACAAGCTCATTGCCTTGTTCAACATGGGATTAGTCTATCTGGAATCCGGTCTCCATACATGGTTTTGGCTCATCATCAATCCTGTTGAGGCAACATTTCTGTCTGATGCTATAGTGCATGATGGCATCGTTTACGCGGTCGACGCACAGATTGGCTGCCTATACTGGTGGAATCTATCGTCGTGTAATTGTTCTATCTCATCTCATCTTCACTTTATGAATACGACTGCCTGTTCATTTGTTACAAATTTAGAATGCATAGCATGTCTATAACCACATCATTGCTATGTGTTCCTCTCATTTCCTAGATTTTTATGACCACACATGTTATTGTTAGAGTTGATATGAGAACAATTGGCATCTAATGATTGTTAGAATACATATTATGAGCATAACATCATGATTGCTATATGTTACTCTCGTTTACAAGATTTTTATAACGACGCATGTTATTTCTTAGAGTTGATATGAGAACAGTAGTAGTAAGTGCTATGGTAGAATATGAGTAGGCGCTGTCATAGCTGTTTTCCTCTCATTGTTACATGATGTTTGAACCATGACATATTGCTAGAATATGAAAGCCATTGGCTTATTTTTTAAAACTCTGGGTATGATTATGACCACGGCATTGCAAGTCTCTGTCTTTGATATGTGTCACTGTTATAATAATATTAATTCCACACATACTCCGAACATGATTGTTTATTTTTGTCCTTTTGGTCTCCAATTTGATTCCAGGACCTGGATTCATACCAGCCGATGGGTGGTGGTTTATCGCTCGTTCAGCTGACGGCGGTCATTTGATGCTCATTCTCACGTACCAAATTGACTAAACCATTACATGAAACCACATGCAGTACAATGCGTGGGGCGTTCGTGACATTGATGGCTATGGCTGCTTCGTGATCGGGAAAGATCCCAGCTCCGTTGTGCCAGGTTTTATTCAACTGGAGGCGGGTTTACAGCCTCGGCAACCACTCCTTGTTCCTCGGGCTCAATTATCCGATCATCCAACCAATCATCGATCATATCACCAGCGATGATTACTATGCTATGCAACTTCCATTCGCGAGGGGGGGCTGTGTTTACACATCATACCATGGGTTTCATGAATCACCATAACCGGAGATTCGTTGACACAACTTGTTGCCAGGTAATCTTCAGTGTGTGAAAGGCATCAAGCTTCCATGCGATGGATGGCTTTTGCAAACCCGACATGCGGCGATGTGGTTCATGCCAACAGCAAATATGCACAACTTGATTCGTGCTGATATCTAGACTGAGCCATGTATTATGCTGCTGTAGCACGACCCTCTTTTGTTGGATATTATGTATTGTTGTTAGTTTGAAGCACTCCTCTGGTTTGAAGGATAGATACCTTCCTGGGATCAAGTGCATCCTAACTCAACTGCGTAGGATGTACTGATAATGATGATGGAGATGCTGTGCAG
>LR880969.1:740283278-740295202 GCA_904067115.1 Aegilops sharonensis
TTTATTGTGGCATGAATGTTCAGATCCAAATGATTCAAAATAAAAGTTCATATTGACATAAAAACAATAATACTTCAAGCATACTAACAAAGCAATCATGTCTTCTCAAAATAACATGTCTAAAGAAAGCTATCCCTACAAAATCATATAGTCTGGCTATGCTCTATCTTCATACACAAAGTATTTAATCATGCACAACCCCGATGACAAGCCAAGCAATTGTTTCATACTTTAGTATTCTCAAACTTTTTCAACTTTCACGCAATACACGAGCGTGAGCCATGGACATAGCACTATATGTGGATTAGAATGGTGGTTGTGGAGAAGACAAAAAAGGAGAAGATAGTCTCACATCAACTAGGCTATCAACGGGCTATGGAGATGCCCATTAATATATATCAATGTGAGTGAGTAGGGATTGCCATGCAACGAATGCACTAGAGCTATAAATGTATGAAAGCTCAACAAAAGAAACTAAGTGGGTGTGCATCCAACTCGCTTGCTCACAAAGACCTAGGGCATTTTGAGGAAGCCCATGATTGGAATATACAAGCCAAGTTCTATAATGAAAAATTCCCAGTAGTATATGAAAGTGACATCATAGGAGAATCTCTATCATGAAGATCATGGTGCTACGTTGAAGCACAAGTGTGGTAAAAGGATAGTAGCGTTGCCCCTTCTCTCTTTTTCTCTCATTTTTTTATTTTCTTTTTTTTATTTCTTATTTTTTTCTTTCTCTCTTTTTTTATTTGGCCTTTCTCTTTTTTTTTCATTTGACCTTTCTCTTTTTTTTATTAAGTCCGAAGTCTCATCCCGACTTGTGGGGGAATCATAGTTTCCATCATCCTTTCCTCACTTTGGACAATGCTCTAATAATGAAGATCATCACACTTTTATTTACTTACAACTCAAGATTACAACTCGATACTTAGAAATAAATATGACTCTATATGAATGCCTCCGGTGGTGTACCAGGATATGCAATGAATCAAGAGTGACATGTATGAAAGAATTATGAAGGTGGCTTTGCCACAAATACGATGTCAACTACATGATCATGCAAAGAGCAATATGACAATGATGATGCGTGTCATAGTAAACGGAACGGTGGAAAGTTGCATGGCAATATATCTCGGAATGGCTATGGAAACGCCATAATAGGTAGGTACGGCGGCTGTTTTGAGGAAGGTATATGGTGGGTGTATGGTACCGGCGAAAGCTGCGTGGCACAAGAGAGGCTAGCAATGGTGGAAAGATAAAAGTGCGTATAATCCATGGACTCAACATTAGTCATAAAGAACTCATATACTTATCCCAAAAATCTACAAGTCATTGAAAACAAAGTACTACGCGCATGCTCCTAGGGGATAGATTGGTAGGAAAAGACCATCGCTCGTCCCCGACCGCCACTCATAAGGAAGACAATCAATAAATAAATTATGCTCCAACTTCATCACAAAGCGGTTCACCTACGTGCATGCTACTGGAATCACAAACTATAACACAAGTATTCCTCAAATTCATAATTACTCCACTAGCATGACTCTAATATCACCATCCTCATATCTCAAAACAATTATCAAGCATCAAATTGATCATAGCATCCAATTCACTTTCTATGTTAGTTTTTATTATACCCAACTTGGATGCCCATCATTCTAGGACCAATTTTATAACCATAGCAAATACCATGCTTTTCTAAAAGACTCTCAAAATAATATAAGTGAAGCATGAGAGATCAACAATTTCTGCAAAATAAAACCACCGTCGTGCTCTAAAAGATATAAGTGAAGCACTAGAGCAAAAATTATCTAGCTCAAAAGATATAAGTGAAGCACATAGAGTATTCTAATAAATTCCAAATCAAGTGTGTCTCTCTCAAAAGATGTGTACAAAAAGCATGATTGTGGTAATCTAAAAAGCAAAGACTCATGTCATACAATACGCTCCAAGCAAAACACATATCATGTGGCGAATAAAAATATAGCTCCAAGTAAAGTTACCGATAGACGAAGACGAAAGACGGGATGCCTTCCGTGGCATCCCCAAGCTTAGGCTTTTGTTTGTCCTTGAATATATTTGGGTGCCATGGGCATCCCCAATATTACGATCTTGCCACTCCTTATTCCATAGTCCATCAAATCTTTACCCAAAACTTGAAAACTTCACAAGACTAAACTCAACAGGAAATCTCATAAGCTCCGTTAGTGCAAGAAAGAAAATCCACCACACAAGGTATTGTAACGAACTCATTCTTTATTTATATTGGTGTTAAACCTACTCTATTCCAACTTCTCTATGGTTCATACCCCCCGATACTAGCCATAGATGCATCAAAATAAGCAAACAACACACAAAAACCAGAATCTGTCAAGAACAGAACAGTCTATAGCAATCTGTAACTTCAGAATACTTCTGAAACTCTAAAAATCCTACCAAAATAAGAAGTCCTGGGAAATTTGTCTATTGATCTACTGCAAAAAGAATCAACGAAAAATCACGTTTTGTGATTTATTAAAATTATTCTTGTGCGTGCAAAAGTTTCTGTTTATCAGCAGAATCAAATTAACTATCACCGTAGGTTATCCTATAGGTTCTACTTGGCACAAACACTAATTAAAACATAAAACCACCTCTAGAAAGAGACTAGATGAAGTATTTATTACTAAACAGAAGCAAAAAGCAAGAAACAAAAATAAAATTGGGTTGCCTCCCAACAAGCGCTATCGTTTAACGTCCCTAGCTAGGCATAAAAGCGAGGATGATCTAAGTATTGCCATCTTTGGCATTCAATTCATAAGAAGCTCGCATGATAGATTCATAAGGTAATTTGACTTTCTTTCTTGGAAAGTGTTCCGTTCCTTTCCTTAATTGAAATTGGAATCTAATATTCCCTTCCTTCATATCAATAATTGCACCAATCGTTATAAGGAAAGGTCTACCAAGAATAATAGGACATGAAAGATTGCAATATATATCAAGAACGATAAAATCTACGGGCACATAATTCCTATTTTCAATAATAAGTACATCATTTATCCTTCCCATAGGTTTCTTAATGGTGGAATTCGCAAGGTGCAAGTTTAAAGAACAATCATCAAAATCATGGAAACCTAGCACATCACATAAAGTTTTTGGAATTGTGGAAACACTAGCACCCAAATCACACAAAGCATAGCATTCATGATCTTTAATTTTAATTTTTGTAGTAGGTTCCCACTCATCATAAAGTTTTCTAGGTATAGAAACTTCCAATTCAAGTTTATCCTCAAAAGATTGCATCAAAGCATCAACAATATGTTTGGTAAAAGCTTTATTTTGACTATAAGCATGAGGAGGATTCAACACGGATTGCAACAAGGAAATACAATCTATTAAAGAACAATTATCATAATTAAATTCCTTGAAATCCATAATAGTGGGTTCATTGTTATGTAAAGTTTTGACCTCTCCAATCCCACTTTTACCAATTTTAGCATCAAGATCTAGAAACTCCAAATCATTGGGACGCCTTTTAACTAAAGTTGACTCATCTCCAGTCCCATCATTATCAGTATTGATATTGCAAAACAAAGATTTAATAGGGGACACATCAATAACTATTAGATCCTCATCATTATTTTCATGGAAACTAGAAGAACACACTTTTATAAAGCAATCTTTCTTAGCACGCATCCTAGCGGTTCTTTCTTTGCACTCATCAATGGAAATTATCATGGCTTTGAGAGACTCATTGATATCATGCTTAGGTGGAATAGATCTAAGTTTCCAAGAATCAACATCAAGAGAAAGTCTATCAACGTTCCTAGCCAATTCATCAACTTTAAGCAATTTTTCTTCAAGCAAAGCATTGATATTCTTTTGAGAGATCAAAAATTCTTTAACACTATTATGAAAATCAGAGGGAATCTTATTAAAATTTCCATAAGAGTTGTTGTAGGAATTACCATAATTATTAGAGGAATTACTAGGAAACGGCCTAGGATTAAAGTTTCCTCTATACGCGTTGTTACCAAAATTATTCCTACCAACAAAATTCACATCCATAGATTCATTATTATTATCAATCAAAGTAGACAAAGGCATATCATTAGGATCAATAGGAGCACTCTTAGTAGCAAATAATTTCATAAGTTCATCCATCTTTCCACTCAAAACATTAATCTCTTCTATAGCATGCACTTTTTTACTAGTAGATCTTTCGGTGTGCCATTGAGAATAATTAACCATAATATTATCAAGGACTTTAGTAGCTTCTCCTAAAGTGATTTCCATGAAAGTGCCTCCCACGGCCGAATCTAAAATATTTCTAGAAGCAAAATTCAATCCGGCATAAGAATCGTGTCCAGCTCTGCAAAACAAGTTCCACAAACAACCGTTGAGAGCACAATATTTATGAGTCCAATCCGATGACAATTTTGGTAGCACGACATTACGTCATTACCCGGCCATTATTTTGAATCATTTTCTAGCCTGCCACTACATGTTTTGGGAGGCGGTTTTTATTGGCACGTCTTGTCAAAGCAGAGATCGTGTCCCCTTATTACGGGATTTTCATCAACACGGGCGTGGGTAACCCAACCGTTCTTTTTGGCATAATTCCTCGAGAATAGGCATGTTTTAAGGCCACGGAGGGGACGCTTGATATTCGTCGCCTTTATAAAGGGGTTAAGGCATGTCCTCTTTCTTCCACGCTAGTTCCTCCCTCTACCTCCCACCAACACTCAAGGGTCAATGCAGTCGCTTCGAGCTTCCAGCCATGTCCGGACCCAGCCTTCAAGGCTGGTGGATGGCCTCTTCTGTCACAGAGGAAGATATCTCAAAGCTCAGGGAGGCAAGATACTTGACTGCGGAAATTTACCACAGGCTTCCTGCTCCAAGGCAGGTTATTCTTACTCCCACATCCGATGAGAGGGTCGTGTTTATCTCTCACTTCCTCCGAGGGCTTGGGTTTGCTCTCCATCTCTTCGTTCGAGGGGTCATGTTTTATATGGGCTAGATTTCCACGATCTAGCCCCGGACTCATTCCTCCACATCTCGACATTCATCACCACGTGCGAGGCCTTCCTCCGTATTTCCCCACACTTCGGCTTATGGCTTAAGACCTTTAGTGTGAAACCGAAGGTAATCAACGGGAAACAAACGGAGTGTGGAGGCGCTTCAATAAGCAAACTTACCAATTCTTCTTGGCCGAAGGGCTCCTTCGCAGAAACTTCTGACTTATGGCAACAAATTGGTTTTACATCACCAAAGCGGTAGAAAGCGGCAGCCACACCTGCGTTTTGGTCTGGCCCTTTGAGGGAGTCCTGGACTAAGGGGTCCTCGGGCGTCCGGCCTCTTAGACATGGGCCAGACTGATGGGCTGTGAAGATACGAAGGCCGAAGACCTTCTACGTGTCCGGATGGGACTCTCCTTGGCGTGGAAAGCAAGCTTGGCGATTAATCATGTAGATTCCTTTTTATGTAACCGACTCCTTGTAACCCAAGATCTCCCCGATGTCTGTATAAACCGGAGAGTGTAATCCGGATAGGCGGATACTCATTACCATAGCCATAGGCTAGCTACTAGGGTTTAGCCATTACGATCTCGTGGTAGATCAACTCTTGTAACACTCATATTCATCAAGATCAATCAAGCAGGAAGTAGGGTATTACCTCCATAGAGAGGGCTCGAACCTGGGTAAACATCGTGTCCCCTGTCTCCTGTTACCATCGACCATAGACGCATAGTTCAGGACCCCCTACCCGAGATCCGCCGGTTTTGACACCGACATTGGTGCTTTCATTGAGAGTTCCACTGTGCCGTCGGCAACGGGCTCGATGGCCCCTTCGATCGTCTATAATGACGTTGTCCAGCGAGAAACCTTCCTCCCTGGACATATCTTCGTATTCGGTGGCTTCGTACTGCGCGCCAACTCGCTTGGCCATCTGGAGCAGATCGATAGCTACGTCGCGAACATCCGTGGAGACTCGATCTGCGACGGGTTTGAAACCGTGGCAACCGCTCCCCTTCGCCCCGATAATCATGGCTTAAACCTGCCATCGGGCCGCATCCAGGAGATAGCTCCTGTAATAACTTTGGCCTTAGATCTGGAGCAGATCGTGCCATCCGAAGATGGGAAGCTCAGCCCCATCACGGAGGTTGCCGATTCCGCGGCGTTGGAGCCGCGCACAGATTCCACTTCATATGGTATCTGCATTAACGGAACCCCGGACTTGTCTCCGGCAATAAGTTCCGAACCCTGCGAGTCCGCGGACACCAAACTTGATCGATTATCGATCCTTAAGTTCTGCGCTGCAGACGTCTTTCAGCACTCACCTTTGAGCGATGTGCTAAACTCTTTTAAAAACCTGTCCTTTGCAGGGAACTCACAGCCGAACTATGTCAGGTTCGGGGAAGGGGCTAAGGAGGAAGAATTTTGTTTCCCACGCACCACCCACTTCATAGCCAGCATCGATGGCTTAACCAACGTGCTTGACTACGGTTCCAAAGACATCGACGGTATGGACGACGATGCCGATCAGGAGCAGGGCCAGAACCCGCCATTTACTGGACGTTGGAGGACCACTTCCTCATATGATGTCTACACGTTAGACATGCTGAAAAATAATGGTGGCGATGACAGGGAAAGTCCAGCAAAGGAGGATCCGCCTAAAACACATCCAAAGCAGCGGCATCAGCGGCGCCGCTCTAAATCCTGCCGCAGCAGGGACTGCAATACCGGCACAGAAGAAGACAACACTCCGGATGGCGCCGAAGAAACAGAAGAACCCGATGAGCAAACCGTCGAACGAGACAATCGGGAGCCAGGGCAAGTCAACCCTGACGAACAGGCCACAGAGGAAAACTCGGAGGACGATAGTTACCATCCGCCCTCCAAAGAAAAGACGAGCCTCGGCAACGAATACTTCATCATGCCGGAGGACCCTCTGGAGCAGGAGCACTTTAAGCTTCAACTCATAGCCACTGCGAGGAGCCTGAAGAAGAAACAGCAGCAACTTCAAGTTGAACAAGATCTGCTCGTCGACAGATGGACTGACGTCCTGACAGCTGAAGAATACGGTCTTAAGAGCTACCTATTCGGACGTGACAAACCTAACCACGCCCGAGCCGAATGCTGCAGACGGACTCCATCAGAGCTACGTTGCGATGCGGCCAGATATAGAGGCGCCGCACACCCTTTCTGCTTCACGGATGAAGTACTAGATCATGAATTCCCCGAGGGGTTTAAGCCCGTCAATATTGAATCATATGACGGCACAACCGATCCCGCAGTATGGATCGAGGATTTTATTCTCCATATCCACATGGCCCACGGAGATGATCTCCACGCCATCAAATACCTCCCACTAAAGCTCAAAGGACCAGCTCGGCACTGGCTTAACAGCCTGCCTGGAGATTCCATCGGCAGCTGGGAGGACTTGGAAGAAGCCTTCCTGGACAACTTCCAGGGTACATATGTCCAGCCACCAGACGTCGATGACTTAAGCCATATAGTTCAACAACCTGGAGAATCAGCCAGGAAGTTTTGGACTAGGTTCCTAACTAAAAAGAACAAAATCGTCGACTGTCCGGATGCCGAAGCCCTAGCGGCCTTTAAACATAGCATCCGTGACGAAAGGCTCGCCCGCCACCTGGACCAAGAAAAACCAAAATCTGTGGCAACCATCACGGCACTCATGACCCGCTTTTGCGTGGGTGAGGATAGTTGGCTGGCTCGCAGCAAAAATATAGCTAGCAAGGCAGACCCCTTCGAGGTCAAAGGCAGCAGCAGCAGGCTCCGACGTAACGGGCATAAACGCCGAAACAACAGCGACAACACCGATGACCCTGCAGTCAATGCCGGATTCAGTGGCTCCAAGTCCGGCCAGCGGAAGAAGACGTATAAAAGGAACAATCAGGGACCGTCCAGCTTAGACCGCATACTTGATCGTTCGTGCCAGATACATGGCACCCCAGATAAGCCAGCCAACCACACCAATAGGGATTATTGGGTTTTTAAACAGGCCGGCAAGCTAAACGCAGAAAACAAGGTAAAGGGATCACAAAGCGATGACGATGGCGAAGAGCCCCGGCAACCGAACACAGGGGGACAAAAGAAGTCCCCTCCCCCCCCCCCCACATCAAAACGGTGAACATGATATACGCTACACACATCCCCAAAAGGGAGCGCAAGCGCGCACTCAGGGACGTCTATGCGGTAGAGCCAGTCGCCCCAAAATTTAATCTGTGGTCGTCATGCCCGATCACCTTTGATCGTCGAGATCATCCAACTATTATTCATCATGGCGGTTCAGCCGCACTGGTCCTCGATCCGATCATCGATGGATTCCACCTGAGACGTGTCCTTGTGGATGGCGGTAGCAGCCTCAATCGGCTCTATCAGGAGGTGGTCTTTGGATCCCTGGAAAACTTCCGTAGCGAAGAACTTATCATCGATATCGTCCCCTTTCGCAGCGGCAATCATGCCCTGCTCGGACGAACTTCGTTTTCTTGATTCAACGCGGTGCCACATTATGCTTATCTTGAGCTCAGGATACCCGGTCCACGCGGCATTATAACAGTCAATGGAAATACAGAACGTTCTCTCCATACAGAAGAACACACCGCCGCCCTAGCAGCAAAGGTACAGAGCGGCCTTCTCAAGCAGAATTGGAATCCGGCTGCCGAGCCCCTGGACACCATTAAAAGAGTCTGAGCTACGCTGCAGGAGGACAGCCCGGCTCGTCATGAGCTGGACTAGCAATCCGGCCTCCGTCCTGGTCCCGATCACATAGTGGCGCTAGTACTACGTGTACATAATTACGCGCTCAAGATCCCATGGGCATCGACGGAGGCATACTTGTGGTCCACAATACGGCTCGACCAACCCGGGACTCACACATACCTTCACCTTTTTTCTTCTTTTTTTGTTTCAGGTTCCTTTTCCCGTGGGCCTGATCACCGGTCCTTTTGAAGGATCGACGTACAAAGGCGGCAAGTAGCATAGGTGTGTAGGGTAACCTCTATATGTTCTTCTTGACATTATTTCTATTTATTTCTCAGGACCCACTGTCGGTGTCAAAACCGGCGGATCTCGGGTAGGGGGTCCTGAACAGTGCATCTAAGGCTAATGGTAACAGGAGGCGGGGGACACGATGTTTACCCAGGTTCGGGCCCTCTCGATGGAGGTAATACCCTACTTCCTGCTTGATTGATCTTGATGATATGAGTATTACAAGAGTTTATCTATGATGTCAACTACACAACCTTCTTCTTGTAGACGTTGTTGGGCCTGCAAGTGCACAGGTTTGTAGGACAGTAGCAAATTTCCCTCAAGTGGATGACCTAAGGTTTATCAATCAGTAGGAGGGGTAGGATGAAGATGGTCTCTCTCAAACAACCCTGCAACCAAATAACAAAGAGTCTCTTGTGTCCCCAACACACCCAATACAATAGTAAATTGTATGGGTGCACTAGTTCGGCGAAGAGATGGTGATACAAGTGCAATATGGATGGTAGATAAAGGTATTTGTAATCTGAAAATATAAAAACAGCAAGGTAACTAATGATAAAAGTGAGCGTAAACGGTATTGCAATGATAGGAAACACGGCCTATGGTTCATACTTTCACTAGTGCAAGTTCTCTCAACAATAATAACATAGATAGATCATATAACAATCCCTCAACATGCAACAAAGAGTCACTCCAAAGCCACTAATAGCGGAGAACAAACGTAGAGATTATGGTAGGGTACGAAACCACCTCAAAGTTATTCTTTCGGATCGATCTAATAAAGAGTTTGTACTAGAATAACACCTTAAGACACAAAACAACCAAAACCCTAATGTCACCTAGATACTCCATTGTCACCTCAAGTGTCCGTGGGCATGATTATACGATATGCATCACACAATCTTAGATTCATCCAACCAACATAAAAGTACTTCAAAGAGTGCCCCAAAGTTTCTACCAGAGAGTCAAGAACGTGTGCCAACCCCTATGCATAGGTTCATGGGCGGAACCCGCAAGTTGGTCACCAAAACATAGATCAAGAGGCACATGATATCCCATTGTCACCACAGATAAGCACGGCAAGAAATACATCAAGTGTTCTCATAAAAGACTCAATCTGATAAGATAACTTCAAAGGGGAAACTCAATTCAGCACAAGAGAGTAGAGGGGTAGAAACATCATAAGATCCAACTACAATAGCAAAGCTCGGGATACATCAAGATCGTGCCATAGAGGGAACACGAGAGGGAACACGAGAGGGAACTTGAGAGAGAGAGAGAGAGAGAGAGAGAGAGAGAGAGATCAAACACATAGCTACTGGTACATACCCTCAGCCCCGAGGGTAAACTACTCCCTCCTCATCATGGATAGCATCGGGATGATGAAGATGGCCACCGGTGATGGGTTCCCCCCTCCGGCAGGGCACCGGAATGGGCTCCCGAGAGGTTTTTGGTGGCTACCGAGGCTTGCGGCGGCGGAACTCCCGATCTATGTTCTGTTCTAGAAGTTTTAGGGTACGTAGGTATATATGCGTGAAAGGAGTACGTCGGTGGAGCTACAGGGGCCCCACGAGGCAGGGGGGCGCGCCCTAGGGGGGTGGGCGCGCCCCCCACCCTTGTGAGCACCTCCCGTATCTTCTGACGTGGGGTCCAAGTCCATCAGGTGGGTTTCCTTCCAAAAATAACTTCTCCAGTTGATTTCGTTCCGTTTCGACTCCGTTTGATATTCCTTTTCCTCGAAACACTGAAATAGGCATAAAACAACAAATCTGGGCTGGGCCTCCGGTTAATAGGTTAGTCCCAAAAATAATATAAAAGTGGATAATAAAGCCCAATATTGCCCAAAATAGTAGATAATATAGCATGGAGCAATCAAAAATTATAGTTACGTTGGAGACGTATCAAGCATCCCCAAGCTTAATTCCTGCTCGTCCTCGAGTAGGTAAATGATAAAAACAGAATTTTTGATGTGGAATGCTACCTAGCATGATTCTCAAAGTAATTTTATATATTGTGGCATGAATGTTCAGATCCAAATGATTCAAAATAAAAGTTCATATTGATAAAAGAAATAGTAACACTACAAGCATACTAATCAAAGTAATCATGTCTTCTCAAAATAACATGGCAAAAGAAAGTTCATCCCTACATAATCATATAGTTAGGCTATGCTTCATTTTCGTCACACAAAGATGTTCCCAACTTCTATACCCCCGATGACAAGCCAAGCAATTGTTTCGTACTTAAATAATCTCAAACTTTTTCAACCTTCACGCAATACATGAGCGTGAGCCATGGATAAAGCACCATGGGTGGAATAGGATATGATGATGGGGATTGTGTGGAGAAGACAAAAAAAAGGAGAAAGTCTCATATTGATGAGGATAATCAATAAGCTATGGAGATGCCCATCAATTGATGTGAACATGAGGAGTAGGTATTGCCATGCAACGGATGCACTAGAGCTATAAATGAATGCTCAACAAAAGAAAACTAGTGGGTGTGCATCCAACTTGCTTGCTCACGAAGACCTAGGGCATTTGAGGAAGCCCATCGTAGGAATATACAAGCCAAGTTCTATAATGAAAAATTCCCACTAGTATGAAAAGACAACTTATGAGACTCACTACATGAAAAACATGGTGCTACTTTGAAGCACAATATATGAGACTCACTACATGAAGGACAAGGTGCTACTTTGAACCACAAGTGTGAAAAAAGAGATAGTAGCATTGCCCCTTTTTTATTTATTTTATTTTTTCCCTTTTTTTGGGCCTTCTTTTTTTTTCTTTTTGTCCTTTCTCTTTTTTTTGTTTGGGCAATGCTCTAATAATGATGATCATCACACTTCTATTGATTACAACATAAGGATTACAACTCGAAACTAGAACAAGATATGACTCTATATGAATGCCTCCGACGGTGTAC
>LR880969.1:740299555-740317159 GCA_904067115.1 Aegilops sharonensis
TTTAAGCACATAGAGAGGAAACTTGATATTATTGCAATTCCTACAAGCATATATTCCTACCTCATAATAATTTCCAGTAGCATCATGAATGAATTCAAAAATATAACCAGCACCTAAAGAATTCTTTTCATGATCTACAAGCATAGAAAATTTACTACTCTCCACATAAGCAAATTTATTCTCATGAATAGTAGTGGGAGCAAACTCATGAAAATAACTATCATGTGATTGAAAATTAAGATCAAGATGACAAGATTCATGGTTATCATTATTCTTTATAGCATACATGTCATCAAATAATCATCATAGATAGGAAGCATGCTTTCATTATAGTAAATTTGCTCATCAAAACTTGGGGGACAAAAAATATCATCTTCATCAAACATAGCTTCCCCAAGCTTGTGGCTTTGCATATCATTAGCATCATGGGTATTCAAATAATTCATAGTAACAACATTGCAATATGCTCATCATTCAAAGATTTAGTGCCAAACATTTTAATGCATTCTTCCTCTAGCAATTGAGCACAATTATCGGAATCCTTATTTTCACGGAAGACATTAAAAAGATGAAGCATATGAGGCAAACTCAATTCCATTTTTTTGTAGTTTTATTTTATAGACTATACTAGTGATAAAAAAAGAAACAAAAAGATTCGATTGCAAGATCTAAAGATATACCTTCAAGCACTAACCTCCCCGGCAACGGCGCCAGAAAAGAGATTGATGTCTACTACACAACCTTCTTCTTGTAGACGTTGTTGGGCCTGCAAGTGCACAGGTTTGTAGGACAGTAGCAAATTTCCCTCAAGTGGAAGACCTAAGGTTTATCAATCCGTAGGAGGCGTAGGATGAAGATGGTCTCTCTCAAACAACCCTGCAACCAAATAACAAAGAGTCACTTGTGTCCCCAACACACCCAATACAATGGTAAATTGTATGGGTGCACTAGTTCGGCGAAGAGATGGTGATACAAGTGCAATATGGATGGTAGATAAAGGTATTTGTAATCTGAAAATATAAAAACAGCAAGGTAACTAATGATAAATGTGAGCGTAAACGATATTGCAATGATAGGAAACAAGGCCTAGGGTTCATACTTTCACTAGTGCAAGTTCTCTCAACAATAATAACATAGATAGACCATATAACAATCCCTCAACATGCAACAAAGATTCACTCCAAAGCCACTAATAGCGGAGAACAAACATAGAGATTATGGTAGGGTACGAAACCACCTCAAAGTTATTCTTTCGGATCCATCTAATAAAGAGTTCGTACTAGAATAACACCTTAAGACACAAATAAACCAAAACCCTAATGTCACCTAGAAACTCCATTGTCACCTCAAGTATCCGTGGGCATGATTATACGATATGCATCACACAATCTCAGATTCATCCAACCAACATAAAAGTACTTCAAAGAGTGGCCCAAAGTTTCTACCGGAGAGTGAAGAACGTGTGCCAACCCCTATGCATAGGTTCATGGGCGGAACCCGCAAGTTGGTCACCAAAACATACATCAAGAGGCACATGATATCCCATTGTCACCACAGATAAGCAAGACATACATCAAGTGTTCTCACAAAAGACTCAATCTGATAAGATAACTTCAAAGGGGAAACTCAATTCATCACAAGAGAGTAGAGGGGGAGAAACATCATAAGATCCAACTACAATAGCAAAGCTCGGGATACATCAAGATCGTGCCATAGAGGTAACACGAGAGAGAACACGAGAGAGAGAGAGAGAGAGAGAGAGAGAGAGAGAGAGAGAGAGAGAGAGAGAGAGAGAGAGAGAGAGATCAAACACATAGCTACTGGTACATACCCTCAGCCCCGAGGGTAAACTACTCCCTCCTCATCATGGATAGCGTCGGGATGATGAAGATGGCCACCGGTGATGGGTTCCCCCTCCGGCAGGGCGCCGGAACGGGCTCCCGAGAGGTTTTTGGTGGCTACAGAGGCTTGCGGCGGCGGAACTCCCAATCTATCTTCTATTCTGGAAGTTTTAGGGTACGTAGGTATATATGGGTGAAAGGAGTACGTCGGTGGAGCTACGGGGGCCCCACGAAGCAGGGGGCGCGCCCTAGGGGGGTGGGCGCGCCCCCCACCCGCGTGAGCACCTCCCGTATCTTCTGACGTGGGATCCAAGTTCATCAGGTGGGTTTCCTTCCAAAAATAACTTCTCCAGTTGATTTCGTTTCGTTTCGAATCCACTTGATGTTCCTTTTCCTCGAAACACTGAAATAGGCATAAAACAGCAAATCTGGGCTGGGCCTCCAGTTAATAGGTTAGTCCCAAAAATAATATAAAATTGGATAACAAAGCCCAATATTGCCCAAAACAGTAGATAATATAGCATGGAGCAATTCAAAATTATAGATACGTTGGAGACGTATCAATCTACCACGAGATCGTAGANGGCGCCGGAACGGGCTCCCGAGAGGTTTTTGGTGGCTACAGAGGCTTGCGGCGGCGGAACTCCCAATCTATCTTCTATTCTGGAAGTTTTAGGGTACGTAGGTATATATGGGTGAAAGGAGTACGTCGGTGGAGCTACGGGGGCCCCACGAAGCAGGGGGCGCGCCCTAGGGGGGTGGGCGCGCCCCCCACCCGCGTGAGCACCTCCCGTATCTTCTGACGTGGGATCCAAGTTCATCAGGTGGGTTTCCTTCCAAAAATAACTTCTCCAGTTGATTTCGTTTCGTTTCGAATCCACTTGATGTTCCTTTTCCTCGAAACACTGAAATAGGCATAAAACAGCAAATCTGGGCTGGGCCTCCAGTTAATAGGTTAGTCCCAAAAATAATATAAAATTGGATAACAAAGCCCAATATTGCCCAAAACAGTAGATAATATAGCATGGAGCAATTCAAAATTATAGATACGTTGGAGACGTATCAATCTACCACGAGATCGTAGAGGCTAAACCCTAGAAGCTAGCCTATGATTATGATTTTTTATATCTTCTATCGACTAGCCTGGCCTCGGTTTATATAATGCACCAGAGGCCTAGGATAACAAGAATCCTAGCCGAATACGCCGATGGGGAGGAGTCCTTGTCTTGATCACCAAGTCTTGTGGAATCTTCCTTGTATGCGGCAGCTATCCAAACTGGCCCATGAGTATACGTCCATGGGGGTCCTCGGCCCAATCTAACTGATCGGGAGACGACATAGTGAGTACCCCCTAGTCTAGGACACCGTCAGTAGCCCCCTGAACCGGTCTTCAAGTTGGGGACGCTCCTCGATTCTTCCGAATTGTTCTTCATCTTCGGTCGTCGGTCTTGAAAACGGGTTCAATAAATCTACTCATCTTCGATCTTGAGGATCGCCGAAGTAAATCCGAAGAGTTTACGCGTCGGGTATCCGAGGATCCCCTTTAAGTTATCGGCCTTTATCAATGCCTTGTTATCTTTATGCCACACCTCAGGTTTGAAGTTGTTCCCGCACGTCAGTGTCCTCTTGCGTTCGAGCTCCAACGCCGAACTGCATTCGAGGTGTCTTTTGCAGCCGAGCACCAACGCCGGGCTGCTTCCGAGCTCCAACGCCAGAATGTATCCGAGCCCCAACGCAGGACTGTGTCCAAGCTCCAACGCTCGACTGTATCCGAGCTCCAACGCCGGATTATATCCGAGGTGTCATAGATCACCTATTGTTGTCCGAAGACGCGTTTGCGCATAGTTCGGTCAAGCCGAACACTGAGCACTTTGAATTTTCTACATTGAATAGGCAATGCAGTAGCCATCGATGTACCCCTTTAATATTTGTAAATGATAAGCACGAAGCCCAGTAGCCCCCGAGCCTTAATGTGGGCACGAGTGGCCGAATTAAGGATCGATATCCATAGTAAAATCACAGAGTATGTGTAGTGATTCTATGTATCCAAGTTCTTTACATCATTAATGCTCGGATCTGCATTGTACAAAACTTTCTTGACCGACCATCGGATTCAACCTCCTCGACCAGCAGCCGAGGAGTGTTTGTCCTACATTATAAAGCCTTTATGAGGGCAAAGATTTACGGCAAACAAGGCAATTCGGCCATACGGTTATATAAACAAAGGTACGCAGAGAGATATGTTATATTACTTTTTAACGTAAGAAACATCTTCCAAAGAAAATAGTCCCACTATCGGTTCCTTTCTTTGGGTTTTCATGCTAAGCATGATCATGAAACCTCAGCTCCGATCAATGTGGGAGGAAAATATTGAGGATTTAGTTCGGGGAAAGTTCCCAAACTCTATGGTATTAATGAACCAAAAAAATTTACTCCCGTCGTTGCTGACCAATGTGATCCTTTAAGATTGCTAGCTTTCGGTTGCACCTAGTCTGAGGTACTAACTCGGATGACTCGGTAGTAACAATCACATAGGTGCTCCCTTTACCGCCTATCCAAACAATCGGGAACGTAGGGGTAAGCACAGGAGCCAGGCAACCCAGCTTGGCCAAAATCTTAAGTCAAATTGATGCATATTTATGGCTTTGTATAACGATAATTTCGGAAGGCAACACTTGTATAATGAATACAAATTTTGATGATATATACTTATTTGGACTCCATTGCGACCGTTTATTAGTTGAAAGTGGCCCATCGTCGGCTTCTACCCCTTTTGTAGATACTACACAGGGTGTTTCTGCAATAACCAAACAACCCTTAGCCGACGTCTCGGTGCCCGGAGGCGGTTGTGTTAGCGGAAACGAGGCATTCAGATATCTTGGCTTTATAACTTTCACTCAGTCATAGGAGCTTTAAACTGGGGAAGCTAGGTACGGGCCCCCGGTTAGTGTTCAGCGACAGCTGAGGTGAAGCCGTAAACACTTCGGCCAATGTTATGGACGGCCCATCATTTAACACGGTCATCAGATCGCTGAACAGTTTGCGCTTATTGTGACAGTCAGTTTTCGGCTTTCTCCACTGAGGTGCTTAACCATGCGAGCTGGAAGCACAATCGCAGTGGTTCTCCCGTTGCACACCTAGCCGAACAAAGCGGAACATAGGAGGCAAGCACAGGAGCCGGGCAACCCAACTATTGACCGAAGACACAATTCGAAACCGATGCATATATAGCAACATCCGAGAAAGTTTTTGCCGAACTCTAAAGATGTCCGGTGGTGCACTGCGAGACTTATGCTGGAAACACACAAATAGTTTAAAAGTTCCATAAGCTTGGAAAACCAAAAAACGTCAGTTAAAACTTGACGTCCAAACAAGATCAAGTGTTCGGTGCCAATCCGAAAATTAGAAGAAAAAAAATTGTGCTTCTGGCGTGTTTTGACAATGACCAAGAAGAAAACACATTTACAGCTCATATATGAATTTTAAGAGCCCCCAAGTGACTTGGGTAAAAGAATTTTATGTATAATGATTGCATGTACCGAAGTACTTATATCATATCTGTGTTCACCCGAACTTTATACGCATCTTAACCGACCGTCAGCTTCTCCTTCTTCGGTCAAGGACCGAAAAGTGTTATGTACTCCCCCTGTCGAGAATATCGACGGTGTTTACGATAACTAGGCAATCAGGCCATAAGGCTGTAACAGACAAAGCGCGCTCAGGGAACTTATGCTATATTACTGACAAAGTGTAAGAAGCATCTTCAAAGAAAATAGTACCCCCACCGATACCTTTCTTCGATTGCTCATTATCACTATGAGACTTGTGCAATAGATTTTTTGTACTCATGAGTTCCGTTGTGTGCCGACCATTATTGAAAACAATAAGAGCACTAGCTTTCGGCTTCACCCAGTACGAGGTCCGGCTCGGATGACCCGATCGTGACAATCGCAGAGGTGCTCCCTTTACTCCCTAGCTGAACAATCGAGAATGTAGGGGTAAACACAGGAGCAAGGCAACCCAGCTTGCAAATCGCTTAGGTCAATATGGTGCATATTGTGGCGTAATACACGAACAAGGAACGATGTCGTACAAGTATAATCATATGCAATAGGAAAAGCTCCATCAAAGGAGCCCCCAAATAAACGGGGTATTTGAATATGCGCGTCACAAACAAAGTTTTGGCAAGGAACTTTGTCACAAATAACTTTGTGCCAAAAAGTATATTGCTTGGTCGAACCGAACAAAATTTAAAACTGAAAGTTTTTGAGCATGAAAGCAACCTCGCTGGCTAACGTGCTCGGTATTGATGACGCGATTCAGGCTTGTGGCGGGACGAAGATGCCCATTGATCTGTGACAGATCCGACAAGGTTCACAGTCCTCGGCATGGCCGAGGTCTGAGTCCCGAGGTGTCCGAGCGAGGATTTCGGCACTCCGGAGTAGTGACCGCGTAACGCAGTGAAATCCATTACCTGCACACATAAAACAGTGCGGTCCAGGAAATAATATATATATATATATATATATATATATATATATATATATATATATATATATATATATATAATCCTTGCTTAATTGCTTTACACAAAAATAATTTATTTAAAGAGATGTGGCCTGGCGCTGAAGCCAATGTCGATGCAGGGCGTCGGCGCGACGCAGTGAAGGCGTGACAAAGCCTGACTTTGCAGGGCAGTCCGGGCTCCAGATGCGGCGTTCGCCGAACTACAGACGGTAGACGGACCGAACCATCGCGCCACCATCGTTAATGCGGCCATCGTTTGATAGACCTGTGTACAGATGATGGAACAAACCAGAGTAATTTTTTTTGAAAAAAATAAACCCAAGCAAGAAAATTTACTAGGATTAATAGCACCTGGTTTATTTGTTGTAGTAGTCCGAAGAAAAAGTGACTCCAAAAATTGGGAATCGATCCACACACCCATTTCCTGATGGGCGATAAAGCGACAGCATGGCGAAGCCCTCGGTCCAGCTAACGTGACGAAGCCGGTCGGCTGGTGACGCCGAAGTCACCGGAGTATGTTGATGAAGAAATAGCCAAGTCCCCGGTCTAGCCGAGGTGATGGAGCAGGCCGGTGAGGAGTTGTTGCAGCCGCCATGTCAGCCGAGGTGTTGAAGTAGTTCAGTATGATGGATATTGGCTCGAAGAAGCAATAGTGCAGCCATGCCGACCCAGGTCGTAACTTGTGACGCGACCAATGCTGGTTTGATGAAATGACCATGCAGCGATGCCGGTGTGCCTGCTCCGTGTAATCCATGGGGCAGCGATGTTGGTGATGATTTATCCTTGGCGATTCCGAACTCTTATTCGGCTCGCCGAGGTGAGGATCCGAAGAAGTTGAGCTCGGCTCAAAAAGCGACGACATGTCTAGCTCAGGTCGGCAGCCGTGGAGCTATATTGCTGGACTGGTTTGACACCAGCGTGATGGCGAAGATTACCTCAGAGGAGGATTCAAATTTTATGAGCGCGTGTTTAAAACAACGCACAATACCATACAAGAAAATTCCTTTAAAAAGGTTGTCCAATATCACGTTCATAAAGAAACATGAATTCGGATCGGATCCGTTTTCGCGCAGAAAACAGATCTGAAAAGTGATGCACTAACCGGAAGGTTCCCGGAGTTTGAACTGTCGGATCGAGCTGAAATTTTGAGGGGTGGTAGATATGGGAATTCCGCAGCAAATGAACGGTTGGATCTTCCATAGGGCCTCCGAGCTGGGCTCTGGATACCACACCCTAAACTCGCCCAGATTCCCGTCTAGATTTGACAAGGCTCCGGTGTATCGTAGATTGTCAGAGATTCCTCCATCGGAACTCGACGAAATTTTCCAGGGTTGTTGTAGACTCAATTCTGCACAATTCCACTGAAGCGATCGTTAAAACGACACTCGAGGAGGCTAAACCCTAGAAGCTAGCCTATGATTATGATTGTTTATATCTTCTATCGACTAGCGTGGCCTCGATTTATATAATGCACCAGAGGCCTAGGATGACGAGTCCTAGCCGAACACGCCGATGGGGAGGAGTCCTTGTCTTGATCACCAAGTCTTGTGGAATCTTCCTTGTATACGGCAGCTCTCCGAACTGGCCCATGAGTATACGGCCATTGGGGTCCTCGCCCAATCTAACTGATCGGGAGACGACATAGTGAGTACCCCCTAGTCCAGGACACCGTCACCCACACGCTGCGCCGCCCAGATTCCGGCATGTTAAATAGCCAAGATGCTTATCGCATTATCTGTACAAGATACGCCATGACGTATCCATCCAGTTATAATAAAAATAGTTTGCGGCCAAGTTTCTGTGGTTTCCGCTTCTTATTGCATCTTATTTCGATTTTCTTATCAACTGCATCCGTGCACTTTGGCACGTGTCATATTCGCTAGGGGCTCACTATTGCCCCGTAATACGACAACAAAGTCCGAACACTTTTTATAGATAAGTTCGGCACCCCGAATTTAGCATTATATGCATTGGCTCCGAATCATGTCTTTGGTCAATAGTTGGGTTGCCCGGCTCCTCTACTTGCTACCCTATGTTCTGCTACATCAGCTAGGGTAGTAAAAGGAGAACTAATGCGATTGTGCCTTGAACTAAACCGAATGAGCACCTTAGTAGAGAAAGCCGAAAACTGACTGATGCGCCGAGGGTCGGTCAGTTGTTCGGAGGTCACAAATCGTTAGATATTTTTCCAGCGTTACGTGAAGGATCGGTTCTTCCCGAGCAGACGCTGACAGCACTCTGGTTCATATACCAGGGGCTGCGCCCATGTTTTATTATAAAACTCCTATGGCTAAGTGAGGGCGTTTAAGCCGCATAGTCTGATTGCCTGGTTCGTTGCGCTGAACAACTCCTTCAAGGACCATATAATTAGATAAAAGATTGTTTAGATCCCATCCCGGACACCTCCGTACTACCTACGTGAGGGCAGAAGCCGACGACTGGCCAACCCCCAGATTAAATATAACACGGCTGAGGGAGTCTTGGATTAGGGGGTGTCCGGATAGCCGAACTATCACCGTTGGCCGGACTCCTGGACTATGAAGATACAAGATTGAAGACTTCGTACCGTGTCCGGATGGGACTTTCCTTGGCGTGGAAGGCAAGCTTGGCGATACGGATATGTAGATCTCCTACCATTGTAACCGACTCTGTGTAACCCTAACCCTATCCGGTGTCTATATAAACCGGAGGGTTTTAGTCCGTAGGACGAACAACAATCATACCATAGGCCAGCTTCTAGGGTTTAGCCTCTCTGATCTCGTGGTAGATCCACTCTTGTACTACCCATATCATCAATATTAATCAAGCAGGAGTAGGGTTTTACCTCCATCGAGAGGGCCCGAACCTGGGTAAAAACATTGTGTCCCTTGTCTCCTGTTACCATCCGCCTAGACGCACAGTTCGGGACCCCCTACCCGAGATCCGCTGGTTTTGACACCGACATTGGTGCTTTCATTGAGAGTTCCTCTGTGTCGTCATCCTTAGGCCCGATGGCTCCTTCGATCATCAACAACGACGCGGTCCAGGGTGAGACTTTTCTCCCCGGACAGATCTTCGTATTCAGCGGCTTTGCACTGCGGACCAATTCACTTGGCCATCTGGAGCAGATCGAAAGCTACACCCCTGGCCATCAGGTCAGATTTGGGAGTTTGAACTACACGACCGACATCCGCGGAGACTTGATCTTCGACGGATTCGAGCCACAGCCAAGCGCGCCGCACTGTCTCGATGGGCACGATCTAGCTCTGCCGCCGAACAGTGCCCTGGAGGCCGCACCAGCGTCCGCTCCGACCCTTAGCTCGGAGCCGACTCCGCTGATCGAGGATGAGTGGTTGGACACTGCCTCTGGGGCTACGATCTCTACGGCAATTGGGCCGAACTCCATCCCTGTCCTTTGCGAAGACCGTGACTCCAAGGTGCCGGACTCCTCTCCGGACTCCGAACCCTCCGCGCCCCGGCTAATCGAAACCAATTGGGCGCCGGTTATGGAGTTCACTGTCGCGGACATCTTTCAGCACTCGCCTTTTGGCGACATCCTGAATTCACTAAAGTCTCTCTCTTTATCAGGAGAGCCCTGGCCAGACTACGGTCAGGAAGGTTGGGATGCGGACGACGAAGAAATTCAACGCCCACCCACCACCCACTTTGTAGCCACTGTCGAAAGCTTAAACGATGTGCTCGATTTCGACTCCGAAGACATCGACGGTATGGACGACGATGCAAGAGACAACCATGAACCAGCACCTATAGGATACTGGACTGCCACCTCATCCCACGATGTATACATGGTGGATAAACCTAAAGGAAGTGACGACGAGGAACAACGGGACACTACGAAGGATAAATCCCTCGAAAAGCAGTCAAAACGGCAACGTAAAGGCCGCACCAAGTCCCGCCTCGACAAAGACGGCAGCCACACAGACCCAGCCATAGAGCAGGGCGAACCGGTACACGACGAACATGCTATCGAGCAACCGTCCGAACAGGACAACTTGGATAAACAACCCGTCCCCGGCGAAGATAACAGTCTGGACCATCTCACGCCGGACAAATTGTTGGAACAGAAGAACCTCCACAAAAGGCTCGTCGCCACTGCGTGTAGCCTGAAAAAGCAGAAGCGGAAGCTCAAAACAGCGGAAGATGCAGTCAGAATTAGATGGAGCAAAGTACTCAACACCGCAGAGAAATACGGCGACAATCGCCAAACAAAGAGCTACCCGAAGCGCAAATTACTGCCTGAATTCGATGAGGAGGCCGTAGAGCCCCCGCAATTAAAGAACAAAGAGGTCGCCCGGTCGGATAGACGACCACATGGCAAACATGGAGCGGCAAGTGGCGCCGCACACAAGCCGGCACGCCATCCGCATAAGGATTCGCATCAAAAGGATGGCCCGGTTAGGTCCATCTATGGGCCGAGAAAGCAAGCTCTTCCAAGCAATGCAATACGCCAAATATCCGAACATCACGACACACCCAAATATAGGGGTGCCGCACACCCCCTGTGTTTCACCGATGAGGTGCTGGATCACGAATTCCCAGCGGGATTCAAACCCGTAACCATAGAGGCATACGACGGAATAACAGACCCTGGAGTCTGGATTGAGGATTACATCCTCCACATACACATGGCTAGAGGAGATGATCTCATACTTACCCCTCAAGCTCAAAGGGCCAGCCCGACATTGGCTCAAAAGCCTCCCTGAAAATACCATTGGAAGTTGGGAAGAGCTCGAGGATGCTTTTCGAGCAAATTTTCAAGGGACTTATGTCTGTCCTCCGGATGCAGACGATTTAAGTCACATAACTCAACAACCCGGAGAGTCAGCCCACAAATTCTGGAACAGGTTCCTCATCAAAAAGAACCAAATAGTCGACTGTCCGGACGCCGAAGCCTTAGCAGCTTTCAAACACAACGTCCGAGACGAATGGCTTGCCAGACACCTCGGCCAGGAGAAGCCGAGAACAATGGCTGCATTAACAAGCCTCATGACCCGCTTTTGCGCGGGAGAGGATAGTTGGCTGGCAAGATGCAGTAACAACGACCCAAGTACATCCGAAGTCAGGGATGGAAATGGAAACCACAACGCAGCAAGGACCAGCGCCGGACAAAGGGAAACAAACCGAAGAGCACGGCAGTCAACGCCGGATTCAGAAGCTCCCGGCAGAATCATAAAAAACTGCCCCTCAAGGACAACAGCGACGAGCTATCCAACCTAAACAAAATCTTGGACAAAATATGCCAAATCCACAGTACTCCCGGGAAGCCTGCAAACAATACCCATAGAGATTGTTGGGTCTTCAACCAGTCCGGCAAACTCAATGCCGAACACTAGGGGCTCGACACACCAAGCGAGGACGATGACGAACCCCACAAGCAGAGCACCGGAAAACAAAAGAATTTCCCACAAAAAGTCAAAACAGCGAAGTCACTTCAAGTGACAAAAGGGAAAACAGAGTGGCGCCCATAGAAACACGCGCCGCACGGTCTATCCCAGCAGAGTCCTAACGATGGTTGTCAAAACCAATCACCTTTGATCATCAGGACTATTCCGGAAGTATCCGGAACGCAGGATGGACTACCTTGATATTAGATCGTATAATCGACGGGCTCCAATTTACACAATTCCTAATGGACGGAGGTAGCGATCTAAACCTGCTATATCAGGACACAATCCGTAAAATGGGGATAGACCCAACCAAAATTCGCCATAGCAACACCTCCTTCAAAGGGGTAGTGCCAGGCCTATATGCCCATTGTACGGGCTTCCTCCTGCTAGAAGTTGTGTTCGGCTCATCTGACAACTTCGGCCGTGAAAAGTTAACCTTCCACATCGCCCCATTCGAAAGTAGCTATCAAGAACTACTGGGACGTGAAGCTTTCGCCCTCTTTAACACAATACCGCATTATGCATATGCCCGGTCCACGCGGCATCATCTCATTAAAAGGGAGTATCAAGTGTTACTCGAGCACGGAAGAACGTGAGACTGCCTTGACAGCCCCACACTAATCTGGCTCCACTAATCAAGCACCTGAATAGGTCATTCGAACCCTGGACATGGCTAGACGAGTCCGGCGTAAACATATAAACGCCTACTAGCGGCATACCCCAGTACAAGGGGCTGCACGCATGTACAACAAGAGACAATAAAGCTCAATTTTATTCACTTTTCGAACCGTACTCTATTTATTTAATATAAAGTACATTTTTCGCATGATCTTTTTTTTCTTTTCAACTAAGTTCTTCTCTTTTACAGATGAACACCGTGCTACACCCGTCCAGGATACGGCACAACGAAGACACAGGCGCAGACGTGCAGTAGGGACCCGTTGCAAGGATTCTTTTCAGATTAAGACCCTGCGTAAACCTTTTTTACTGTCTCTTGTTGATACAAATCCCCCGGTTTCTTGCTATAACCGAGGAGGAGGCTGGCATTTTGGCATCGGCCGCACCAGAATTTTTGCGCGTACCAGGACACCAGGGGCTTAGGGCATTATTCTGCCCGTTTTCATAAAGACCGAATACCTTAGGGAGTGTTCGGCGTCTCGAGTTAGGCCTTATATGCACCAGCTCTGAATCATGTCTTTGGTCAAATGTTGGGTTTGCCCGGCTCCTGTGTTTTGCTGCCTTACGTTCCGTTCTATCGGCTAACGCGGCACCAGGAGAACTACTACGATTTAACCCCGGTTCGGCCAGGTGAGCACCTCAGTAGAGAAAGCCGAAAACTGACTGTCATGATATAGCGTGAGGCTGGTCAACCACTCGATAACCCACCGGAATGTTTAGAATTCCTCCGCACTAACGAAGGACCGTTTCCCGGTCAGGCACATACGCGCCCCGAATTCGGGAGAGTGCGGTGCCCCTAGGGGCTATATAGTAGCCCCACCGTCGAACTCCTATGGCTAAGTGAAAGTGATAAAGCATTATAGTCCGGTTGCCTAGTTTGCTACGCTATCACCTCCTTTACAGGACCAAGACGTTGGATTAAGTGTGAAAATGCGCCTTTTTTGCAAACACCCCCGCACTATGTGCGTGCGGGCTGAAGCCAAAGACTGCCATCTTTCAGGTTATATACGCATATACATCAACGGCCGCACAGGAGGTGTTTTAATACTTGAACGCACAAGTATAAAAAGCTCTTATATTATATTGAAACATTGTTTTCACAAGTCATACATGTCACTAAAACATAATATCCTTCGAGCACTGCGTCTCTATTAAACGAGCGCCCTGCAGGACTTCCTCAAAATAGTGCTCGGCAGGTACTCGGCTTCTGTCCGAATCTTGGGATGCAACGTCGATGGCCTTCATCTACGCCCAATATGTCTTGACACGGGCAAGAGCCATCCGTGCACCCTCTATGCATGCTGACCGCTTCATTGCATCGATATGCGGCACCGCACCAAGGAACTGTTGCACCAAGCCAAAATAACTCTTCGGCTCGGGCCTTTTCGGCCACAAATGAGTCACGACTGCCTTCATGGTAAGTCTGGACAACCTATTCAGCTCAGCCCATTCGGCCAAACGATCGGTTAATGAAAGTGGACGCTCCGGACTATGGAACTGCGACCAAAAAAGCTCTTCCATTCCGTGATCCTTTTGACCTCGGAAGTGTTCGGCCGCGTGTGCGGCACTCGCCGCCAAGTCCAGATAAGCATCCTCCGCACCCCACAGCCGGTCCAATTGAGCGTACTTAGGATACGTAAATTTCCTCCGCATCAGAAAGGGCTTTCCAGCCGCAATATCTCCGGCCTGACGTAACTCCTCCTTCATAGCTCTCATCGCAGAGCGAGTATCCTTGGCCTCGGTGGCGTCCTTTTTCAGGTCCTCTTGTTTTGCTCGATCTTCTTTTTCAAGAAGCTCGCAACGGTCAGTAGCATTCTTCAATTTCACGGCCATCTCGGCCATTTCTTTCTTGCTTCGGCAATGAGCAGCATATTTGGCTTTTAGCTCTGGGGCGGCCTTTAATACAACCGCATCACTTTTTCTGGCTTGCTCCTTGGCTCGGGCGAGCTCCGCCCGAAGGCTCTCCATAGCAGCGGCACCGCATCCATTAAGCATACATGTTGTGAGGCATGGGCGTCAAGCTCCCTTACCAGGTGTCCGCGGAGAAGTTGCATACCTTGTGACTCGTCAAGCCGCTTATTAACAAGCGTGATGTCCGCATCCGCCACGTCAAGTTGTCGCTTCAGTTCGGCAAATTCATCAGCCCGGCTAGCCACCGGACGCTTCGCCACCTACATAGGAAGAGCGCATATTATACCTGGGGTATGATCCTCGGTGCACCGTCATTTTTGACACCGCACCAAGTCTCAGGGGCTACTATCTATACAGGGCGCATTTTATATGCAAAACTGTCATAAGGTACATCATTTTGCGTACCTCAAAACCCGTCAGTAAACTTACGACGGCTTCATGCAATCCGCTCTCAGCGGATGAAATCCTTTCAACCACCGTACCCATTAACGTACGGTGATCTTCCGAGATAGACGCTCGCCCGAGCAGATCCTTCAGCTCATCCGACCGTACACCCGTTGGTGCCGGACTCGTCTGCTCGCCTTTTTCGAAGGCCGAACACGGAGGGCTTTGAGGGGACATACGGCTGCCTTCTGGCCCCGCCGGATTCGGAGAAGCCCTCCGCGACGACACCTCAGGGTCGTCCACCTCGCATAACGGTACGGCAGGCGGAGGCGTTTTGCTCTCCATCATCTCCGGACCAAGATCCCCTGAAGACGAGCTCTGCTGTGAAGGGCTGAGATCCGAACTACAAGGTAAACTTTCGGTTACCTTCAGAAATAAAACGGGGATGTCTCTCTTTAAAAAAAGTGCCCCATTTACTTACGGCTCGCTGGAGGGCTGATCTCCTTGGGGAAAGAGTGCGGCCGGGGCATCTCCCGCCGCAGGACCCTCAGGTGAAGATTTCTTCCCCCGCTTCGAGGCTTTGGTCTCTGGATCTTCAGAAGCGGTCCTCTTCTCCCCTTGGAGGGAGGGATTCTCGATCCCCCCCTTTCTTGATAGCCTCCTTCACGGAGGTAGTAGTTCCCTTGTTCCCCCTTCGCCTTCTTCAAAAGGCACAACCTCTAGCATCTTGGTTAATACAGGATCCGGCGTGGTCTCAGGGAGGGGGGCCGGACACCTGATCAGTTTTGCTTTTGCTATCCACTCCTATTTAAAGGATAGCTCTTTTAAGGGAAAGTGTATGATAAATATGCGGATAGCATGTCCGGGTACAGGACTACCTACTTGAGTATCCGGGCGATTGCAGCTCAGACCTGCGTCCTCGGTTAAGTCCGGACACATTGCTTGTGATCCGAAGAACAGTTGGTACATCTCCACGGGCGTTACGCCCATAAAATGTTGGAGAGCTCGTGGTCCCTCCGGATTAACCTCCCACAGGCGGAGGGGGCAACGTTTGCAGGGCAAGGTGCGAGGAATCAGCATGACCTGCGCTACTACGACCAGATTGATCTCTCTCTCTCTCAGAGGTCTCGAATACGGCCCTGCAACAGAGGTACGTCCTTGGACGGTCCCTAGTCGAGCCTTTATTGACCCATGACGCCTGCCGCAGTGGAGGACCCGAGCGGAAGGCAGGTGGCGCCGCCCATTTGGTGCCCCTGGGAGCGGTAATATAAAACCACTCCTATTTCCATAAATTGAGCTCCTCTTGAAAAGAGCCCTCGGGCCACGGAGCATCCGCATTCTTGCTTATAACAGCCCCTCCACACTCTGCCTGATGCCCCTTGATCATCTTCGGCTCCACTTTGAAGGTCTTGAGCCACAATCCGAAGTGAGGGGTAATGCGGAGGAAGGTTCACATACGACAATGAACGACGAGATGTGGAGGATGGACTCCAGATCCAATTCATGGAATTCCAGCCCATAATAAAACATGAGCCCCCTCACAAAGGGGTCCGTTGGGAAGCCTAAACCCCGAAGGAAGTGAGACAAGAATACCACGCTCTCACCAGGCTCGGGAGTGGGAATAACCTGACCTTGGGCAGGCAGCCTATGCGAAATTTCACCGGTTAGATACCTGGCGTCTCTCAGCTTTAGTACATCTTCTTACGTGACGGAGTAAGACATCCACCGGTCGTGCAGGTCGGAGCCGGACATCGTTGAAGGTCCGAAGCGCCTAAATCTGGAGCTTTGGGTGTTGGAACTCGAGGTGAGGGGCGGATTCGATTGAGATTGAAAGAAAGGAGCGGGCCTTGGTCGCGTTATAAAGAGGTTGTATACCAAGAGCCCTCCCCGTGACCGTTCGGGACTCGCCTTCGATGGAGGGGGCGTGCCAACGGGCACAACCTGGTTACCCATGTCCGTATTGATGAGAATCCCGGTATAAGGGGGCACGATCTCCGCCCTGATAAGGCATGCCAAGGAAACCGCCTCGCTAAACGCGCTGAGGTGGAACAGTAAAACGATTCGTATAAGGGCCTGGCCGTGGTGTGATGTCACGCCGCGGAATACGTCAGCAGACCTGTGTTGGAAATATGCCCTAGAGGCAATAATAAAAGTGCTATTATTATATTTCTTTGTTCATGATGATTGTCTTTTATTCATGCTATAACTGTATTATCCGGAAATCGTGATACACGTGTGAATACATAGACCATAACATGTCCCTAGTGAGCCTCTAGTTGACTAGCTCGTTGGTCAACGGATAGTCATGGTTTCCTGACTATGGACATTGGATGTCATTGACAACGGGATCACATCGTTAGGAGAATGAAGTGATGGACAAGACCCAATCCTAAGCATAGCACAAGATCGTGTAGTTCGTTTTGCTAGAGCTTTTCCAATGTCAAGTATCTCTTCCTTAGACCATGAGATCGTGTAACTCCCGGATACCGTAAGAGTTCTTTGGGTGTACCAAACGTCACAACGTAACTGGGTGACTATAAAGGTGCACTACAGGTATCTCCGAAAGTGTCTGTTGGGTTGACACGGATTGAGACTGGGATTTGTCACTCCGTATGACGGAGAGGTATCTCTGGGCCCACTCGGTAATGCATCATCATAATGAGCTCAAAGTGACTAAGTGGTTAGTCACGGGATCATGCATTACGGTACGAGTAAAGTGACTTGCCGGTAACGAGACTGAACAAGGTATTGGGATACCGACGATCGAGTCTCGGGCAAGTAACGTACCGATTGACAAAGGGAATTGTATACGGGGTTTGATTGAATCCTCGACATCGTGGTTCATCCGATGAGATCATCGAGGAGTATGTGGGAGC
>LR880969.1:740328907-740348394 GCA_904067115.1 Aegilops sharonensis
CGCATCTTGGCACCTCCCTTCCCCCTTGCTACACCTCCTCCTCCCGCAGACGCTTGGCGAAGCTCTGCCGGATCCCTGCTGCATCCACCACCACGCCGTCGTGCTGCTGGATCTTCATCAACCTCTCCTTCCCCCTTGCTGGATCAAGAAGGAGGAGACGTCACGCTGACCGTACGTGTGTTGAACGCGGAGGTGCCGTCCGTTCGGCGCTAGGATCTCTGGTGATTGGATCACGACGTGTACAACTACCTCAACCCCGTTCTTTTGAACGCTTCCGCTCGCGATCTACAAAGTGGTATGTAGATGCATCTCCCATGACTCGTTGCTTAGATGAACTCATAGATGGATCTTGGTGAAACCGTAGGAAAAATTTTAATTTTCTGCAACGTTCCCCAACAATCTGTGCAAAGGTTATTCTCTATACGGTGGTATGTGGAACTTGTTTTGCAGAGCCGGACACTATCCTTGTGTTCTAAATCTTCTATGAAGCATTCGGAGGAGGAACCCGCCTTGCAATGCCGAAGACAATATGCGCGCCGGATTTGTCGTCATTGAAGCTTGGTTCAGGGCCTACTGAGGGAGTCCTAGATTAGGGGGTGTCCGGATAGCCGAACTATCACCGTTGGCCGGACTCCTGGACTATGAAGATACAAGATTGAAGACTTCGTCTCGTGTCCGGATGGGACTTTCCTTGGCATGGAAGGCAAGCTTGGCGATACGGATATGTAGATCTCCTACCATTGTAACCGACTTTGTGTAACCCTAACCCTATCCGGTGTCTATATAAACCGGAGGGTTTTAGTCTGTAGGACGAACAACAATCATACCATAGGCTAGCTTCTAGGGTTTAGCCTCTCTGATCTCGTGGTAGATCCACTCTTGTACTACCCATATCATCAATATTAATCAAGCAGGAGTAGGGTTTTACCTCCATCGAGAGGGCCCGAACCTGGGTAAAAACATCGTTTCCCTTGGTTCCTGTTACCATCCGCCTAGACGCATAGTTCGGGACCCCCTACCCGAGATCCGCCGGTTTTGACACCGACAATGGCCGCACGCGAGGAAACAATTAAAAAATTATAAGCATTATTTTACAAACCAGCTTTGTTTTTATCATACAGGGCAAGGACAAACCACGAGTGTATTCATTTGAAAACAATGTCCTGCCCACACTGCGCTGTTGCAAGTCGAGACCCTTCGAGGACATCCACGAAATATCGCTCAGGTGTGCGGTGCTCCTTGCCCTCTGGCGGCCCCTTGGCCACCTCGACGGCATCCATCTTTGCCCACCACATCTTGCAGCGGGTGAAGGCCATGCTGGCACCTTCAATGCAGACTGTTCACTTGATGATATCTAGCCGAGGACAGGCCTCTACCACCCGCTTCACGAGGCCAAAGTAATTGCTGGGTATCGCCTCGGCCGGCCTAACCGGATTATCAAATCCATCATGGCTAGTTCGGCCACCCGGTGCAGCTCGACCAGCTGCTTAAGCTGGTCGGTAAAGGGCACCGGATGTTCTGGCATGGCGTACTGCGCCCATAACAGCTTCTCCATGGAGCTCCCTTCTTTGGCCCGGAAGAACTCCGCCGCATCGGACACGCTGCGTGGTAGATCCGCAAAAGCTCCTGGGCAACTCCGAGTTCAGGTTAGTAAAAGGTACTTCCTATCCGCATTTTTGCTTTGCATGTTAAATACCTTACCCGCGGCTATCTTCCTGGCCTCCTGGATCTCCTTGAGTGAAACCCGGGCCTTAGTCCGTGCGGCCTCCGCGTCACGATGAGCCTTAGCGAGTTCGGTTTCTCGGGTCGATGCATCGCGCTCCAAGGCCTCGCATTTCTTCACCGCGTCCTGGAGCTCCTTCTGGACCTTGCCGACCCGAGCCTTGAGCTTCTTACGGGCGGTTTGCTGCTGGACACCCTTCCCCACGGCTTCGGCCAGGGCCTTTTTTAGGGCCTCAACCTCGGTCGTCGCTCCTACACATACTATGACACTCTGGTCAATACACACCACTTATTCTTTCCAAATACACAAGCAAGTCATTACACACCTTGCTTCTCCCGGAGCTAAGTCTTCACCTTGCCGAGCTCGTTCTCGGCTTGCTCCAGCCTCTGCTTCAATTCAGAGACTTCGGCAGTATGCGTAGTCGCGGCTAATAGCGATGCCTTCTTATTCATACATATCAAGTTAGTCTCCTACGAAGGTTGGATCCCCTGTCCGTCTTTTCTTTCCGAACGCCGTACAATGTCTCAAGGGCTACTGTCTGCATGGGATTGTTAGCTTTCTGTGCGACTTACCTCAAAACCCGTTATAAGGCTGATGCAGGCTTCATTCAGCCCGCTTTCAGCGGACCGAATCTTCTCAATTACCGCACCCATAAGGGCACGGTGTTCGTTAACGACGGAGACCTTCTTTAGCGCTGCTAATAAGGAATCTGGCACCGCTGGTTGGGCTGAGGTTGCCAGTGGAATAGGCGCACCCCCTGTTGAGGGAGGCTGCCTGCCTGATTCCGGAGCCGGGTCCGTCTCCGGAATTGTGTCCGGCTGGGGGCCGAATTCAGGATAGCCCTCGCCGTTGGTGTCCATGGGAGCCTTTCCTCCCGTATGTCTGACTGCCATGGTTTGACCCCCTGGCGCCACCTTGACGGTCTTCTCACCCCCTCCTCGGCCTGGGTCCCTCTGGGACGAGGCCTCGGTGTCGTTCACGTGTTTTGTGGAGGGGGCCTTCGGGGGTGTCCCGCTATCCATAGCATCCGAACCCAGTAAATCCTCCGATGAGGATTGTTCGGCACGGGACATGGCCAGACTGCAAAAAAGGCATACCTTGAGGCGTTAAATGCTACATGATAGTCTGGATACATAAACGTGTCCGGATTTTATATACTCACGATTTCACCAGGGGCTGGACCCTGGGATCCCACTCCGGGCTGCTGTCGGTGGTGGTGGCGGATTCCTTCGGAAAGGGAGTTTTTCCCTTCTTGGGTGACTCACCCTCCAAGTGTGTGGAGGACGTCCTCTTCTTTCTTCCCCTCGCTGGGGGGATTGGCTCTCCTCCTCTTCCTCATCCTCTTTGGAGGAAGAGAGGGCCTCAGTGACGGTGTCCTGGACTAGGATCCCCATGGACGTATACTCATGGACCAGTCCGGACAGTTGCCGCATACAAGGAAGATTCCACAAGACTTGGCGATCAAGACAAGGACTCCTCCCCCACCGGCGTATTCATCTAGGACTCTTGTTATCCTAGGCCTCTGGTGCATTATATAAACCAGGGCCAGGCTAGTCGACAGATATACAATGAACAATAATCATACCATAGGCTAGCTTCTAGGGTTTAGCCTCCTTGATCTCGTGGTAGATCTACTCTTGTACTACCCATATCATCAATATTAATCAAGCAGGAGTAGGGTATTGCCTCCATCGAGAGGGCCCGAACCTGGGTAAAAACATCATGTTCCTTGTCTCCTGTTACCATCCGCCTAGACGCACAGTTCGGGACCCCCTACCCGAGATCCGCCGGTTTTGACACCGAGACTCGGAATCTTCGGATACTATGTCCGAAGTTCCTGGCGATGACGGCCACCACTGGTCTCTTTAACCTCTTTCTCGGTTTTCTTCTTCGGCGCCTTGTAAGGCGCCGACACCAACATCTTCGTCAGAAGTGGGCCGGCTAGTTCTTCTGGCAGCGGGGCCGGGCAGTAGATCCGCCCTGCCTTCTTCGTCTAGCCCTAGGAGAGTTGTGGAAAAATACATTGAGCATTTCCCTTGGATTATACAGATAAAGCATGTGACTTGCCAACATATGGAGACTTACCGAACTTGCGGGTCGGGACAGTTGATACCCGCGGTCCTCAGTTGAATCCGGCCATGATTTGTCGGACTTAAAGAGCACTTTCCAGATGTCTTCGTGCGATGAGTAGAAGAACCCTAGTAGGGTCTGGTGCTTGGCGGGTCATATTCCCATAAATTGCAAGCCCTGTGTTGGCAAGGGAGAATCCGGCGAACTAACATCACCTAGACTACATTGACAAGCCTGATATTCTTGTCTTCCATACCCTTGACGCACGTCTGGAGCACCGACAACTCATCGGACGAAGACCAGTTCAGGCCCTTCTTGGGCCAGGACGTAAGCCGCAATGGAGCTCCGGATCGGAATTCGGGAGCTGTGACCCATTTTGTGTCGGGTGGCTCAGTGACATAGAACCACTGTTGTTTCCACCCTTTGACGGAATCATTGAAGGTACCTCATGGCCATGTAACGTTGGGCATCTTGCTCACCATGGCTCCTCCGCACTCCGCGTGCTCGCCGCTCACCACCTTGGGCTTCACATTGAAAATATTCAGCCATAATACAAAGTGTGGAGAGATCCGGAGGAAGGCCTCGCACACGACAATGAATGTCGAGATGTTGAGGAAGGAATTGTGAGATAGATCGTGAAAGTCGATCCCATAGTAATACATAATGCCGCGAACAAATGGGTAGGGGGGAAACCCTAGCCCGCGGACAAAGTGAGGGAGGAATACAACCCTCTGGTGGGGTTCCGGAGGAGGGACAATCTGTCCCGCCATCGGAAGGCCGTGGCTAATCTTCTTGGCCAGATACTCGGCCTCCCAAATTTTCTTGATATCCATCTCCCGGACGGTGGAGGCCATCCACTTGCCTCTAGCTCCGGATCCGGACATTTTCGGAGATCCTTGGTGGGTAGAGAAGGCGAATGCCTGGGCGCTGGAGCTCAAGCGAGAGAGATTGGAAGGGCGGAGAAAGAGAGAAAGCGTGGGGGAAGAAAGGAATCTGTATCCCCTTATAAAGGCAGTGAATATCTAACGCCTCCCCATTCGCCTCAAAACTCGCCTATTCCCAAGGCCTGTGTAAACGGCACGGTTGGGTTACCCACGCCCGTATTGATGAGAATCCCGTGATAAGGGGACATGATCACTGCTTCGACAAGACGTGCCAACGAAGACTGTGTCTCAAAACATGTAGCGGCAGACGAAAACGGTTCGAAATAATAGGCCGGGCAGCCCTGATGTCACATTATGAAAAATTGTCAGCGGATTTGACTCGTGGAATATGTACTCTCTACGGCTGCATGTTTGGTATTCATGTTACAGATCCGGATACATCTCTCGTCCGAAAACTATCTTGAAGTTCGGTAAGGAGGAACCCGCCTTGCAATGCCGAAGACAATCTGCGCGCCGGACACCTCGTCATTGAAGCCTGGTTCAGGGGCTACTGAGGGAGTCCTGGACTAAGGGGTCCTCGGGCGTTCGGCCTGTTAGACATGGGTCGGACTGATGGGCTGTGAAGATACGAAGGCCGAAGACCTTCTAGGTGTCCGGATGGGACTCTCCTTGGCGTGGAAAGCAAGCTTGGCAATCAATCATGTAGATTCCTTTTTATGTAACCGACTCCTTGTAACCCTAGATCTCTCCGGTGTCTATATAAACCGGAGAGCGTAGTCCGGATAGGCGGATACTCATTACTATAGCCATAGGCTAGCTACTAGGGTTTATCCATTACAATCTCGTGGTAGATCAACTCTTGTAACACTCATATTCATCAAGATCAATCAAGCAGGAAGTAGGGTATTACCTCCATAGAGAGGGCTTGAACGTGGGTAAACATCGTGTCCCCTGTCTCATGTTACAATCGACCTTAGACGCATAGTTCGGGACCCCCTACCCGAGATCCGCCGGTTTTGACACTGATACCCTCCACCACAGCTTGCATCATGGATTAATAAGGGGCTAGACTGGGGATCTACTGATGAAGTGTGGATGCTGCAAAGCCGCACTCGGAGCCTCATTGAGAAGGACACCGGTCTCATTGATGTAATCCAAGTAATGCTAGTCCGTCGGATCCTACCCTGTCAGCGATGCCCTTTCCGCATGTGGGAGTTTAATCCGGAAGGTCGACGGACTCTTCAGCACCTCTCTGGCACGATGCTCGGAGAGATGTGGAAATTGTTCTTCGGCGCACGAAAACATTGGCCGTATACTACAAAAGACATTGTTCTTGACTGCAACCATCTGGATACTCCGGTAAGTATTTGACCCCCGAACACGGTATAGTCCAATTATTTATGACAATGTACTGATAAAACTCTACTGAGCCAGGGCTGGTCAATGAAGGCGGAGAGAATCAGGTGTTCGGCTCCACTTCCCGAAGACTCTGCCGATCCGGTACTAACAAGGATGCTGGCTTCGGCGCCATATCAAGTGCCGGCGGGGGGAGATAAGGAGAAGGATGAAGAGGCCCAAGGCAGCCTCCATTCTGGAGGCACACCAGGCATTTTTTCCGGGGAGATTGGAACTTCCACTTCCAAAGGTGGAAGGGAAGGGTGAACTGACATCCCTTCTCCTCGTGGGGAGAAAAGGGCCACCTCCGAAGACTCAAACAGAGAAACCTCTAAGCGGGGGATGGTATCCCAGTCAGGGGGTGATGTTGACATGTAGTCACCCCGCAAAGATAGACCCTTAGCCGAATCGTAAGTGAATCAGGGCATTTTTGAACATGTCCCATTCTTTCTTGGCTGTAAGGGTAATATTTTAAACACATGTTTGCAGTCCGGTACGCATCCCTCCTCAACAGTCCTCCTCTTCGGGGGATCTTCTTCTGGAGATGATGGAGAGCGAGATGCTTCCACAGATCTCCCTTCCTGATAAGGCAGATGACGCCGAGGTGTCGTCCCGGAGGAACTTTCATAGTCTGCGAGTGGCGCAAGGTGCAGTGAAGACCGGGGCTGAAGGTAATACTTCGGCTGCCCAGGGTCCGGGGAGTGCGGCCCCTACAGGGAACAACAAAAGTCCCGGACTATCAAATGTCCAAGGAACAACGCAACCTATTCCAGATCCGGAGGCGCCGGATACAATGATGGACATATTGCAACATGCCTTCGTCTCGGAAGAACATCGTACCTTGATGGGTACGGTGGTTGAAAGAGTTCGGTCCGCGAAAAGCGGATTGAATGGAGCCTTTTCTAGCCTACTAAAAGGCTTCGAGGTACGTTGTGTAATTTCAAAATTATTGTGAGTGCAAATTGCACCTGTGTATAGATAGTAGCCCCTGAGACTCTGGTTGACATCCAAAGCGATGTGATTAGAGGATCAAAAATATATGCCTAGGAAATGATCTGACTAATTGAAACATAGGTTGTTACATCCGTGGAGACTGGCCAAGCTACCGAGGTAGCACATCTGAAGCAGAAAGTTGATGTGGCGGATGGTGACATCACGCTCATTAACAAGCAGCTCGACGAGGCGCAGGGTATGTCTTTGGGGCATTTAGTAAATGCTAGTATTGTAAAATGAGCATGATACTGAGAATTTGTATATGCATAACTGCAGATAGTGCCGCCGCAGTTGAAACCCTTCGGGCGGAGCTTCCCCGGGCCAAGGAGCAAGCCAGGATGAGTAATGCGGCTGATGAAAAGGTAGCCGCCCAATTAAGAGTCGTGCAGACTGCATGGCATCAGTGCGAGGAGAGGATATCTACTATATCACTTGAGCTGAAGGATGTCACTAGCCGGTGCCAAGTTCTTGAGAAAGATAACAAAGCCAAAGCGGCTGATCTTGACAAGGCCTTACAAGAGGCGAAGGAAGCCTGGTCTGAGTCTAGAGCAGCTCGGGAGGAGATCCGACAAGCTGGGGAGATCGCGGCTGGTAACACTACAAAAAAAAAGACACATCCATGACATTTTGGGCCGAACGACAAAAATTTATGTCATACATATGACACTTCTATGACGATAATTGTGACAAAACCCGGTATCATCATAGATGTGGTTGGCTCCTACTTCCATGACAAAAAATCATAACAGAAAATGGGCTTTTCATCCTGGGCGGGCTGGAGACGCAGTTGCATGACATTCTTTCGGCCGTCCATGACGGAAAAAACTGTGGTAGAAGCGAGGGCGAGGAAAATTTCGGGGCGTTGCCGGTTACGGTGGGAGGTCGGGGGCCGAGCGATGCGAGTTTCTCTCGTACACGTACGCGCGTCTGTGCGTGGCGTTGGCTCTAACAGAACCCAAGCAAGGCGTTGGGCTCTAACTGAACCCGAGCGATTGCACTGCAGGCTACGTGTTACTGAACCCGAGCGATTGATCGATGGCTGTTAACTGAACCCGATGGAGCGATTCCTTCGCTACTGCTGTTAGCTGAAGCCGATCGATTGGATGAACAGTGAGCGTTGCAGGGGGCTGGATGAACAGTGAGCAGTGGCGTTGCCTCTGGATGAACAGTAGACGGTGGAGGGGTGGCCGTGGAGGGGTGGTTGAACAGGACCCCGTGGTGTGGAGGGCTGGATGAACAGTAGACGGCAGAGGGGTGGCCGTGGAGGGGTGGTTGAACAGGACCCCGTGGTGTGGAGGGCTGGATGAACAGTAGACGGTGGAGGGGTGCCCGTGGAGGGGTGGTTGAATAGTAGCCGGTGGAGTAGCAAGCGGTGGTGGCTGGATGAACAGGAGCCCGTGGAGGCTGAAGGAGTTCGACGGTAGCCCGTGGAGGCTGGAGGAGGTCGACGGTGGAGATGAACAGTATCCCGTGGAGTACCGTTTTGAGGTATGTCACACCCCTCCCTATGAACAAGACCCCCGTTTCGACCGTAGCGCTCCAACACAAGTCCGTTTCGTCCGTTTTGCGGTACGCCACACCCCTCCCGATCAATAGGACCCCCGTTTCGAACGTAGGAGGTCTGTTTCATCTGCTTTGCGGTACGCCACACCGTTCCCGATCAACAGGACCCCCGTTTCGACTGTAGGAGGTCTGTTTCCTCCGTTTTGTTGTACGCCACACCCCTCCCGATCAACAGGACCCCGTTCCGAACGTAGGAGGTCCGTTTCCTCTGTTGTGCGGTACGCCAGGCCTCGTTTCCATCGCCTGTTCCGTCCAGCCCTCCTGATGAACACGACCACGCATTCCGTTCCAACCCAGCTGGTTGGCTCCCACGCGTTCCGTTGCCTCCCGATGAACACGACGCATTCCGTTACCTCCCCATGAACACGACGACGACGTTGTTCCTCCGTTCCGACCCAGACATGTACACGAGCCCTGGCCGTACGTACACATACGTGGCCGTAGTTTCTTTCTTGCACCCTGGCCGCCGTACGTACGTGTACATGCTACGTGCGCGCCTCTACTACGACACGTGCGCGCCTCTACTACGACACATGCGTGCCTCTACATCGACCAGTATGTACGTACACGTTCGCGACCAGAATGACAACGCTACCTTACGCTTCGACCAGGTGGGTCCCGACTGTCAGGCACTTCCTTGCGTGCGAAGATGTAGCTGGTGGGTCCCAGCAGTCAGGGGGGCGAATCGTTTTTTTTTTTTGCCCGGACGCACTTCCGTGCGTGCGAAGATGTAGCTGGTGGGGCCCAGCAGTCAGGGGGCGAATCATTTTTTTTCCCGGACGCACTTCCTTGCGTGCGAAGATGTCGCTGGTGGGTCCCAGCAGTCAGGGGGCGAATCATTTTTTTTCCCGGACGCACTTCCTTGCGTGCGAAGATGTCGCTGGTGGGTCCCAGCAGTCAGGGGGCGAATCATTTTTTTTCCCGGACGCACTTCCTTGCGTGCGAAGATGTCGCTGGTGGGTCCCAGCAGTCAGGGGGCGAATCATTTTTTTTCCCGGACGCACTTCCTTGCGTGCGAAGATGTCGCTGGTGGGTCCCAGCAGTCAGGGGGCGAATCATTTTTTTTCCCGGACGCACTTCCTTGCGTGCGAAGATGTCGCTGGTGGGTCCCAGCAGTCAGGGGGGCGAATCGTTTTTTTTTTTTTGCCCGGACGCACTTCCTTGCGTGCGAAGATGTAGCTGGTGGGTCCCAGCAGTCAGGGGGCGAATCATTTTTTTTCCCGGACGCACTTCCTTGCGTGCGAAGGTGTAGCTGGTGGGTCCCAGCTGTCAGGAGGGAAACGTTTTTTCATGAAATACGGTGGCCCGTCTGATGGGTCCCTGCTATCAGGTGGAGGAATCATTATTTTCCGCGTAATAAGGAGGCACTTCCTTGCTGCGGCCGTGGACCCAGCTGTCAGCCTCTCCACGTACAGTCCACGTCCAATGGAAGTCGTTCCTTGACCACGTTGACCACGCCGCGCCGAGAGCACCAGGGCGGTGGACGATGGCGAGGCCTGGAAAGGGGACGACGCGGAGCCGGTGAAGACGCCGTAGTGGATGCCCACGCAGAGAGGAGTATGAGGGTTCACTCGTTCGGCTGCGATGTCAGGCTGCCGTCGCCGCAGGGCCTGGCCAGCGGTGGGAATAGTAGGGGGCGGTGAGGCCTCCGCGGCAGCACAGCCGGCCACGGGAGGCAGGAGCACGCGGCACGACCGGCGCTGCTATGGGCGGCTGGAGCAAGAAGACCAGAGGTTGAAGAAGGACTACGGTCGTTAGATGGATATTGTACGGTCACTAGAGCTAGAATCGTTCATATTGACTAAGTTGACAAAGCCCTCCGTCCCCGTCAACTTAGTAGGCCCACAAGTCAGCCACCCACCAAGGTGGGTCCCAGCTAGCAGGGGGAGTATTCATTTTTTTGTGTGTAATAAAGAGGCACTTCCGGTGGGTCCAAGCTGACAGCGGGGGGAACGTTTTTTTCGTGAAATACGGTGGCCCGTCTGGTGGGTCCCAGCAGTCAGGGGGGAAACGTTTTTTAGCGAAATAAGGTGGCCCGTCCGGTGGGTCCCTGCTGTCAGGTGGAGGAATAATTATTTTGCGCGTAATAAGGAGGCACTTCCTTGCGGCCAACGTGGACCCAGCTGTCAGCCTCTCCACGTACAGTACTCTTCCTATGGAAGTCGCTCGTTGACCACGTTGACCACGCCGCGCCGAGAGCACCAGGGTGGTGGACGACGGCGACGCCTAGGAAGGGCACGACGCGGAGCCGGGGAAGACACAGCAGTGGAAGCCCGCGCGGAGAGGAGTACGAGGGTTCACTGGTTCGGCTGCGGTGTGACGCTGCCGTCGCCGCAGAATAACTGGGGGTGTGGGTGAGTGGAGGGATGGCCTGGCCAGCGGTGGGAGTAGTATGGGGGCGGTGAGGCCTCCGCAGCAGCACAGCCGGCCACGGGAGGCAGGAGTAGGCGGCACGACCGGCGATGCTTTGGGCAGCTAGACCAAGAAGACCAGAGGTTGAAGAAGCACTACGGCCGTTGGATGAACATCGTACGGTCCCTGAAGCTAGAATCGTTTATCTTGACTAAGTTCACAAAGCCCTTGGTACGCTCCAACTTAGTAGGCCCACAGGTCAGCCTCCGAAACGGTGCGCCCCAGATGTCAGGGGGAGGAATCATTTTTTGGGCGGCCGAAGCTAAGAATATCCGAGATTGAAGAAGAAGCACGACATCCATTGGATAGACATCCAACGGCCACTGCTGCTAGAACCGTGTGTTGACTATAATAAGTTGACAAAGCCTTGCATACGCCTCAACTTAATTTTTTTAGGGGACGTGTCACTTAGTAGGCCCACAAGTGTGTGGAAGAGAACTTATGGCCCATTTGCGTTTTGTAAGAATGTACAGCCCATTTTTGAATTCTAATGGAATTTACAACAACCCATTTATAGTTTGTTAAAAGTACAGCCCATTTTCAAGCTAGGACAATGATTAATAATTTCAACCAACCGTCGAAGACAGAATTCAATTAAATTTCCCACATTTTGATGGGATCCGAAATATTTTTATCCCAAAATTTCTAGTCATGTTAAATATAAATTTGTATTACGTAAAAATCCAATGAAACATTGCGCGCGCAACAATGAAAATTTCAGATTTTCAAAATCCATAAATAATATTTTATAAACTAATTTCGTGTTTGGTGCATTTTTTTATAGTTACTTTCCAGTTTTTATAATTGCATCCCATTTATTATTTTTAAAGCCCATTTTCCTGTTAAGCCTACTGTATCCCTCCTAGGAAAGATTTGCAGCCCAGCGGGGCGGAGAATAACAAGTTGACCTTGCCTGGGTATTCCTCAAAAAGACGTATAGCTGGGCTAGCCATTTTCATCTGGAAAAAAATAGTATCTGGGCTGGATATCTGGCCTGGGCTAGACGGGCCACAGCCCGCCTAGTTAATAACCTGCTCTCCTCTGAACAACAACGAAATCATCGCCAAGAAAAACTCTACAGTGCTCACGCCTCAAAAACACAAATACTGCTCGAGCTGCTTGGTCCCAGCTGTCGGCCGCACCTTGTGCAATTCTCTCATTTATATTGACTACATAGGTTGACAATGGTGTGGGACCGTGATGTCAGGAAACTAGGAGAAAGCAAAAAAAATATAGTTGTACATAATAAGGAGGCACTTGCGTACGTACGGCTATGGCCCTAGTGGGTCCCTAGTGTCATCCAGTCAAAATAAAGTCATCTCCTGAATCCTCATGTTCGTTGACCATGTTAACAATGCTTGGCGCCACAGCGAGCGCAACAACTTGAAGGACAATGGAGAGGGCCTCGCGGGCCCAACGGAGGTCTGATACAGCGCCCGCTGCTCATTCAGGAAGCCAGGATCATCGGACACCTATGAGCACCTTCGAGAAACTTAGACGGCATGAAACAGTAAGGCCGCGCTTGGGAGCTCTGGTTTATTTCAAACCTGTATTAACATACAAGTGTAATTTACTCGTCATCGGAAACAACGCGTAAAATACAGGCGTAATGAAACCGAGGGCCCGAGGTCTGTAAGTAAAACCGGCGGGTTACGCGTGTAATTTGAGAGACCAGTGTATATTTTACGAGCACTGCTATATGGACGACATTACCAGACGATACATGCATGACATGCGTATCATGCCATCCATGGGCAAGGCTGAAACAGCAGCTAACGGCTGGATTAGAAATCGTCCGAGTGTCGTTCAGCGTTTTTATCGTCTGTGAAGTACTTCCGATATTTTACTAGTCGAAACCGACCAACCAAGCGCCTTCGCCCGAGACCATCTTCTTTAATTAACAAGCGTCAGTTTTACAAGCGGTTTTGGTTGGAAAACGATGATCCAATCACGCCTAATATCATGAGTTGGTCGGAAGATCATATGGTTTCACGTCTAACGTAACCGACTTGTCGTATAGGCCATGAATGAAACATCAGATGATGAACTTCTTAAGCACGGAAACAACAGAAGAGGATGATCTTCTTAACAAGCAAATCACTAGCATTAGATCGACATGCAAAACAATACGAAGCATTATTCTCAGGAGGCACGGTGAACAACTCGTGATGCCGCATGCCACAACATTCCAAGCTCAACTTTGCAATCAAACACAAGGCCTGGCATTACATAGACAATATTCAGAACAAACTCTTAACACAGGAATATCTCAGCAGAGTAACTATTTACTTCTAAACTGAACACAGGAATAGGAAAAAACACTCGACGCTGCTCCCAGGAAGGACGTCCCACTCAAAAATATCAAATGCATGTCTTCTGGCTAACATCAATGAGCAAATTTTGACAAGGTTTTCCAATTCTAATATATTAAACTAACGTCTTCTTGCTAACATCAATGATTAAACTTTGACAAGCTTTCCCGTTCAAAATATGTAATGCCTATGATCGTGGAGTCCTATCCGCTACTTGCTAACATCAATGATTAAACTTTGACAAGCTTTTCCGATTCAAAATATGTAATGCCTATGATCGTGGAGTCCTGTCGCTTCTTGTACTTGTTTGGGCACTTTTTGCCCAGGGCACTGCACGTGTTGTTAAATTGCCAATGGTCTCTACAGACTAGTCATGTCACCGGTGTCTAATATTTATGGCACCGGCTGAAGCAATGGAGGGATTCAGTGCCAAACTAAGAAAAGGTGAAATTGGCACCTCTTTTGGCCTACATAGTGGAAGGCCTAATACTCTGTAAAGCTTCTCGGTCATTCCTTCTGTAATGTAGCACAAACAGTGACTGCTTCTTTCTGCAAAGTGGAACGACCAACTGGACCCAGTAATGCAGCAGTTTGCCTTGGACACATTGGCTCCTTTTGTGAAGTTGAACTAAAATCGAAGTCGGAATAAAACCGAGCTTTAATTGTGATATCCCTGTAAGCAACAAAAGGTATAAGGGAAACAATTACTGAGAAATAACGGTTGATGACTTGTACTCCCAGAAGAAAAAAATCTATTGATCTACCTTATCTTAATGGGAAACAAAGCAGGAGAGTAGCAATTCTCAATCAGTGTGATTCATTCATATTAACTGAGACATTATCTTAACAATGCCTTGTTTCAACATGTATAAAGAACGAAAAAGCAGAAAAGTATCATTCCTAAAACAATGCGACTGATTCATTTTAACAGAGCATTATCTTAACAATACCTTGGTTAAACATGTAGAAAGAACTACAAAGCAGGATAGAACCATTCCTAACAAGTGTTGCAGTTTTGAACTAAGATTCAGTAGTTAATTAATTTTGAGAGTGGCATTGCTTAATTTTACCAGCAGCATTAGATTAACGAAAAGCATAAACAGTTCCAGGGGAGAGTGGGCGCAACAACAGTATGTGCTTCCATCTACTTATAAAGGGGGTGTTTTAGAGTTTGTTGTAACAAAGCAACAAGCATCATGTCTGGGTTGGTCCCATTTTTGTTCACTACTTAATGGGAAAAGACAGCAATACAATAGCTTCAATTCAACATTAATTTAAAATAGTACCAATACAAGTAGCACAACATCTCAAAGCACACTACACAATCATGTGGATGAAGGCATGTACTGACCTTTCCTGAGAAGACCAGGATAAAATATGAATCTGCCTATACGAATAGGAAATTGAATCTCGTTTTGTGCAGTTGCACTGAAATCGAGCAAAGTGTTTCGCGTAGGGAAGCAAAATGTCGCAATAGCAACAAGTTGAATGGATATCCCTGTTTAAACAGAGGCAAAAAAGGAATCAATAACTGGCTAATAAAGGAAGATGAAACATGCGGCCACAAAAATGGTAATCCCGCCAATCCCTAACAAGTGTTGCAGTTTTGAAATAAGATTCAGTAGTTAATTCTGAGAGTGGCATCAATTACTAGCTTACAAAGGGGGTGATGCTGAATTTTCTGTAACAAAGCAACAGGCATCTTGTCTGGGTTGGTCCCATTTTTGTTCACTACTTAATGGGAAAAGACAAAAATAGAATAGCTTCAATTCAACATTTATTTAAAACAGTACCAAAACAAGTAGCACAACATCACAAAGCACACTGCACATCATGTGGATGAGACCAAGATTTGAAACAACTCGCCATGAAGAGTGGAAACAAATCTCGATCTCCTTTTGTGTAGTTCCACAAAAATTAAGCAAAGTCACCGGCGTGACATTCAAGTTGAACTGCACAAAACACTCTTAAAACATAAGTATTTCGAGTAGCGAAGCAAAATGTTGCAATAGCAACAAGTTGAATCGATACCCCTGTTTTAACAGAGGCAAAAAAGGAAACAATTACTTGCCGATAAAGGAGGATGAAACAAACGGTGACAGAAAGAAGCATCTAACTTATCTTGGATGGAAAACAAAGTAGGATAGTAGCATTTCTAAAACGGTTGAATTGATTCATATTAACAGAGACATTCTCTTGAAACAACATTCGTTAAAAATGTAACTTACTTTTAACAGTGGCATTGCTTCAATTTTCCGGCAGCATTCTTAGATTAACAACAGCAAAATAGTTGTATGGGACATGCCAGCACGATGTGCATCCACACGTATAAATGGGTGATGCAGAGTATGTAGCCAAGCAGCAGTTATATGCGTTGGTCCCATATTTGTTGTCTTTGAACCTTTTTCCTAAGTGAGGGCAACAAATCTTGTCCTGCACAAACTACCCGACCCCCCAGTTTCTTTCCCTTTTCAACAAAGAGATCGGTTCCTTACAGATGTGTGTACTGGGTTACCCCCTTTTTCCCTTTTCGACCTACAAAGTGGCTGGATAGCCAGTCTATACTACTTTCCGCCCCTCCTTTCCTCATTGAACCACGTCCTATATTCTTGCTCCAACCCACCGCACCCTTCTTTCCTCTTTGAACCAAGACCTAGATTCGACTACAGATCGAAAAAAATCCACATGCAGCTAGAGCAACGACGGTTTCAAAGAAACTTATACCTTAGGGTCGTCGGGATGTGGCAAGGCGTGCGGCGGGAGGCCTGATCTTCCCACACTACGTACGGCAGCGAGGACGAAGGCGTCGGTGGCCCTCCCGCACAGGCGCTGGGTGAAAGAGAACAACGCAGCCAGCAGTGGATTGCCTCCCTCGCCGAAGGCGATAGAGTGAACGCTGCACCTCCTCCCCTTCCCGGTGCGACGGGATACGGATGCCGCCTTCACCAGTTGTGAGAGGGGAGAGAGAGACAAGAGGCCAACGCAATCTTGTTTAGATCTGGTGAAGAGAGGGTGAGAGACTGTGAATATAGCAAACCCTAGCAAATGAATGCTGAGCCTCCAGCGTGTAACATATATGTAGTGCGGCGAGCGTGTGGAGAGTGCAAACCCTAGCGAACAAGCGCTGAGGCTCCCGCCTATATATATACTACTGTAGTATGGACTGAGCTCCGGTGCCTTCACTTCACCTACTTTTGGCTGTATGACAGGTGAGTCAGCCACATTTTGGGCCCACCTTCCATAAACCCAAAGGCAGGTGCACTAAGTCAATGAAGCCGCGTCCATATAGTACTATCGTGTATACGACTAATATATAGTGGAGTGCTTTTCTTATTCTCTCCATAACAATCATTTTAAATTGTGTAAGTACGAAATGAAACTCTTTATTTAATGTACAGTGAAGAAAACTAGTACTACTTCCGATGAACTAACGATCCACGCCCACGCGTCCTGGTCGCACTTCTTGTCCTTCACGTGTGGTACACTACCCTCCCTTAAGTGAACAACCACAAATGCGCCAAATTATCGGAAACGCGTGAGAGTGTGTACAAATAAAGAATTTTAATTTCAATTATCGGAAAGGTTTGATTGTATTACAAAGTTTGACTTCAGTCAAATCTAATATGCGGGGCAAATAAAAATGGAGGGCTAATACGTTTGAGGGAGTTCCGGACTAGGGGGTGTCCGGATAGCCGAACTATCATCATTGGCCGGACTCCAAGACTATGAAGATACAAGATTGAAGACTTCGTCCCGTGTCCGGATGGGACTTTCCTTGGCATGGAAGGCAAGCTTGGCGATACGGATATGTAGATCTCCTACCATTGTAACCGACTCTGTGTAACCCTAACCCTATCCGGTGTCTATATAAACCGGAGGGTTTTAGTCCGTAGGACGAACAACAATCATACGATAGGCTAGCTTCTAGGGTTTAGCCTCTTTGATCTCGTGGTAGATCCACTCTTGTAACACACATCATCAATATTAATCTAGCAGGACGTAGGGTTTGACCTCCATTAAGAGGGACCGAACCTGGGTAAAACATCGTGTCCCTTGTCTCCTGTTACCATCCGCCTAGACGCACAGTTCGGGACACCCTACCCGAGATCCGCCGGTTTTGACACCGACATTGGTGCTTTCATTTGGAGTTCCTCTGTGTCGTCGCCGATAGGCCCGATGGCTCCTCCGATCATCAACAACGACGAGGTCCAGGGTGAGACTTTTCTCCCCGGACAGATCTTTGTGTTCGGCGTATTTGCGCTGCGGGCCAATTCGCTTGACCACCTGGAGCAGATCGAAAGCTACGCCCTTGGCCATCAGGTTAGATTTGGAACTTTAAACTATACGGCCGATATCCGCGGAGATTTGATCTTCGACGGATTCGAGCTGCAGCCAAGCGCGCAGCACTGTCTCGATGGGCATGATCTAGCTCTGCAGCCGAACAGTGCCCTGGAGGCCGCACCAGTATCCGCTCCGACCCTTAATCCGGAACCGGATTCCCGGACCGAGGACGAGTGGTTGGACACTGCCTCGGGGGCTACAATCTCTACGGCGATCGAGCCGAACTCCATCCCTGTCCTTTGCAAAGACTCCGACTCCAGGGCGCCGGACTCCTATCCGGACTCCAAACCCTCAGCGCCCTTGCCGATCGAATCCGATTGGGCGCCCGTTATGGAGTTCACGGCTGCAGACATCTTTCAGCACTCGACTTTTGGCGACATCCTGAATTCACTAAAGTCTCTCTCTTTATCCGGAGAGCCCTGGCCGGACTATGGTCAGGAAGGTCGGGATGCGGTCGGCGAAGAAAATCAACGCCCACCCACCACCCACTTGGTAGCCGTTGTCGATGATCTAACCGACATGCTAGACTACGAATCCGAAGACATCGACGGTATGGACGACGATGCCGGAGACCACCAAGACCCAGCGCCTACAGGGCACTGGAAGGCCACCTCATCATACGACATATACATGGTGGACATCCCAAAAGATGGGAACGGCGATGGAACAACGGAGGATGACCCCTCCAAGAAGCAGCCCAAGCGCCGGCGTCAGCGGCGCCGCTCTAAATCCCGCCACAGCAAGAATGAAGATTCCGGCACCAGAGATAACAATACACCGGACAACATCGAAGAAAATCCACTCCAGCAAGATCCAGCGCAGGAGGATGAAGACGCCAGCCCTCATGAGAGAGCGGCAGAAGTAGAGGTAGAGGATTATATGCCTCCCTCCGAAGACGAAGCAAGCCTCGACGACAATGAATTTGTCGTGCCTGAGAATCCCGTCGAACAAGAGCGTTTTAGACGCAGGCTTATGGCCACGGCGAACAGCCTAAAGAAAAAGCAGCAACAACTTAGAGTTGATCAGGATCTGCTAGCCGACAGATGGACCGAAGTCCTCGCGGCCGAAGAGCATGAGCTCGAACGCCCCTCCAAAAGCTACCCTAAACGCAAGCTGCTCCCCCGATTAGAGGAGGAGGCTTATGAACCCGCATCACCAGGAAACAATACGGCTAACCGACCACCTCGTGGTCGCGACAGAGAGGCCTCTAGGCCCTTCACTAGAACCGTACCCCGGCATCGCTCAAAAAGCACACGGCCAAAGGGGAACGCTCCGGACCTGCGAGATGTATTGGAGGACAAGGCAAGACAATCAATATCGATCTATGGATCGCGTGGGCGCCCCACGGTACGTGACGAAAACCGTCACGCCGGACACAATAAGTCCGGCCGGGCCGAACAAACCAGACCAAGCTCTTTTGAGCTCCGTCGTGATATCGCCCAGTACAGAGGCGCCGCACACCCACTATGCTTCACAGACGAAGTAATGGATCATCAAATCCCCGAAGGGTTTAAACCCGTCAATATTGAATCCTATGATGGCACAACAGACCCCGCGGTTTGGATCGAAGACTATCTCCTTCACATCCACATGGCCCGCGGTGACGATCTTCACGCCATCAAATACCTCCCCCTCAAGCTTAAAGGACCAGCCCGGCATTGGCTCAACAGCTTGCCAGCAGAGTCAATTGGGAGCTGGGAGGACCTGGAAGCCGCATTCCTCGATAACTTCCAGGGCACTTATATGCGACCACCAGACGCTGATGACCTAAGCCACATAATTCAGCAGCCAGAC